>VZSF01008264.1:176902-496775 GCA_013398295.1 Chionis minor
GGGCGGGGGGGGGCAGGAAGCGGGAGCGCGCAGGCGGCCGAAGTTGTTTCCGCGCAGTTCGGGCGCGTCGCGCTCCGCGTGGCTTGGTCTCCCGTGGCCTTAAGGCCGCGTCCACATCGGGGTCTCCAAGCGGGGTCCTGCAGGCAGAGCGGAAGCCCTGACTCCGGGCAACCACCAGGCCCGTGGGCACAAGCCGAGCGAAGGGCACGCTGGTCAGCAAGGGAAAGTGTCTTCTCAACGGCCAAACCTCAGCCCTGGTTCCTTGAGGACACCCCAGGAACGCCGCTTCTAGTCCTCAGCGCACCTCACGCACGTTGCTTGGCAGCATCGTCCCCCTTGGGACTGTGGGATGACCCCAGCTTTGCTGTCCCTTGCTGTGAGAGGGGGAAAACCCTTGGTGGACGGGCGGACTGGCGTGTGTTACCCACCTAGCCATGGCCAAGCAGAGGGTGAAGCCTCCAGCCTCGCAATGCCATGTGTCTCCCTTCTTGCAAAACCAAAGGGGAAATGAAAGAAGCAGCAGAAGTCTCTTTTTTTTTTCTTTTGTTTTGGGTGTTGTGTTTTTTTTTTTTTGTTAGAAACACAGTGTGTAGCTGCTTTGATAGAAAACTCTTTCTTCCCCCTAGGATATGTGCCCTGCCCCTATGCAAAGCTGCAAGTGAAACAGAGCCTGATATTTACATGTACAGTTTTGCCAGTCAAAGATCAGAAACCGGGCAGTTAAAGGCACAATAAGAACATACAGTTAGATCCTAAGATTTTCAGCAAAAATACTTCAGTAATGAAATACATGAAAACACAGGTGTGAACTAATTTGAATAAAAGATGAACTACACCGTTTTTGCTTGCCTGGTGTTACAGTTGTAGCTGAATAGTGCTTCTGGTCTTTTCTCTGCTCTCAGGATCTTTTCTGTCTCAGAGTCTCCGCCTCGAGGGGCTCTAACTCTACAGACAAGGGACGTCTGCAGAACACCTTCAAAAGACAGTCCTGAGATCTTAAACTCGCAGCTTTACTGCACACTAAAAATGTTGGTGTGGGTTTTAGAGCAGAGTCTCATCTATTTTCCCCTCTCTAACTTCTGAATACCACATTAGTGATCACGATCTGTCCCTCTATCCTGTGAGAAGAGAGGAGCTGCCAACCTGGCCCTTGGTCTTGCTGCTCCGTAGGTGCCCGCCATCCTTTCTTCTCAGCATATAACATATGTGAGATGCATCCAGAGCTGCCATTTCTGCTTTGTTCATAAGTTGGAATTTGCTGTTCTCTTTCAAACCTCGAAGCAGCAGATGCTCCTCTCCCCCTTCACAACAAGGTCCATCCTCCTACTGGGAAACATCACTTCTCTTGTGCAAAATCGACTTTATTCTCAGAGCATTGCAGTTACACCAAAATAACTGCTGGAAATAACTTCAACAAAAAAGAATATGTTTGCCACCTTTCCTTGGACCTGAGCTTTATCTGGGCCAGTTTCTCATTTCTCCTGCTTACTTCCAGACAGAATCAAATGTTCAGAAGGAGTTTTAGGAACTGCCAAGCAGATAAGTGGTCTTACGCAGTAGCACCCCAAAGCATAAGGTTTAAAAAGGTCTCCTTAACTTGCTACAGGAGTAACTGTTATGGACACCAAGGTTGCTCAGTTTAGATTTGAATCACCCCCCTTGAATTGTACTTTTAAGAACATAAAGTGGCAGCATGAGGTGTATGCTGCCACATTCTTCAAGAGGGGAAGAAGTTTAAGAGATTTTTTAATTATTTTTTTTTTAAAGCTTGCTAGATCATCAAAGGGTTTTCCTCAAACCTCCTGCAAAGTCAATAAATTCAGAGAGCACTAGCAATCAAGAAGTTTTGTTAGTTCCTATTGCTTCCAAACAGTTACAGCATGTATAAAGAAGGTCTTGTCTATGGCAAGGGTACATGTCTGTGCATATAAATCGTACAGATCCAGTCTACTGGTGAGGAATGAACTACCTCAGTGTTCTTACTGTGCAGCCAGCAAGCAGTTCAAAGGTAACTTCGAGACAAAGGCTCAGCAAGGTTTCTACTAGCAGAACCTCATCCCTAGCTGTGGGAGGGAACAAGGAGCGGCTGATGCAGAGAACCGTCTTGTTTTCCCAGTCTAGGCAAGTCCACCTCCATCTCAGTGCTATGGGGGGATAACAAAGGAGCTGGGGCCATTTCCTGCATGTGAAATGCTCCCAGAGATCTTCATCTTCAAAGTATGCAGGCTCTTAGTGATGATGAAGGCTTTGGCATACAGTTCACGGGATCAGGGAAGGTCAGCTTTCCTTGATAGGACTTCAGTGGAGAACATCAGAGAAACTGTCCATACTTCAGCCTGTTGCTGGTTTTTACCTTAGCTTCCTGCCATTATGCCAACGTGTTTCACCAATCTACTATTTTGCTCTGAAATTCTTCGGGACCTGTACATTTGGGGATATATGAACTGGTTCTTACTTTCTCTGGACAGGTCCCAGCTGTCTTCTCCTGCCTCTGCAGCTCCAGACACAGAGGAGGCAGTTTGCCTGGTCAATAGTGCAAGATACTCACTGATACCTTAACGGCAGGGTGCTGAAGAAGATAAATGTAAACATTTAACAACTCTTATTCAGCCTATCTGATACTTAAAATGAAGCAGAGGCCCTAGGGAGAGAAAATAAAGAAAAAGAGTATGTGATCATGTAATTAAAGACTGGATCATAATGAATATGCACAGAAGAGTTGAATTAAGGTTGTACTGGCAACCCAGCTTCTGATATTTCCTAACTTTTAGGCAATACAATGCAACCTTTACAACATTTCTTTCATGTTGTTTTGGCAGGAACTGTTGCTCGCCATTGGTTTGGAGAGAGCCTAGCACTTTGTGAGTTCTGTCATAATAGAAATAAGTAATAGAAATACAACTACTTTTATCTGTGCCACACACACACATACACACCCTGCAACTATTGCAACACGCTCTATTTCCCAGCTCTTTCTGAAGGAAGCTACTGAGTGTTCTTTATGGTAAGTGGGAAGATTCAAGAGTTCAAAGGAGAAGAATTAGAGTTATTTGATTTTTTAAAAATGTGTTGTGGTCTTAGAGTCTGAATTAGTATATATTTGTTTGTGGAAAAAAATACGCTACATGTACAGCATGGATTTTTTTTTCCTGTTTGGGAATTATTTCAGACAGAATAAGGAAGTGCAAGAAAGTGTGAAAGTATTATAGGCTTTTTATGTGGTATCTTGTTAAAGCCTTTCAGTGTAGAAAGGTGTTAGGTCTGTTCTCTTCCTATTTCACTGTCAGTTCTAGCTCTGGTTTTGCACTGTTTGGCATTGACCTACTAAAGAAGTAACAGTTAAGAAGTAATTGGTATTTGTTTCCAAAAAGCTCTATATGTGCCTTAGATGGGCATAAGCTTTCTCTCACCTGTTAGCTGAAGAGTACTGTTTGCAATACATAAAATACAACAACAATCCATTCTACGTATAGAGTTTATTTTTAGCGTAGGTTGATGTTAGTAAAATGCCACATTATTTTTATCATTTAGGAAGCATTTGAAAGCGTATAGCAAGGAGTTCCTTCTTTATTTCTTGTTTCTGCAGGGGAAAGCTTACCACGGGATGCATAAAACATCGATTAACGTTTTGGCGCTCTGTCTTTGCTCTAAATACGTAGTTACAGCTGTGGCAACATTAAGTTACTATTCCAGGAGGCAAATGTAACCCACCGAGCCCGTAGCCGGCCCTGCATATCCACGCTGCTCCCCACGGGACCCCATGGCCTGGTGATGAGTTCCCACCTTGTTCTGTGAAGTTTTCAAGCAGGCACCCCTCAAGCGACGGTGGCGATACCGGAGTCCTTCTCGGAAAGGCTTTGGCCGCGCAACTTGGATTAAGATGGAGACAGAAGCGGTTAGCCACCCATCGCTGCAGGGTGGGTGAGTGCCCTTCGGCACCTGTCAAGGGGTATCTAGTTTTTTATTCCCCTGAAGCCTCGGGAGCAGGCTGTGATGCACGTTGTGTTGCCACAAGACATGTTTGGACTTGAGCTCAGGCTCAGGCCGGGGCTTAGAAATGTCTGACGGATCCAGCCCACTTGTAAAGCGTCACTCTGCAGCGAGGCAGGGGTGAGGGCTCTGCAGCTCTGATTGTAAGCCTTTCTCTCAACCCAGCATTAAGACACTGAAAGTAACCGCAAGTGCCGTAGCAATGAGTGGTTTTATCCTGAAAAAGTGTGGGGGTGACGGAGTCAGTCGCATACTCTTCCAAAATGGAGAAGTCTCGCTTTTGAAAGCATAAAGTGGAGTGGTATGAGTCAGAGAAAGGGCAAAAGTCTGATTTGTGACCACAATGGGAACCCCCCTCTCTCTTCAACATGCTCATGCGTGTGCATGCACGTACACACACACACACATGTGTGTGTATACACACAGGCATGCACTCTGCGTTTGTAGACCGGCAACAAATTCCTCAAACTGTTTCTCATAGAAGTAAAGTCCTGTTTAAGCAAGTGGGACAAGTCCCGTAAGCCAGAGTGCCATTCTGCAGTCCAGCGAGAGTCTAACAAACATCTCCGCCACTGCAAGAAGCTTGAGAGGGGGTGGAAAGACTCCGAGGGCCAAGGGGAAGCTCTCGGCATTGGTTACAACTATGGCAAGGTCTGCAAAAGTAGTTTCAGGAAAACCAGCTCATGACATCCTAAAATGACAAGCTGTGCTGCACTTACTCCGTACAGAAAAAGGCTTGCTCTGTGGGGATAAGTGTGATTTCAAAGGGACCGCTCGCAGAGAAGAGATTCCTTGTGGCATGAGCCTCAGGTGGCAGAAACCAGAATCTGGCCAGGACAGTTTCAACAGAAGGCTTTTCCTATGCTATCGCTTTGATTTCAGCAAACAACATGTGACAGCATGCACATGGAGCAGATAAAAAGCAAATTCAGAAAATAGTATTCTGGTTTTGTTATAAAGATGATTTTTTTTTTTTTTTCAAGTGGGATGGTAGCAGGTGTGGCAGCACACGGGGTGCTTGTTTTTAACAAAGCAAGCATAGTTTGGATCCAGTAACAACAAAAATTTAAGAAGACAATAGAAGCAGATTATTCACAAGCTTGTCAATAGAGAGCTCCTCACAACACGGAGTTATACAAAACCATTATTACACATCCATTTTTTCATTTGAATGCAGTTATGAATAAAACAGGAGAGACTAATATAGATGAGATAATCAGACATTGCAATCCTGCATGGGAAAGTTATTAACAATAATATTAAAGAGAAAGGAGCTTTTAAGTGAAAAGAATGATTTAACCATTCGTTGTCATGCTCTGCAATCAAATGATATAACCTGAAATTCCAAATTTTTACCTCCCCTATAGCTTTTCATAGTGCAGCTGGGATGGGAGGGGTGATAAAGAGGTTTATAGTTCTCTGCTTCCCGGAGTTTTCTTTTCTGGCCTGCAGTATAGCTTTAGGAAGCCCTGAAATCCAGGGCCAGAACTCCCTTGTCGTAGTGGCTGAATATGGGCTCTCGCACTGACTGGTGACTGCCGGAACAGTCTGTGTTGGTCAGCATGGGGCCTTTGGTCCTGTGGTCAGGGATGATGGTCAAGCAGAGGGAGAACCAACAGAGGTAACCTGCTGGAAGAAGAAAATCCTGACACCCACTTAGGCATTTTGCAGGTTCTTCATGATGCTGGAGCAGCTTAAAGAAGCAGAGGAAAGCCTAACATATAGTCCCATGTTTAATCCCACATCAAGTGGTGTTCTTGATGTTCTTCTAGGTTTGCATGGTTCATAGACTCATAGAATGGTTAGAGTTGGAAGGGACCTTAAAGATCATCTAGTTCCAAGCCCCCTTGCCACAGGCAGAGACACCTCCCACTAGAACAGGTTGCTCAAAGCCCTGTCCAGCTTGGCCTTGATGGTTCCCAAACCAACGGTTCCCAAAGCAGGGTCATCACCCTTTGGTAAGGGTCACAGCAATGACAGGTAGTGTCCTCAGCTCAACTGAGACTTGGTTTCTTCTGGTGTTTATCCTAGTAGTTGTGGAGTCATGAAATCAGCAGCAGGGAAACAAGATTACAGGTAGGACAAGCTTATCAACTACTGCATTATGGACAGCAAAAGTCATTTTGGATTGTAATGTGGTCTTCCGCATAATGTTTGTCCGCAGAATAGACATCTAAACATCTAATCCATCTAAACACATCTGAGCATATTTTTTACAAAGACATTTCCGGAGCAGAGCTGCGTGCAGTGGAGAGTCCACCAGCCTAACTATACTAGCTAAAACCCAGGAATTTTAATGATACTTTTATAACAGTATTTCCTGTCTGTTAGAGTTAAAACTGTGACTATCTGCAGATTTTAGGTGCAAATTTCATTAAAATAACTAAAGACTTTAAGAAACCGATATGTTGGTCCTGCAAGTACTAATTTTTCCTTAGTATTTGTACCTTATGTACATTGATTTATGATGTAGTTAAAAAAATCTAGACAGATTTTTTTAAAATTTTTTAGAATATCTGAGAAAACCCCCTTTCATTTACTTTTCAGTTATGTCATAAAATTTCTTAAGCAGCTTTATTTAGGTTTTTGATTTAGAAACTAGATAGACTTTGAAATTGGTGGCTCCTTTGGACCAGTTTTTAAGTACTAGCTGCAACCCTTCAGCAAATCTGCCTCTCAAAAATACCTCAAAGTAGCAAAACGTGGAGACATTGTAGTGGTGATACTAGGCTTGGCCTGCACAGACTACAAAGGAGATTGCCCACTATTTACTTATTAAGACCGAAGAAACAGTAAAACAATGACTGTAGTATGTAGTTAGACATACACATGTGCCCCACAAACTCATAACATCCCTCTGCCAAGGCTGGACGCGATTTTTTTCATTGTAAATCAGGTGCTTCTGCACATGTTTCATTCAATGCAGGGTCTGGCTTTGGAGGACAAATGATTTCAGATTAGCTGGGGTTTTTTTATTCTTTCATTGTGATCTGTCATATCTAAATGCTGCGTATCAATACAATGAATACTATGCTGTAAAAACAGGCACTTACCTTTTGTTTTTTTCATTTTTCCCGGCCAACACTTAGCACAACTTACTCTCTTTCCCGTTGTCATTTGTAGTCATGGCACTGCTCCTGTTACTTTTTCTTCTCCTTGCAATGGTATTAACTCAGGCATTTTAATCAGTCTCAGACAGAAATTTAGCCTGTGAATTCTCAGGACGAAATTAATATAATTAGTTCTCTAGGACAGACTTGGCAGGCTGAGGGAACATCACATTGAGAGTCTGTATATTACCTTCCTTTGAGTACTGATAGATATTCTGGATGTAATCAGGTGGAAAAGAATTTTAGAAATCACAGATACACAGTTCTTACTTGGTTGTGTAGCTGTATATATAGTGCTGTTCAACTACATTTCTGTGTGAACACTTCAAACTTGCTTATATGAAAATGTAGTCATTCATCCCTTTAACAGGATTGCATTGCATGTTGCATGCCTAAAATTAATCTGTTTGGCTGGTCCCCATGCAACTCGAACTCTTTCCCCAGAAGCAATGAACCAACCTGAACACTCAGTAACTGACTTTCCTAAATTCACTCATGTGAGTAATTTCCATGACTTTGATGAGATTATCCATCTAATTGCAAATGAACAGGATCATGATTTTAGGGCACATAACCCAAGACTTTGCATCTCAGAGCTCCCAAAGCATGCTTTTTCTCCTTTCTGAGAGAAGTTCCGTAGACTGAGGAACCTGCTTTGTCCTATATTGCCTATAAATTGCTAACTCCTACAGGAAAAAAAAAAAAGAAAAAGAAAAAAGGAAAAAAAATCCTGTTTTTTAACAGTACTATTTTTACAGAACACAAGAGTTATCTAACTGTTAATACAAGTATCTTATATGAACATGCATGATAACACTGGGGAAGAGGGAAGAGGGGCTTGAAGAGAAGCAGAGGCAGTATTCTACTTTTATCTCACAAAAAAGAATGAATTTTTTTCCTCCATTGTTTTTAAAGAACATCAGAAAAGACTAACTAAAACAGAAACGAAAATCTTGACAGCAGAAACATGGACCTCTACAAAATTAGGTCATTAGTTCTGATTTAGATTAACCACGTCTCAAACAGGCCTGCGATAAAAAACAAGAAAAGCACAGCCTTTTAGTTTTTAAAAAAAGGAGATGCATAGCATTTGTGAATCTAAAAAAGCGCAGCCTTGTGATCTAAGTCTTTTCGTCTTCTGCTTCCAACACCACCTTCAAACAGTGACCATTTTTCCCCGCATGTTTTTCTCTGATGCATTTCCAGAGACAGAGGAACAAAAAGCTGCTTGATACCCCTCTTACAATAGAAAGGAGATGTGCCTGGCTGTGTGGGAGGAGCTGCTCGATTCTTCCATGTAGCGCTGGGTACACATGCTTCGAGCAGCATTAAGTGTTCCTGGGAGCAGGGAACAGAGTGTTCCAGCAGGATCTAACATACAGGCAAAGATAGAAAGCCATTTTCCTCACAACTACGCAATGCATTAATACAAGATCCCAAGCTTGCAGAGGATGAACTTACTGTTTCAGAACTTTTTCTATCCTTTTCTTTTTCACCTCTTAATTCACTTTTAAATTATTTAAGAGGACTCTAATCTTTTTCAAAAGTGGTTTGGTTTTTTATTTTTTTAAATTCACTGCTGCATGAAAGCCTGCTTATAAAAAATTACATAAGAGACACAGCAGTCCTGTAAAGCATCCCTTAAAGGTCTGCATAAAATGTCTTTGCAGCAACGTTTTCTTCACCTTAGGTTTTTGTGCCCCACGGTTCAGCTAGCAATCAGCGGACAGCGAGAAAGTAGAAATTTCTCTGAGATAGCAGGGAAGAAAGGACAGCCAAAGCCATGTACATCTACACTATGGAACAAGAATGTGGTGCTGTGCTCCACCATAAGCAGGTGGAGCCCCACCAGCTGTCTCAGCCCTACAGTGATGCCACATCATTGCAGCCGACTCGGGCCCCAAAACCGCGCTACTTCATACCAAGAAACCAACATGTGCAAGGCCAAGGCAGGGAATGTCTGCAGCGCATTCCTTTCCTCCACGTAGACATGCCTTCATTGTTTCCACTCAGTTTTGTTACCCTGGAGCTGTAGGGTATTTCCTGCAGAGTCATCTCCTCCCACCGGCTCAGAGCTTCAGACTCATCTACCAGTCAGCATGGTTTCAGTAGAGCCATGCCAGAGCTGATGCTGCCAGCACCCAAACACTTCTGTTTCACATGGAAAAAAAAGAAAAGAAAAAGCAAAAACCACCACCACCAAACAACTTAGCCATTTCTTCCCCCCCTGAAAATTCTGGATCTGTTCAAAGCTACCTGGAAGTGTGAGTGCATACCCCCTGGATTTTCTACATTGATGCAGTATAAAAAAAACTGCTAGGGGCATCCAGGAGTGATCATAAGAGTTGCTTCAGTTGCTACAGTCCTAGAGCAAATGATCTGGATGTCAGTTATGCAATTTCCTACTTCGTATCAAAGGCAGTTTCACTCCTTTATATAAAGATGGCTTAGTAATAGCTGATACTTCCTGAAGGATGGTCATCTTTTTCTTTCTTAAAGTGTTGTAATCTACAGTAAGAAATAGTGATTAAACCTGGATTTTTTCCTGTGCACGCTTCAATTGCTAGACTACTGCAGTGATTTCGACACAAAACAGTCTCAGAAGGATGAACCGAACCTTACTTTTCTGCTTTGTTGATTTAACCTCAATATTTCAGCTAATAGCCAAAAGTATAAGAAAGATGAACTTCAGTTGCTTGAGATTTGAAGAGCAGTCACAACCCTCAGACTAACACAACAGCTATGAGACCTCAGTAGCTCAAGGAGCTTTGATGATGTGAAGAATCCCACTTTCTTGGGGCGCAGATGGAAATTTCGCCTTTTGCCACCTCACAGTGCATTTCAGAACTGTATCTTATTTCATTTTTAATCTAATAATCTCAAATCACTTTGACCCCATGTTTGTAAATGCCAGAAACTTACTGTACCTTCCCCACTCTAGCTATAAAGTAGTTATATTGACCACAGAAATTCTTATGTCACAAGTGCAGATTTTAGAACAAAGGTAATAGCAGTTTTACTATTCCTGATAAAGATAAGCACCCTCCTCTGTGAAGACAGAGACATAAAAAATTACCTGTAGTAAATAAAAGTATGGATGGCCAAATAAAAATGCAATAGTGTTACTCATGAACTGCAAAGATTGGAGACCAACCAGATGTTTGATGGAGGGTGGAGGAGAATTTTACATGTACACATTTCTGAAGCAAATGAAACAAAGGCAGCAGAATATTTTTGTTTTATAACTGCCATGAGTCCTCTCCAAGTATTTTTATAGTTACGTTTACTAACTTCTCTTCTTGGAAATAAGGTGACCAGCCTGTTTATCCATACCTTCCTATTCTGGAAGCATAAGGTTCACACATTATTATGCACTAATGTCAGCTCTTTGCTGGTATGTACACTTCCCAAATTCAACAGGCTTTCTTCTGATGTCAGAAGAGTTTTGCTGTGGACTTCTGTGGAAAGAGGGTAAGATTTTACATTTTTCACTGTGCTGAATGATTTAGAAACCTTTTCTTTAAAATTTACCAAGCCAATTTTCTTTTCCTTCACCTGGCTTTGGATGGATTGACTGACATTCATGCTTGCTGCTTTTCTCAGTTTTAACTGACTGTCCTGGTTTCAGCTGGGATAGGGTTAATTTTCTTCCTAGTAGCTGCTGTGTTTTGGATTTAGTATGAAAATAATGTTGATAGCACATACTGGTTTAGTTGTTGCTAAGTAATGCTTGTATTAAGTCAAGGGCATTTTCAGCTTCCCATAGAAGCTGAGAGGGAGCATAGACAGAACAAGTTGGCCAGAGGAATATTCCATACCATAGGTGTCATGCCCAGTATATAAATGGGGGTTGGCCGGGGGGCAGGAATCTGCGATCGCTGCTCAGGACAATCTGGGCAATCAATCATCAGGTGGTGAGCAGTTGTATTGCGTCACTCATTTTGTATATTCTTTTACCATTATTATTATTTTGTCTTCCATTACTTTTCTATTAAACTGACTTTATCTCAACCCGTGAGGGTTTTTTTTCCTTTTTCTCCCTCTTCTCCCTATGTTATTGTGGGTGGCGGGGAGCTGGGAGCGAGCAAATGGCTGTGTGGGACTAGTTGCTAGCTGGGGTTAAACTGAAACACTGACCAAGCATTAAAAAGCTGGGAAATAACATGAGTTCCAAAAAGAAGAAAAGGGAAGGGAAGGGAAGGGAAGGGAAGGGAAGGGAAGGGAAGGGAAGGGAATACTTTCAAATTTGTCCAGGCTCTCCCGTACCCCCTCTGCTTGTCCCTGGCTCTAAGTGGCTTCTCCAAGAGATGAGGGGATATTGGGCTAATGACTGATGCCCCCTGCCCTGCTGCCTCTGGGGGAGCTGTAGAGGGCTTGGATAACAAAGGCTGCATCCACAGCCATCCACAGAAGGAAAAGGCAGGACAGGAGAGTCCTTTTGTTCCTGTGTGATTCCTGTTTAACCCCTGATTAACACTCCTTTAGCCTGTTACGTGTTTCCTCACCCTGAATTATAGCACACGGCCCTGTCCACGAGGCCACAAAGTCACCGTGCCCGTGTGGCCCAAGAGAAGCAAATTTACAGAGTGAAAATTTTGGTGCTGAAAACCGCAATATACAGCTTCTGGGGGGTTTATTTCAGACCGCCCACCTCTGGTCTGGTGCCATGGGCTGTAGGTGCGTTAGTGGGTGGAGCACATTCGTCGTGTGGTCCTTCACAAGGATGGCGCGCGTTGATGTGTTGTGAGCATGTCGCTGCAGTGGTAGGAGTGAGCTTCACGCGTGGGGCCTGCCGTGGAGAGCCCCAGGACCGACGAGGCAGATGAACATCCGTCACCTCAGAATATTTTTGCAGCCTGCTTGTGACAGCTACACCAGGCAGAGTGCTGGTGCAACGGGGGATCTGGGCTCTTAGCAGCAATCAGGTCCACCTTGCAGCTGGTAATGTGACTGTCTAAATATATCAGTGATTAGGGCTACCCTGCATAGATTAAAGTCACAGCTCTGTATCTCCCATCTGAGGCACAACAGTTGGCCCGATGACAGCACAAACATGAACTCTGTGACCTGTTTTTCCAAACTGCTTTTTAGAGCATGCTTTAAATATACTGGGTCACTGTCTGTAATAGTGGATCGCAACAAATGCAATCCCTTCTCCAAGGATGGCTTCCTTAAACTCCATAAATTGCACTAGGGTGGAGCAGGCTACAGGATTAGGAGGTCATCTCTTTAATGTTTCAGATGCCTCTAAATGTGCCACCTTGTATTTTTAACCAAAACCAAAACCTAAACAAAAAAACCCCACCAAACCCAAACAAACAAAACCCCAAAAACCCCACTAAAATTTCTGTGTAAAGCATCAACAAAAGCTTTAAGCAAAAGCAAAAGCTCAAATTTAAGCATTTCAATTTATCACCGCTATCGCAATGGTGCATAAGACACCCTGTTTTGTTATAATGCCACTTCTTCCTATGAAAGGACCTCTGTTATCTGTCTTACACATTTCAGGGGACAGAAACCGATCCTGTGATCCTGAACAAGCCGGTCTAATTGCTTGTCTGTCCAGAGCTGAATTTAAGGCATTGCTGCCTCGACAAACAGGAGTCCCTTTGCTCTCCCTTAGAAATCCCCAACATAATTATAGAAGATTCAATTCTTCCTGTATTTTTCCCTAGGCAATGACCTGCTTTGCTTGTATGGCAAAATCAACCCCGATTTTATCATCCAGAGGATAACAAAGTTGCCTTATCTTTTTCAAATAAATACAACTGGGAATTGCAGGAAGAGAAAAAAAGACCTTATTCCTTTAATTGTTCACCGTTTTAGCATGAAGAAGTTACACACAGGGGAGCCTTGAAACTTCTTTCATGTTCATACCCTTTAATTCAATTAAGGCCCTAAGCTAAAGCAAAGAGCTAGCAAAAGTCAGATACTATTGCTACTGATAATGTAACTGCCAAAAAAATTAATGGCATATAAACAATTCAAGTAGCTGCTTTGTTATGAGATTCCCCTTCAGAAGCAGGTTAGTTTTCCTAGTAGATAACAAAATTATGGATGAATTCCTGACTCACTCTCTTCAGTCTTTGATTTAAAATAGGCCACTGGATTTAGGCACTTGAGGTGCAAAGAAGTATTTATATTTCCTAAATGGCCTTCTGTGATCTGAAGAGATCAATGGCGTACATTTTACTGGCATTGCCTGCATTTGGAGCCCAGGGGGAAAACAAAAGCACAAATAATGGATTGATTTAGATCAAATTTGAGATTATAGTCTAAAGGTTTCAGACACGTTTTAAGGATGTGTGAGAGGTCATGTAAAGACCCAACCACATGTGGGGGTTTTGTACCATGAAAGTATTGGCTGCCAAATGTGTGACTTTAAAGACAATGGAATTTAGGCTTAAGATCATTAATGTAGTCAAAGGGAAGGATCATCAGCCTGATCCTGAGCCCTAAAGAGCGAATAACAAAAAACAGGCAACAGGAAAGCAGAAAAAATATTTTACTGAATTAAAAAATAAATGTGCAGTCATGATGAATACTTTTACACTGGCATGTTTTCATGTAGTACCAAATAAAGAACTTCTGACCCAGAGAAGAAAAAAAAGAAAATACATAAAATGTAAAAATACTCAGAAAAACGTCTAAATGTCAAAAAAATCCTACCCCCTGAAACCTAATAAAATACCTACATCTGCTGAAAAAACCCACAAAGCAGGGGATTTCATGATCAAGCAAAGATACTGAAATAATTGACAGTGTATATTCGAGGAGCTGCGTTTTTCTCGTGCATGTTGTTTAGTTAAATAATGACAAAAAAGAGAAGCATGGACAATATTGGCTGTACACATTTAGGATGACTGGACTAAAAAAGGCATCTAATTCTCACCTCCTAACAGGAGAAGTCAGGTAGCAGCTGTCGCTCAAGTATGTACATACAGATCCTCTCTCACAACAGGGATTTAAAAAAGAAGATAGCTTTATCTGCTCTCACATGCAGCTCTCGAACACTGCGTTGGGTCAAACTGGTCAGAAAGTTCCCAGTGAGGAACTCTGAATAGACTTGAAGGCAATGAGACGTTGGCAAGCTGGTCTACTTGTCATCTTCTCCCAGAAACTCTTGAGTCACAGAGTATCTCAAAATAAGGGTGAGGTGGGAGGGAGGAAACTTCTCCCTGTGTAATACATGCAAATGCCCGACATCCAATTTTGATAAGATCTTCTTAGGAAAGCAGTGTGGGTCCTGTAGCTTACATGAGATTCTCCTGCAGGAGCCTTGTATAAGAAATAATTCACCTCTAGTGAAAAAGCTGGCTCTTGGACTTCACTGCTCTTCCTTAGGATGTCCACACTGCCTGACCTCATTAATCTTGTTTTTCATGGTCACTGTACTGTGCAGTTATTCCATTAACATATTGTAGTGCTGCCCGAGGCTGCTTTAATGTATGCTGTATTCTATTTTTGCCTAATTTATTTAGGCATTTGTAGTGCATTGACCACTGTAGGGTCTCTCTTTC
Source organism: Chionis minor (assembly GCA_013398295.1). Classification (NCBI taxonomy): domain Eukaryota; kingdom Metazoa; phylum Chordata; class Aves; order Charadriiformes; family Chionidae; genus Chionis; species Chionis minor. Next base: position 191,523 of record VZSF01008264.1, read on the forward strand.
TATGGGCAAATGAGGAGAGCATATGGCATGGAACTGTGAACTATTGACTGCACTCCTGGGAAGCCCTGTAAAAGGGCATGGATGTTCTGGCACAGCAGTTCTACACACCAGCTCAATTAAAAAAAAATAATTAAAAAATTACAACAATTTTCCACATAGGGAGAATTTTATATACATTTATGCCTATGCATACCGTGCACATGCCTACAGCCTGTAAGAGATGTTTAAGTCCCCCGACAGATTTGGGGTCCAACTCAAAGAGTAGATGTTGCAGAACTCAAAAGCAGACCATGTTATATGGCAATGCAGGGAGCAACACACAGTTCATTCCCCGTACATTCCATTTTCTGTCATTTTTAGAGGGCACAATAGAACTGACCAGATTCAGCAAGCAAAGTAAAAAACTATGACAAATAGGGCTTCTTTCTGTGAGATCATCTCTTTTGCATTTTACATACATACACGCATTTCCTTGCTTGGAAATAAAGGTCGTAATTCTTTTATCCTTTTTCCTTATTAAATGGCCTCTTTCTTAGGGAACACAAAAAAGCACAGGATGCCAACTGTCAGAACCTAAAAAGCATGAGAATACTTTTTTTTAATTACACTTAGGTTTAATATATGTTGGTGTAAGTTGTGAATCAAATATAAATTATTGTGTTTTGCAAGAATACATAAGCATCATCTACTATTGAAAAACATTTTTAATATTAAATTGCTTCACATCCAATCCTTATTAGCATCTTAGTTTTATTATTAGCTGTATTTAGTTGAACAAAATTGGGGAGAAAGCCCGACATGTTAATGTTTCATTCTTTTATCATCAAAGTTTAAATGTATGCCATGTTTAATGGATAGTCACCAGTCAGTTCCTGTAGTACATTCTGTGTTGTTTTTCTCATGTTAAGAAAAATGTTAGAGATTTTTGATGGCATTATTCAGAAATGGCTGGTGACTTTGAGTGCCAAGTTTGAAACCCTTTATCTTTAGCAGATATACCCATGGTTACTGTGAATGCAGCTCACGCACTGAAGAAGAAGCAGGGCAGTAACAATGAGAAACTGACTCACTCCAAATCTAGGCAAATTAAAGATCAGACAGTCTGCCTTTGGTTTAAGCACTAAAACATTCACTCATCTCCAAAATAAGCTGGGACAGCACTGCTCAAAATAATGAAAAGCCAGCCCAAGCTTGAACTAAGTAGCCCTCACCTCTCTGTCGCTGCCACCACACGTGCAGTCGCTGCAGACACAGAGAAGGTGTGCTTTTAGACCAGGGAGCAGTTATCAGCCCACAGCCCTGCCTTGGCCATTTGTCCCTCAATAATGGCAAGGAACAAGGCAATTGGGAGAGCAGAGCTGAGTGCTGCTAGAAGGGTAAGAATATCCTGAAAGGCTCAAAAGCTTGTTCAAATTGGTTTATGGCAACGAAGTAGCCTTTGAAATCATTTGAATTACAAACAGTGAAAGTTTATTGTTAAACCAGTTATTGTTTCTGAGCCACAGGGGGGATCTGAACAGGGAGGGAAGAGCTGGAGCCAGATGGAGGAGGGAGTTTCGTACCAGCGTGTTGCCTGCGCGGCATCTCAGGCCATGCAACGAGCAGGTATTTGTGGGGGGAAGGAGAGCCCTTACCTATTCAGGACTTATTTAATTACCAGCACTGATCAGCCTGATTCTGGGTGCAGGTAGGCTGCAAGGGAAAGGGGACACCGTGGAAATACTAGAGGAGGGAAGTAGAAATATTTACTTTCCTGCCCAGATCCATTTCCATCTGCAGTACCACACATAACTTCATCCTCCCATGTGATTCTGACTTCAGTTTTAGGTGGAGCTTCTGGAGGTGAGGAAATACTGAGAAAGTGTTGAAAGTCAGAAAGTGGTGTTTGCACCTTGTATGTCCTGAGGGAACTGAGTTCATCTTCTCATAGCTGTAAAACCTGGGAGAAGAGTCCACAAGTAGGTATGTACACACCACAGTGTTCTGTGGCCCCTACACCATGGGGTCACAGTTTTGCTGGAGAACTGATCCTTCCAACTGATTCCAGTCAAGAGAGAAACCGTCCTCTTGGGGGGAAGTTCCAGATCCCAGAAATAATGCAAAACCTAAGCTCCCGCTGTTATACTGTATAGAGAAAAGAAGATGTACATGACTGACCAGATCTCCAGAGCACATCAGCCAGTCCATCATCCTATCTGCAGTTCCAGCCTGAGACAGATTCTGGGTCATCAGAGAACCCAAATATAGACGCTTGTCCCACCGATAGGAACGTATCAGCCTTAAGTCCCTGACTTTAACCATACCAGTGTGTTCTTGGAACAGCAAAATATATTTACTCAGAAATTGATGTCCAGGAGTGTTATAAGCACCAGCTGATCCAAGCAAAAAAGTGCTATTCCCAAGTCTGAATAACTGCCTTATGCTTCTGCTAAGGGGACACTCCAGGGATACACCATGAATAAAATTACATCTTATTTCAGCAAGACCTCCTGCCTCCAAACAGCTGAAAGCACATTATCAGGGCAACAAGCGACAGCTTCAGCTCCAAATAGGATGTATTCTATACAGAAACCTAGTCTGTGATGAAACACAGGAAAACCTGTATAACTGCATACGTTGCACAAAGTAAATTAACAATTTATAACTCATTCATATAATGCAGTTGCTCGCAGTAGGAAGCAGACAACACCATATTCACTGAAACTTTAGGAAGACACTATTTTCACTCTGCTTACAAAAAACAGCTGCTATCAGAGGCCTAAAGGAAATTGTAGGTGTTAGCTAGCCTAACCGTTGTGGATTTGACTGCCAGTTTTGTATCACATTGAGGTTGTGCATGCTTGCGTGCACATCTAAATGTCAAACTCCTTCCATGCACTGCAACTCAACTGGGTCATGTTAATGAGATTTTGAGAAGTGTCTCTTTAGGTGTTCTCCTGGCCAAACCGTCTTTAATCCAAGTCTTTCCTCAGCCCCATCCTCAGTAACAAAAATATACCTGTACTTTCCTCTTAGCCTCGGTGTTGTCAGAGCTCTGACTTGATGGTCTGAGATAAAATGCGTACGCGCAAGTTCACATGCAAAGCAATACCGGCTTTTACTTCATGAATGTCAGAGTGTTTGTCTTTGGAAATTTGTTTGAGTTGCTTATTTCCTGTCTGAGCTTTCTGGAGGTGTCTCACCGGGTGACTTAGGGTGAGTGAGTGACACTGCATGCAACAAATATACGCCCAAATCACTGAAATATTTGCAGACACCAGCATGCCCATGCCCAAAATATAAGAACTTAAAACATGTTCTCTCTCTATTTACATGGACTTTTTTTTCTTCTCTTTCACCTGAAGTTAAGTGGTACCAAAGTAAAAGGGCTGTTTGCACGGTGGAACTTAATCCAGAAACAAAGAATCAGATCAGTTCCGTGACGTGCTATTATTTACAGAGTATTTAAGGTACTGAATAATTTTACAGGAATTTAGACATTCATGCAGCATTTGCCAAAATGAATTTCATATTCTTTTCTCTCTCTTACATCCAGTGTGTAAAGAAAATAAATTCTGACTTATATAAATGGCATACAAAGGCAGTCTCCCCTGCCTTTTCCAAAGTTTAATCCAACAATCAAAAATGACAACAGCATAGATAAGCACAAATGTCAGCCAGCTGCACACTAGCACAGACATGTTTCATGGAGGAAGTGCTAACAGCTTGCACTTTTTTTACAGAAAGAAGGCTGAGGGAGTCATGTTTACTTTCCACTATATATGTTCTTAAAAAAATTTGTATTGCTCAGTTAAAAACAAACCAAAACACAACACCTGCTGCTAGCATGAAGACAAGCTTCAAGTGACCCTCGTTTTTCTACATCATGGTTTGTTATCTTAAAATAACGCGCACATGCACATGCACACATGCTCTCATACACAGAGGTGAATTTTCGAAATACTAGCAGATTTTCCTAGTGCTCAAGGGCTCTTGTTACAAAATGTGTTCTCTAAGGCAGAATGAATATTTCCAGTCAAATGTAGCAATTTTTCTTAAACTAGGCTGAGACTTCCCTCTCAGAGCCCAAGCACAGGGAAAGCATGGGAAGTGAAAAAATAAGGACTGCTCTTTGGGGAGGGGGTGGCGGGCTTCCAAGGGCACAAAGAAAGTACATGTCAGAGCAGCTGCAAATGCTTGAACTGGGATTCAAGCACACAACCACAGCCCTCATGGTGATTAAGGAATAAGTTAACTCTCTGTAGAGAGATCTATTATTTATAACGTGCAGTGCTCAGCACTGTACAACCAAGGAGGGAAGCACCAACTCGGGTCCTTTTCTCCAGTCTTTAAATTTATCAGTGGCTCTCGGATCGTTCCCAGCACACGCTGCACTTGAAGCTCAGACACCTGGTTATACCAGCTTTCTTAATCATGCATTTTAAATGTATTCCTCCTCTGATTTTATACTTTCAAACCAGTTCAGCTATCACCTGATTGCAGTTTACACACAACCCTAATCAACATATTACAGCTTGGGAACTGCTGTGCCATGCCATTCCTTTAAAAGGAAACAAGCTGTTCCTGTGATGCATCCGATTGCCAGTTCACACGACAAAGTTAAACCCTTAAAAAAAAAGAAGAAATAAAAAAAAAATGCACGTATTAAACACTTTTTGAACTGTGCAGCTGTATGAGGTTAAGCCTTTCCCACCCCCTGCATAATGCTGCTCGCATTATGCCTCTGGAAACCTGTCCAGGTGTGCTTCCCACTGCCTGGAATCACGGGGTTGGTGGAGACAGGATCTTGAAACCGCTGACATTGGCTTTCAATACACTCCTTATTTCCAAGTAAATATTCTGCAAGCGTGTGATTTTTTGGCACTACCTTAACTATTGTGGCATTGCCCCGAAGGACAGACTAACCCAGTTTAAAATAAGTGTATTTAATAGTGCAGAGCTCTATAGCCTGTCTAGTAGGACTTTAACCAATGCTTTGTAAATGATTTCAAAACTAAGTTACAAACCAGAGTGATTTTTTTGGTTGACTATTTTTTAATAATAATTTCAAAGTTGTTTTGCAGGTTTTGTTTCTGCAAAGTGTACAGGTTTACCTAACTGTAAGCATATTTGTGAAGGCACCAAATTTATTTTTTGCTTTTGAATCAGAACATGTTAGTGTTTTAAGAAAGATTTTTATATTGAGCTTACTCAAAATATATGCAGCCAAGAGGAATACTGACCGACTGACCCTCCCTCCCTCCTACCCCCACACAGAAACCCACATACTATGGCCAGAACTAGTGAATGCTGTTTCAGGGGGAGTTCATTTAAAATTCTTTATTTTATGTCCAGCACATTTGTTGTGTTTTATGTCAATGGCCATGCACTACTGGACAGGAGATTCAAATGTTTAATGGAAAATACCTAGTTGTGTTGTTAGTAAGGTACTTGGTTCTTAGCTAATGCACTGATAACGAAACATGCTTTAAATCCGTTCATTACTCTCTCAGTGTTTTACCACAGCAAGCAAAATTATTATCTTCAGGAAGAAAATAGTCCTGAAATTATTCAACATGGACAAAAATTACCCAAATAGAGTTGTAAGACTGTTCATAGGGTTTCATAATGAAACCAAAACCATGCTGAGTTTGGAATTTCTTCTATGACCAACTTTTGGACTGGGCGTGCTGTAAGGTCCATATGCTTCTTTCAAAGATTCCACACTGGATTTTAGCTACGTTTCTTGTGAGCCATTTCATAATGAAATGATGGGGAAACTGTGGGTTTACAGTCTAAGCAAAATCTAGTGTTTTTCAAAAGTTATGAGACAAAGACTCCAAAAACTGACCCAGGGTCAGTCTCCAAGTACAGACTAATAAGACCCAGCATACTGCTTCTTGCTGGACCCAGATTTTCCTTCTTTCCTGTTTCTGCTTGAAGGACAGATAGAAAGTGGTTTTGGCAGCTAAGTTAGAGCCATTAAATATTGTGTTTGTCACAGTATTCTTTTTTCCAGCCATTTTGTTCTGGTGGTAATGTTGTTTCAATTCCCGCATTAATCCTGCATTTTTGTTTCACATCTGGTGAGCGGACGATGAGGTAATCCTGAATAACATGCAAATGCGAGTTCAATATTTGCACACCACTGTCATTTTTTTGTCGATCAATATTCTTTAAAATGGGAAAGGACGGATTTTCTTTGTTAGCACATTGATCTACAAAAACATAAGAATGGAACAATATTGTCATTATTTGGATTACATAAAGAGTTCAGAAAAATACATGAAATTGTCCTGTTGCCTTGTGTATGCAAGGTACGAATGGAATTTTGTTCTTCACTGACTGGCATTCTGTGTCTCCTTTGAATGGGAGTTCTAAGGACTATCAGAAAAGTCCTCAAAGCCACTACAAATGCAGAATGGACTAGGCCAGTAAGTCAAGGGATAATACAGTTTTCCTCCTTGCAAACTCATCTTTGATGTAACTGTATTGGCCTAAGTATGGCCCTGATAATTCAAACTGTTTCTTTTGCAAAGTGAGCATGAAGCCTTTGTCTCCAGCTACAAAAACAACTGAGTAGCAATTGCTCTATCAGAGCTCTGGTGTTTGAGAGACTCTCAAATACTTGCTGATGGTTATGGAGTCAATAAATAAGATGGGAATTTCTTTTCCCAGAATATTTTTTAAGGGAGAATCAGTCCCCAGGAGACAGGCGTCTAGACCTGGGAAACAGCATTAGGTAGCCTACCATCTGACAAAGCAGATAGCATAGCCATAGCCCCGCTCAGGTCAGTCAGACAAAGCTTCACAAAATCCTAATTTTGCCCCATCAGCAAGATATTATTTATGTCAGAAAGGTGGTAGACAGATGGAAAGTGGGTCAAGCAAAGGTGAAGAGGCACAAGAGGAAGTATTCAGCTGCTACAGCTTCTTGAAGATAAGATTAACTGAAGTCTTGCATTTTCAGTTGTTTATAGACGCATCTTACTATTTGGTTCAAATATTTACCAGACCCCATCAAATAATCAAGCAACTGAGATTTTTTTTATTGTTGTTTCCAAAGCTGATTACAGAGGACAGATATTGCTTTTTAATCTTTTCCCATTCCTTGATTATACATTTGGAATATATGCTCCTGCATCTCTTTTCATAGCACAGATGCTAAAACCACAGGACATCATTTTAATCCTCAGGTACTGTCACAGCTATGGATCCAACTGGTTTTATTCCAGGTAAAGTGCAGCCAACTGCAATATGCCTGCTTGCAAAACCATAATTGGGGTAACCATCATCTAAGCAAATAAGGTTTTAGCTGACCCATGCACTAAATAAATCCCTCTCCTTTAGATATTAAGTTTATAGTCTCTTATCACCTTATGTGATGGGAGGTAGGGGCAGTTCAGGAGTTTGTCCAGTTTTGGTTACAGGGCACAAAATGTGGAGCTTATCTGACTTGAATGGAACCAGACTTTGACCCTGGCTAGCAGGGAAACACAGCTACTGCCAGAGTTGCAAATGACTCCATCACTTTAGCTGTGAACCCTGCAGAGGGAAAAAAAAAAAGGGCTCCTGAATCAGATATAGAAAGTTTCAGCCCCCAAACTGTTGTTAAGACTCCAGTGTGCTGAAACAGCCAGCTTTATCTAGTGATAGCGAGCAACTCGTAAGATAGCAAATGAGGGATGCAAGCGCATTTAATGCATTTGCTTCAGCTTGGAAAGGAAACGTAAAGCAGACACTTCTCCAGTTGAAGCCTTTAAAGGAAATATTTATGTCTCATGGCTGCAAACAGGTAGCACATTTTAAAGTATTTCTTCAAATAACAAGGGGGAATCAGCTGTAAAAGTGATTGTTCATTAATTAACAGGGCCTTGGAAATAAAAGTATTTGTCGAACAAATAATTAAAAAAATATAAGCAAAACTGGTTTTGGAACAAAAATGATTTCTTGTTTAAAACCAACTGATTAAAGAGATGACAGGATGTTTTAGAGCATCCCAGCCACAACACTGCAAAATTCACGGGGAAGAGTAAATCTTTACTGCGCTGAGCACCGGCGGATGCGTATCAGCCAGCAGCACGCGTGAGGCCTCTCTATTTACTTTCTGCTCCCACAGGTGTTCACGGAGCATTGTTCCCACATCAGCTGGCAGAAAGGGCTGCAAGCACCCCAAACATGTCTGCGAGCACGTATTTCTGCACAAACACAAGCTGCACATGCCTGCACAGCAGGCAGGTGCCCGCCTGCCTGGGCGCATGGGGGTGTTTGTCACCGGTTGGGTTTATCATCACAAACCGGCTGGTGATAGTGAAGGGGGTGAGGTGTGGATCCGGCACCTCGGGTACCCAAACAAGGGCTCCTTTCTGTGAAGACTTTCAGGCAGCAGAGCCGTCCGGCTGCCACTGCAAGGGCAGCAGCCCTGTGCAAACACCCGGTTACGAACATCGCATACCCCGGGCATTACTCACGGCACGTCGCGGGCTAGCATGTGTTCGCGCAAACGGCATAAAAGTCAACAAGTACATAAAAACCCCGTCAGTTGGTCTCAAGTGAAAGTATCCAAACAGGAAGATGCATTTACCATGGGAGAGGCAGGACTGCAGAGCAGCTGCCAAGCTTCATCCAGCCTCCCTGGCTACCTGCCACTGCCAAATCCTCCCTGCTGAGCAGACCTACGGAAAGGCTGGTCTCAAAGCTACCCATGCTCTCGAGGTCCAACCTAGCCCTGTGTCCACTTGGGTAGAGTTATGGGTCACACACAAGGCCTTGCCTCAAGAAACTCTCTATAGGGCTGCATCAGAGAAGAGGGGGACGTTTTCGCTCACTTTCCCCCATATAGTTCATTGTGCAGGGGCAGCATCCTACGCTTGGCCCACGCAATCACCACCACCGCCCCAAACAGTTTTTTCTTGGTTTCCTCTCAGTCCCATCAGCGTTGCTCTATATCCTTTCCAACGTGGGGCACCTAGTCTTTCATGGACAATTCCACAGCAAAAAGAAACTTGGATTTCTCATAAGGTTGCTAAAGGCCCCCAGCTTTACTTTTTCCTCTAGAGTAAATCAATGACTGCTGAAGACCTGGAGCAAAAAAAAGCACACCCAAAAGATACATTGCAGCCTTCTATTGGTGAAGAGTGCTTGCCTGCTAAGATTTCTCCTGAGAAATAGAAAAATGTTGGAACCCAAGAACATAAATTAGTTTACAAAAGACAATTTATTAAAGCAGCAAGCCATTGGAACCCTTTCACTAGCCTCTGTGACTCATGTCTAAGCAAGCTGATAAAGTGATTCATCCTGCAGGAGCGTCATGTTTAAATATGCTGCTGCTATCACACTTCCAGCCCCAGAGCAGCCAGTCCAATGGCTTTTCTTTTTCATCCCAAGAGGCACCACCTGTCCAGACAGGGAGCAATACAAGTTTCTTCACACATGCAGGCTTGACAGTAAGCAGGCTGACACTACAAGGTGGACGAATAAAAACAAATCAAAAGAATGCCCTTTACAGCCGCTCTAGGTGATGGCAGGGGGAGGAGGAGGAAAAAGGGAGAGCTAGCTGGGCTTACTCCTGTGTTTGTATTAGGATGAGCCTTTTGTCTTTACAGTTCACAGCTCACTGCAAGACCATTCCACTTAAATTTAAAGGGCATCTTCCAGTCATAGAGTCATAGAGTCATTTAATCGCTTGTACCAATACCACAGCTGGGAGATCTATAGCCAAAGGGCAAATGTTTTAGACATATGAGTGATTTTCAAAAGAGGGAGAGATATTGCCTATTTTATCTCTTCTGATAAAAAAAAAAAAATAAATCTTTATCTGCAGAAACAAAGCTAGAAAGACTTAAAGTTGTATCAGCACTGATTTTATATAGTTTTAAAATATTCTTATGTTTTATTCAGGATCCGTAAAGAGACATATTTCATACAACTTTTCTGGGTGTATCACTTCAGAGGAGGAGCAAGGAAGAATGATTGCATGCTCAACAGTACTGAAATCATGTCGTTTCAGCAGAACATTAATTAATTTTTTGACCCTTCAGTCTCTCTGACCCAGTTCTGAGAAGCTTATTGCTGTTGTCAGGTCAGAACTTGTTTCAAAGAGTCAAGTGTTAACTTTCCACTTACAGATTATGCTGGCAGGAGTCTGTCTGCTTAGATAGGATATGTCTTTGCCCTTGACCTGCATTATTTCTATAGTTCTCTAGTGCGGAAACAAGGAATCAGCCTTCCAACACAATTTATAGATGACATTGATCAGTGGGATAAAACTCCACAGCTGATTAGTTCTGCCTTCTTTAGGAGTTAATGAGAAAATAAACCTTACCTTTAATGAGATAGACCATGTAAAAAAATGTTTTCTGGGAAATAGATAAGATGCCCTATTGCAAAAAATTATATGGAAAAGTAAAGTGCCTGAAACCCCATAGAAATGGCGAGGCTTAATAAATAGGATGGATAATCAGAGGCCCATGGAATTCTCCTGTATGGTGGGGTGAGCTTGTCAGTCCCAACAGACTGACACCCAAGCCTATTTTGTTAGAGAATACTAAAACAGAGTTGAAGGCAGTCAAGAAAACCTCTCGGTCTTCTGGTGTCTTGTGGTAGTTTATGACCTTCAGCCTGCATGGAATATTATACAGGAAAACCATGTTTGTTTGTAGAGCTTACCTCTTAAATGGGAACATCAACTGTAAATACTTGAAGCTTATCTCAAAGGGCAAGAGAGACAGTGATGTAGGCACAGGTAAAGGCAGTGCCAAGTACCTATATTTTTAGAAAGCACAAACATGGTTATATGTTGCCTATAGCATAACACCACCCCAAAAAAACCCACCAAAACTAAGAAATTTGGTGCCAGTTAAGCTGTTGCTTTCCAGAGTGAGCTCTCTGCATTTTCAGAAATGTCAAGATCTCTTGAGAAGTGCCTCGATTTGGAGCCCAGAATCTGAGGCACTTCTCAAGTTGCAGATGTTATTGAAACACAGACCGCGTGTAACTCCATGTGTTGCATATGCTTTTTTCCCTCTCAGGCCAAATATATTGCTGTAGATGTGCTGTCATTCACTAAAATAGTTACAACGTGATATGTGAATTGGGAAAGTAAATTGCTTCACACAAAAAAATTTGCTATTAGAGATGTATCTGTAATTGTACTTTCTTCAAACCTAGAAGTGGAGGAACCGCTTTTCTGTGATTATTCTGAGGGGAGTCTAAAAAATCAAGATGCTGCACAGCAGTTGCGTAGCAGCATGTTATTTCAGGGAGCACAGACCAGGGGAGAAGAGACAATGGATTTATCTGAGGTTCAGCTGCACATCCCTCCGTCCCATGACATTAGTCTTACTAAAGGATGTAATGAGCCCCTTAGATGTAGGAGTGAGACCATGCACAGATGCAAAGGAAAAGCTGTTATTCTCTTCCAAAATGGCAATCTGTCCTGTCACTTTCAGCTTCCCTCAGTCCCTTCTTCCTTGTACACGCATTTTTTCATTGTTAGGCTTAAGTCTAGATTCTGCTTAACCTGAGTTCACTAAGAAAGTTGTGCCAAGTCAGCCCTTTCAGCTTTCATGTCTTTGGCCAAAGAGATCAGCAGATCATTCCGCTTGTATTTCCCCACCCCAGGGATCGTACTTACAATGGAGACCTAAAGATCTCATTTCCAAGGGACATCCCTGCAAAGACAGTTGCTGCCTGACACAGCTGTTAACAGGACACCAAGGAAATCACGCCATGAAAATAATACTGCCACCTCTGGGTATGCAGCATATATATCATTCACACAGTGTTACAAGGATGATGGAATGGCACATGGGGTTAATTTTAAAGTCCACCTAGACTGTAAAAACGTGCCCTCTCCAGAACGTAGGGCACATCTGCATCTGTGTGCCTTGTGGCAGGGTAGGATGGGAAAGGGAGCACTGAAAACAGTAAAAGAGAAAAATAATAGCCCTCTTTAAAAGAAAGACTTTACACCCCATATGGATTGTTACACTGACATCATTGGAGGCCCTCTCTGCCCTGTTTGTTCCAAAGTCATCTACAGAGAGCAGGGAAAGGACTGGATTAGCTAAGCATGGCATGCTCCATGCTGTCATGGGAGCATTACTAATCTCGTAGTAATATGGACTGCAAGGCATCCCTCAGTGGCAAGAGAGCGTGGAGCTAAAACAGACAAAGGGAAGAAGGATCACCAGCACAGGACTGAGATGGGAAAATAAGAAATGAAACAGGATCAAGAGGCAGGAAAACCAGGAACAAAGATAGAAGATGAGAAGGCAGAGAGGATGCAAAAATAGACACAAGAAAACAAACACAGTTTTACACCAGAGTAAAAGGTTCATGACAGGCGAAAGGGCCCCCAGTTCTTTTGGCACCTTTTCGATGACAGTAGGACTAACTACTGCGTCACATCAGTGCTGAGGTGCAAATAGGCATCTCACACCGACTTCTAATCACTGACACCTCAAATTCAGAATAGCACAGCAAGAGAGCACCAAGAGGTCTGCATATCATACAGTGGCCATACAAGGGCTTTAATCACCTTCCTCTGGTGAATTTACAGAGCAGCTGCTCTATAAGGCCCCAGTGCTTAAGTATGAATAATGTGTTTTTAAGAATACTGCTCAGTATTGAGGAAGATTACCATGCATGTACTTAGCCGTGAACACCAGGAGATGAAAGAGCTGTTCTGCTTGACCTTTATTGTAGAGGAGAGAGGATTTTGGAAAGAAAAGTGTGATTATTTGCATGTCCCATTTTATAGCCTGTGCAATGCTTTTCCATCTCATGCAGCTGTGTTTGACTGTAGGAGAGAGGAGCTCTCAGACTTTATTGTAGCACTTTTCATACCTAAGGGAATATGATGTTTGCCTTCCTGGTGCAAATACATGTCTAAAAAAGGAATTACCAAAAATTGCATTCTCTTCCTTTTCTTCCTCCTAACTGACACATTTAACAAAAATATTAGGCAATATGTTTATGTTCACTTTTTTCCATGTTCTGGGCATCATTACTTAGGATGCTGCAGAAGTAGGGATTTCTTTTGGCAATTTAGGAAAGGAGGATAAGTCTTACATGTAAAAATCAACAAAAAAAGAACTTTTTTTTCCCAAGAAAGGAACTTTTCCCCACATATCCTCTGGGAGTTTATATTTACCCTGAAAGATGTCTGCACCCCTTTAGGGCAGGAAGAAGATAGCTTCAGGGCTTGGAGATCGTTCTTTTAGGTGACAAGAAACAAGAATGATTTACCTAAATGTTTATGAGTACTGAATCACTATTATGTTGGAGAAATTACAAGAAATAAATACATTGAGGATTTTTCTCTCTCTTTGTTTTACTGTGTTACATACTATACTAACAAATACTATATGAAAGCAAACCAGGAACTTTTTAGTTTTATGCATAGCAAAAATTCTCCAGTGGCGTCCAGAAAACCAGACACACAGACAAACAGAAGTCCAAAAAGTAGCATCCATCAAAAATATATCATGTCATTATCTGGGATTTGGAAGGATCAGTGCCATCCCAAACTCAAAACCCAGAGATACTGTTCCCAAAATACCCGAACAGCTTTAGTAGCAATGTTACTAGTTGATAAAACAGGGCACTGAGAAACAAGGTCGATCGGCCATTTAGAACAGCAGAGTAGAAAGTGGGTAGAGCATTGGGAACACCATATCTTGAATTTCGATAAACCAAGGATTTTGAAAGCCGTGTTTGAGACATCTTAATTCAGCCTGATTTTTGGAAAATGTTGGTCCCTGAAAATAGGTCCTTTTGAATGATTTGTAACGCAGCACTCATTTTGACAGTTGAAGTCTCACTTTCTGTAATCACTGTGTCTAAACTCTCTAATATTGTAGAGATCTTCATATTTCAGTTGCAAAATCAGCACTGAATCAAGCCTTGCAGTCTCTTAGGCACAAGTTGTCTCTGATTTCCAAAAGAAACTGAAGGTAATGAAACTATTTGCAAGACGACGGGTTGCAGGAGAAGGTTTTAAATTAGAAGGGTCAGTAACATCTTAACAATTTTTATGCTACATTAAACCAGAAAATTATTTCTATGCTTGTCATGCTTAACTTATAGGGAAAGCTTCAATGCATATCTAACATAACATATTTTTTTAAAAGCTTTGAAAATGTGGCTAAAATGAAAGAGTTCATGATCAGCCATTATTAATAATTTTCCTAAATAATAAATATAAACATATATTTTCACTTCAAACTGGTATTTTCCAAACTGATCTCCAGCACAAGTTAAACACATGACAGAAACAAAAACTTTTGAAATTACAAAAAGTGAATATAGCTACATTTTCTACCTATGAGTGCTACTAAGAAGAGACAAGATTTGGTTTCCATTTGTGTTTGAAGAAAATAAGGAGTTATATCCAAAACATGCATGCCCAATATTATGAATAAATATTGGCAATTTAATAGATTCACACTCGTAAATAAGAATTTCTGGTTTAAGCATCCTGAGATATACCTGAAACACAACACGGCACTACTTTAAACAGCTTAGAACAAGAACTGTCTGCCCTAGAGGGGAGAGAAAAGGAAGCTGAGATGATCATATATTTTAAACCTCAAAAGACATTTAGCACTTCAGACTTTAGCCAGAATACCAGAGTTAACACCTCTGCTTTAAATTAAGATGCCCTGGTCTTTCTAACATCTTTCCTTTTTTGGGTCATCAAAATTACTTTGTCCATAGTACCACACTGTTCCCTGTAAAGGAAGAGTGATATTTTAATAACTTAGTCATCTACATGATGTGTCAGTTCCATGTAGAAACTTCCCTAAAGAATTTCCCAGACCAAGTATTAGTCAGAGCTGAACGAAACATTTTGTAAACAGCTATGGTCCAAGCTAAACCCTTGTTCTATTGTCAGCTATCTGGATGAAGTAAGGACCATAATATTTGCTGTCCTTGCTTACTTGCTTGCAAAAGAAAAAAAAAAAATGCAGCACAACATGTGGGCTGGCTTGTGTCAGTTCAGCTGTGTATAGGAGGGTCATGGCAAATATCACCTCCAGCCTGCTGAAAACATTGTCACTCTACATTCTGGATTGAATGTACGACTGGTAGTATCTTGCCATAGCTTTACTTCTTGCCATAATTTCAACAAAGCCACGATGAGCTATGCCACAGGGAATCTAATTTGTTGGACTGTCATAGCCAAAATAATGTTTTCTGTCCATTATCCATGCATGTACACAAACAAAATAAAAAATATTAAAAAAAAAAAAAAGAGAGAAAAGAAAAAAAACATAAGAACTTTCACATGATCTAATCTGGTTTCAATTTAGAAACACTTTTCTCCTCTTCAAGGTACATATGGAGGGTATTTTCCCTGTTTCCAAGCCTTCTCCAAATATACAGGAGCTGCCTCATCTTACACTCAAGTTTGCCTGGGTGCCAATCTTACTGTGATTGATCACCCTCAGGTCACACTTGAAACAAAAGCTATAGAAGCATTTGTTCATGCAATGACACAAATCCACATTCTTTTTTATCTTCCTGCCCTTTAAGTGTTCTCGTTTCCTTCATTAGAAACCTTTATCTGAGATCACATCTTTCACTTTATAAAGTCTGAGAGACATTTTTCCTTTCTATTTTGTTAGTTATCTTTGCTCCTCTACTATTACTCAGAAAGTATATAAATAAAGATCACACTTCCCAAATAATATACAACAAAGAAAAATAACAGACTTCACACTTAGTCATCAAATTATTTGCCTTCTTCAAACTGTCAACAACTTATTGATGGAAATGTTCTGTGATTCATTTCTTCCTTGTTGTCATCCCAGGGACTAATTTACCTGTTCTCTTTCACCTTAAGATACAAAGGTCTCTTGTTTGTTTAGAGGGACTGATTGGGTGGTTTGATTTTGGATATAAGTAAGTAGATGATGCGGTCCATTCTATGATGTGGGGAAGCACGGAGTTCAATGCTTTAAAATATTCCACTTGAGGCCAACCAGGGCTTGCAGAGTGTCACGGATGATTTCAGTGTGCACCCCCGACTTGGGCCTTCGTACAGATGCATGCCTGCACTTTCAGTAGCTATGCCAAGCATTCCAGCTCAGAAATCCATCCTTTTGCAAATATGTGTGTGCAACTCCATCCATTTCTGTGGAGCTTTACTCCCCTTTAGTGAAATTTTGAAGATCTGAGTTTTCAAATGCTTTATATGCTTCATTTCAAAAACCATCCACTCAGATTAACTACTTAGCACCGAGCTCTTTGGTGATGGCTAGATCAGATTTTCACATAATGCCATTTGTCTGCGGTTGTCTGGTGTCAATACCATTCAGGATAAATCATTTGTCTATAAATATTTTTTATGCCTGCTTATATCCAGCTCCTATAGATCAGTCATTATAAGCACATCACATACCTTTGCTTTGGAGTGGAGAAGCTTGTGCCTGCCCCTGACAGTTCTTCATGAGTACCAATCCAGAAATTTCCTTTAGATATAAGCAGACAACTATTTCCCTGAAATCTGTATGAGAAAGCCTCACTGGAAATTTGTTTTATGAAAGAAGATATGCACAAGCCCCCTTAATAACAAATAGGTTTTTCTGTTATTTTCTACTGAACAAAAAAAAGCACATTTCTTATAATAAGGCGAAAATGTAATATAATTTTCCTAAGTGCTACTTAGCCCCTTGTTGATTTTTTTCAATAGGAATGAGGAGAAGAGCAGCATACAGCAGCACCCACCTAACAAAGACTGCTGCAGTGCTT
The DNA here is from genome assembly GCA_013398295.1 of Chionis minor. Taxonomy (NCBI): domain Eukaryota; kingdom Metazoa; phylum Chordata; class Aves; order Charadriiformes; family Chionidae; genus Chionis; species Chionis minor. Next base: position 208,260 of record VZSF01008264.1, read on the forward strand.
GGATGTCTCTCCAGCTGCTGCTTTATTGAATGTTCTCTTTACGAAGCCTATTATCCATCCATTATACTTCTTGTTTCCTCTTCTTCACCAGCATCTTCCCTACCGCAGGTGGCCACTGCTGGCCCTGAATTGAAATTTTCTTGTGCAACAGACCCTGTAACCTCCTCTTTAAACTGCACAACCTCCATTCAGTTTGCAATATACTAAGAAATACTGCTCTTCCTTTCAATTATTTTGCCTTCAGCATTATATCTGGTCATTATTTTTCACCTTTTTTCTCTTTATTTCCTCGTTAAAATCAGAAAATAGATCAGAAAATCTGATCATTGCAGACATCTATTAATAATCGATAATCATAATCATCAGTGATAATAATAATAATAATCAAAATCAGTTCCTGTAAGGTGAAAAGATAAATTTTAGAAAATCAGACTACCAAAATGTAAAAGTCTTGGATAAGGTAGTTTTAGACATGTTTAGATAGATGCTTCTAAGCATGTGTCTTCAAATGATATAAATACAGATCTTAATACAGACTTCTGGCCTCATGTTTTTAACACTAGTTCAGAACCTGGTAAGACACAAAATATAATATATCCTTATAATGTTAAGCACGGTAGTAGTCAAGTCCTTTAGAGTGAAAACCAGACAATGTAACGCGCATTCAAGGTCAGCTGTCTACAGGTAAAGAATGTGATCTGGCAGCTGGGCAACATTTGGCTTCAGATGAAAATTGTTTTTCTTTACAGAGTTTTCTGGACCAAATCCCATTGCCTAATTAATTAGTACAACTAAATGGGAATGCTTTTGTCTTTTGCAGTTTTCTTAATTTAAATATGTTACATTTTGAAAGGATATCGGTTACAGTTACTAATTTTCTAGGTACTTAAGGAAGAACATGCAGAATGTATGTAACAACACATACATTGATTTTTTGGTTTAGTTTGAAATATGTCTAGTCTGCTTTGTGAACTACCCATTCTCACCAAAAAAACGACTAGTGAGAAAAAATAGGGACTGCCTCTAAACCATACTTCTTATGGAACCTATCAAATTCCATCAAATCAAAAGTCCAGAATTACAAGATTTTGATTAATAAAAACACAAATAAGCAAAAACATTTTAATTTGGGACTTTAATTTGCTAAACTCAGATCTGAGCAGAACAGAGCTCTGGAGTGATGACTCCAGCTGTGTTCCATGGGTGCAATGCTAAACTGACTGCTTTGCAGTAGTCCAGCTGTAAACTTTACAGAGTGCTCCTCTATTTATATCAACCAGCTGCAGGAATATTTGCAGGATGCACAATCTCTCTGACAGCTTCTTTTTTCCAGCCTGACCATCACCAAAAAAAGTGGTATAATGGAGATATCATCTTGCTCCAGCAGACTCTAATAGTTACCCAACACCTTTGGGTCAGCAGATGCACCAACTATCTTTTAGCTCTAGTTTTGGGAGAAGGAGAATGACTGTATGTGTACCTTCAGCAGTGGTCCTCACAAGGCCCAGAGTATATCTGAGACTAAGGGGACACAAATGTGAATATGCACAAACTTGGCACACCTGACTGGAGATAGCAGCTCACAACCCCCTTTTTGCTATCCTCTGCATAAATTCCATGCTGCAAGAGTCTGAGACCAGAAGAATCTATTTCCCTGTCCTTGTTCTTCCCCATCATCTTCCAGTTCAAGATTAGCTAATGCATTTTCATCAGGATTGCCAAAATCCTAGAATTATAGCATCATAGCATCACCTAGGTTAGAAGAGACCTTTAAAATCATTGACACCAACCATCAACCTAACACTGCCAAAACCACCACTAAACCACGTCTCTCGGCACCACGTCTACACGTCTTTTAAATACCTCCAGGGATGGTGACTCCACCACTTCCCTGAGCAGCCTGTTCCAATGTTTGATAACCTTTTTGGTGAAAAAATGTTTCCTACTATCCAATCTAAACCTCCCCTGGCACAACTTGAGTCCATTTCCTCTCATCCTATCACTTGTTACTTGGGGGAAGAGATCGACCCCCACCTCTCTACAACCTCCTCTCAGGTAGTTGGAATGAGCAATAAGGTATCCCCTCAGTAAATCTAAACTAAGACCAACACTTTCAAATCAGAAAGGGACAACACGAAAAGTCGAAGTGCAAAAGCAATATATTCCCATACATTGCTTCAGTATCATGGCTGCTTTGCCAACAACAGAATTTATTTAATAAAGAAATTTTAATAGAATCTAAGATTCCCAGTTATGGCTGAGACCTTGTGCTAGGTTTTTATATAGCAGAAAACAAGATAATTATTTTATTCAGATGTTGCAAATCCCATACTTACACATAAATCCATGTATGAAATACAGTACAAGAAATGCTATATATGAAGACAGATTTTGTCAAACTCCTGCTTTCCAAGATATATGTTAGATTAATATGTTAGACTGACATTTTACCATGCTCAAGATCATAAGACGTGTTTTATGGTGCATTAAAATCTCATAATAACAATTTCAGAGAGTTAGCATAATATATTATTCAGAGTTAAATACTGCTTTGAATGATAAGGGCTAACATGCCAGCAGGCTATAATAAACTACAGCTTTGAAATATCAATTTTCATTTATCAGTAAGGTCATTTACATAGCTAAAGCAAGAATATAATGATGTATTTTTTTGCTATCTAGGAGAAAAAAAAATTGCACTTCTTTTCCAACATCCAGAAAATATGAAAACATTCTGAGAAAGCCATTATTAACTCATTTAACCTTTCATACAAAATAAATTGTCATGGATTTAGTTATAAAACTGAAAGTAAATACATCCTGGTTTCTTATATTGAATGTAAGCAAACTTATTTAAACTCTAGGGGAAATATTGTATTCAGGCACAAATGTATTACTCTAACTGGGGTTTTGACAAATTGCATCTATTTATCTGATATTTCTGTATTGACACAGAAAAGCAATGCAACCTTACAGCACTCCTCTACAACTTCACCCCAAAGAGGAATTCATCAGCATGAGTTACTTAGAGCTGCACATTGCCCTTAATCCACATACGAAATACTGTATTTTAAGGCCTTTAAGCTGATAAAAGGGTATGCTTATACAGTTAATGGGGTGGAAAAGAGGGCAGCTGATATAAGAGATGGTGAAAGGGGCTCTAGATTAAAAAGTACCTTTATCCTCAAATCTCACTCTAACCTCCCCCATCCTCATGTGCATGGAGAGCCACAGGAGTCACCTCTGTTTTGTCCACCACTCTGGAGAGCTTCAGGGTACCTTTGATGGATTTGACGGCCGAAATTTCAGCATGCAGTAGCCCTTACTTCAAAAAACACATAGCCAGGCAAGGCAACAGCTCACCAGGAATGTGTCTAGGCTGCCATGTGAGTGTGTACCATGTGCATCCCAGAGCTCTGGTCACTCCATTTCTCATGCTGCCGATGTCTTTTTATCTGGCAATGAACTTCTGGCACATAGCAGCTTATGCACATGCAATTCCTCCTCTGCTTTCAGCTTGAATACACAGTGAGGACACCAAAGCCTCTGGACACAAGCCACAGATCAGAAATGGCACACGGGCTTGCACACGGGTGCTAAAGACATTGCTATGGGAATGCTGCAGGCCAAGGATAGGACTGGTACAAGGAGGATTAGCTTTGTCTTCCACAACATGCCAAGAGAGACACAGACCACTAGCCCGTGAACATACATTATTATATTGCCCAGAAAAGGTCAGAAATTCCTCTCCACCTGGCTGTTATGTCCTTATGTGGTCATAGGGGAGAGTCAGTAGAGAGGTGCTCCTGAGAACTCTGCTGTAGAAGCTATGGAGAAACACCTTCTGGGCACACCGGGTCTGCACCCTTAGAGAAAGAGGAGTAATGAGGCTTCCTATCCACAGCAGCACTTGACCCAGATCAAACCAGTGAATGTGAGCCATTTGTGCCTGGATGTGAAGTAGTGCAAACAGTCCGTTATCCACTGTCCTCTGTGACATCTTCTGCATTAGGACTAAACTGTTATTTACACTATAATCTTTAATCATAACAGCAGGCAGATCAGGTCTAAAGCAGTCATTTAAATGGGTTCCAGGGCTTACTGCTTTCGAGTCTGCGGTAAAAACTCACCCATTTTGTGAAGTGTGCACCTGAAAAAGAACATCGTGCTATCCTGTTTGGCTTGCTGTATGAGAAACGGAATGTGTGTCACAGTCAGTGTTGATTTTGTTATGTAATTTTAAAAAGCTCTCAACTCACAGGAAGCAGTCTACTGTGTGTGCACAAAGTTCAGTCATTTAAATAAACAGGCCATTCAACTCACAGTGGCAGCCCAGAATGCAGCAGAGCCTCTATCCTGATTTTCGATAGCATGCTAGCTTTAAGTTTGACAGCAAAGATAGGTATATTTTGCACCAAGTTTATTTTAATTCTTGAGACAGGGTAATCTCTTGCCAGCTGCTGTTCTTTATCCATGACATTCATTGTTACCACCAAAGCTTCCTCTGCACCGAGGTTTCCTTGGAATTCCTTCTCTTTTGGTCCTGAATAGGAGCAGTCCTCTGCTTTCTTCTCTCTTCTCTTCTCTTCNTTTCAAGCCTCTGTGATATAAAAGAGTGAGGAAAGGCAGATTTAATATTTCAAATAAAAGATAATACTAGGCTTTTCTTATGCATTTTATCTCAATTTGTAATTGCATCTGCCAGTCACTGTTCACAAGCATCTGTGGAGGTGACAAAAAAGCCTGCAATGGCAGAGCAAGTTTAAATTAGTATCTAAAAGATATTTTCTTTCTGTATTTTTAAACCTTTAACCTTTTTTATTTTCCCCTTCCTTCATCCCCCCTCGTACCTCGTACACACTAACATTGCTCTTCTTTTTTTTTTTTTTTTTTTTTTTTTNTTTTTTTTTTTTTGTTCACTGGCCCTGTTAGCAATGTAGCAGAATGAGACAGTGATGGGCCTGTACAGAATAAAAGGATGTTGTCAGCCCAGTGTCAGGTCAGATTGGACTTTGAGGAAAGAATCAAATGGTCTCCTTTCAAAATGATTGATGCCTTCTCCAGCTCTAGCTTAATAATTTTGTGCATTCTTATCATCAGCTTTAGGTCCACTGCAGTGAAATTTCCAGCACTGCTCTTGTCACCTCTGCTGAAGTGGATTGTCAAGATTTTCACTTGGCTTAGACTAGCACAGGGGACCGAGATTAAAACCCCTATAGTCAGGTCCTGCAAATTCCCTTCTGTGTTGCCAGCCTACGTGTGAAATATGCTGACAGTGAGCAAAGGTAACATCACTACTCTGAATTTAGCTCTGGGTGAAATTTAATATCCCTGCTTTTAAAATACAAGGATAAAACTCAAATACACATTTAGTTAAGTGAGTGGCCTGATTTTCAGTGTGCTAAGAATTACTAGGTCTGCAGTACACTGAGGAACAAAAGGAAAGAAAAATAGACACTGAGGTGCAGAATTAGGAGTCAAATATTTGCCAGCATGGTCAGGTCAGAGCTCCACCCCAGCACTGGGGCAGCCCTTGATTTGAGGACCAGAAAAGTGACATCACATTATAGGTTTTGATTCCACCACATTTGTTTTCAGACTCATTTGTCAACAACAAAAGAACAAAGTTCAAGCAAAATGCTAGGGTGTCATTTCTTACCAATAATGAACAAGACTAAAGACACCTCCTGCAGATTAATGACTGGTTGGAACCAGTTAATCACCTCAAGCCATTAACCCTAACTGTTATTAAGCTCTAGGATCTAAACCAAGTCCTCAATCATTGTGGCTGCTATTCACCCCTCCTATTTACAGACCCATCCCCCAATCTCTCCCCTGACTCCCACTCAAAAAAATTAGCTAAAAATTGTATGTGGGAATTTGTATTACACGTGTGTAGAGAGATAGAAGCCAGCTACACAGATAATTAAGTGGTCCATTTCTGAACAATATTCATTTCACATCACATACATGTCAGCACAAGGTATTTGCGGGCATTGAAAACCTGACACGTTAGTTAATCAGGGCTCACTGATCCTTCCACACGGTAATTTAGTTTATAACATAGCAGGAAACCAGAGGAAAAGAGCAGGGAGAAAGGAGCTGGGGTGGGGGGGAAGGAAGGTAGAAAAGGGGGAGAAAAATACACCTGTGTGAGATAAATCCGATCATTCAGCCTTCTGAAGAGGAACCCAGTCATAAAGTTCACTCTTGATGTATTCTGATAGGCTTTTGTTTTGGTTTATTTTATAACCCTGTTGTACAGTAGGCAGCCCGTTGTTTGCTCTAATCATCTGTTTCCATGACCTTCACCTTTATTGATTCAGCTTCTTCCTAAGTTTAATGCAGTCTCTGAGATTAAAGCCATTTTTCTCCAGGACAAGTTGCTTAACAGTAGATTTGCTTTAAGGAGTAGAAATCATTTTGATTAGTAAAAAATGATTTTTAGCACAGAAGGTAAGTTTTAAGTAAATAAAACCTCTGTGCAGAGATAAGCAATGGAGGGAGGATTCTAGCTCATAAACAAAGTCAGCATTTTTAAAAATGTGTGAAAAAGTGAATGAAATAAATAAAAGCAGCATTGCTTATAGTATATTTATGAGTGCTATCAAATACTGCCGATTTGAAGAATAAGGGGATTTTATTCTCCCCTCACAGATGTTATTTTAATCAGGCTTATATTTTCAATAGGTAGAAAATCATACAATGTGAAGTAATTTTCCCCAATAGATATAGTAATATAACTCAGTGTTTTGCAAGTGTAGTAGCTGAGATTATAAATCAAAGGCAGAATATACTGCAAGACTATAATAAGCCCAATGCCATTTTCCTTAACAATTTATAGTTCTGATTTGATTATACAGCTTATTTGCTTGGCTTTATTACTGTATTAAACTTCCTCCTCCTTGGTGATGCTTCATTCTCTAATGTCTACCATCAACCTTCAGTTGCACGTTTTGATAAGAAAAGCACCCAGTTACTCGTTGCACATACTATATTAAACACTGCAGACTGCCTTTCCATAGTCACACATACATGGATTTGATTCTGCAGCGCCTTTACTCACTTGAAACCATAATGAATTACCAGAGATAAACAGACTGAACCAAACCCACTGCAGTAAATGGAAAATCATCTGTTGACCTCACAGGGCTTTGAACCATTCCTCCCCTGACAGCAGACATTCATTTCCTGTTCCCAGCCTCTGCCAGGGTAATAATAAATGTATTACCCAGCTCAGCTCTAGCACTTGGTAGCAAAATGAACCAGAGAGAACATGTAGTACAAATTAATATACTTAATTTTTCCTGTACCCTACATAGAATTCAGAAGGAAAAAAATTGCAGAATTATCATCATCTGAAAAAAAAGAATTAAAAAAGATACTGCAGATAAATCTTCAATAGCAATTTTTCTCAAATAATTTCTTGCCATTATTTTTCCATTACCACAATAAAATTTCTGTTAAAAAAAAGAGCCTCTGGTGAATTAATTATACATTTATCTTATAAATATTTGAACCACATATTGCTTTCAGTTAAAATGGTACAGTTTTACTGGAAGAGAAACCAAAGAGCAGCTACAGAACCACCACTTCCTGTTGATAAAAAAACCTGAGCTCTGCACGCTCACAAATTAGCATCTGTTGTCTGGAGTTTCCCCTATAGTGCTTCAGCTGTGTTTTCCCTTGCTATTGTTTTGTTTTCATCCCTGGGAGTTTTCTAAAATTCCTCTGAAACTGAACAATTGGGGAAAAAAAAATTACTGAATGTTACTATGGTAACAACAAAAAGAAAAAAAAGGGAAAACGCTCTAAGCAAACCAATGACTCAGGGCATAGTCTCAATGGACTCCAGCTCACTGGTGCTTTGTCCAGGAACAGAGCAATCTGGGGGCCTATTTAAAGGTGTTGAACTCAGGGAAAATATTAATACCATACTCTTTTATTTAGAATAGAGTATTTTTCTCTACTGAGCAGCTGCATTGCATTGTGCGTGGCATTAATTAGCGCATACATCTTTGTACAATATATATCCTCCACAGAAAGTATTTGAAGATAACATTAAGGTGAAAACCATTACATGCTGAAAAACTAAAGCCAAAGCTAAAAAAACAACAACAGAAAATCAATTACAATTGTCTGTAGGCTTTTTCAACACCTCACACACAAACTTAAAAGGTTCTTTAATTACTGACTGAAATGCCATTTTTTATACTCAACAGCAGAAGAGACCTTCTGGGTTAAGGAGCCCAATCCTCTGCTATTTCAGGCACCCACACTGCGTAAACCCAGTCATGAAAATACCAGACTCCTTAAAACAACTATGACTTCTGCAATATGACTCCTGTCAATAAGCTGTCCCAGAGCTTTATTCCTGTGATGTCTCAAAGCCATGACCCCATTTTTATTCAAGTTTATTTGTTGCCAGATCATATCTATTTTATTCTTTTTTTAGCAAACACTGTCCTTTGGCTTGAAGAACTCTCCCTCTTTGGTGTCTAAAATGCCCTGACATACTCATACAGAACAATATTTTTCCTATCCAATCTTTGTTCCATGAATCTAAAGAGTTTGGTTCGCTCATCTTCTTTCTAAGATGTACTCCCCTTTCATTTGTAGTCCTGTGGACCACAATCCTCTGGTCCTCTTAAGTTGCTCCCATGTAATTTCATTCTCAGTGAGCAGCAACAAATTCCAGGTGTGGTTTTACCTGGACCTTGTTTGATGGGATTAATGCTTCTTTGCCATCATTGGGATACATTATGATACATTATGGAAAACATCATTATGCTATCCTTCTTTTAGGCTAGTATCAATTCTTGTGTGTTTGAAAACACTATGCTAAACTATATTGAAGAAGAGCATTACAGTATTTCATGTTTTCATGGAAATTAGGACTAAAAGAGACTTCTAAATTACCTAATATTCAGCTCTTTTCTTTACAAGGAAGTATATTTTTCACCAGAAGACCTCTATCTAGTCCAATGACTTTTGTGAAGCTGTTTATCATCAAAATTCCTTATTTAACCTAAAGTAAGGAACATAAAAGAGAAAGCATTTCTTTATTTAGTGCGATGGTCACATTGTGGAGCCCTTCAAAATACAAAACAACAAATCTAAGAAACAAATCAAAGAAAAATATTTGATTCTAATTTTTAGATGTTTGGTTCACTATCTATTCCCCATGTGATACTCATGTCCATAAGTGATGGATGAGATACTTACTCAAAAACCCTCCGGTCTATAGAAAAAATAAATGAGAAATAAGAGGACAGAGGCAGGAGAAAAAAAAAAAGGCACTCGGTACAAGGGATGGTGGGTTGAACTGTCTCTGTTATCCTACTTGCAAAGAAAGCAAGCAAATAAAGCCTTGGGAATAATGTTCTATAAACAGCTTGCTTTAAAAGTAATGGACAACGTCAATTGCCATGATACTTCAGTCCCAGGGGAAAGAAGCTGAAATGCTTGCAACATAGTGTTGAAAGCCCTTTTCCTTGTTGACTGCAGGAGAGAGCAAAAAGCATTTTCTACTGGTGTTGCACATGAATATATGTAAGTATAAAGCAGGAGCAAAAGAAAATAAACCAGTAGATTTTAGAAACTGAGAGTAGAATTGATAGAATTTCACCACAAAAGCATATTCTTTAAATCACAAGTACATTTATATCGCTGCAAACATAGACACTTCGACTGGTACAGAGTTGATACGGAGTTAGTCTATGAAAGTGGTCAGCATTTTTGCTGATACATTGCTCTTTCGCTGCTGCAGTTTCAGAGTTGAGCAAAAGCTACAGGATAAACTACAGTCATTGACCACCCTTCAGTTTAAAAACGCAGATCAGTAGCTCAATGTCACCTTGAAATAACACAGGGCTATGTGGGATAATGGATCCGTATATTTGCAGTTTAGAGTTCACGTGAGTGTGAAACTAATGGCATTAGCAAAAGCTAGGCAGAGCATCAGCAAGCAAGTTGTAAGCTTTCCTCGCTTCAGTCAGGGTCTATTTCACCCCTATTACCGCAGGCCAGGGCAGAGGCTGCCAGATGTGTCACTGCTGTGACAAGAGTTTCTGATGCTCAACAAAGGGCCGAAGATGAGACCGAACTCATTGCCTCTTGTTGTCTGAGCTAGGATTTGGGTACCGGTATCTAGAGAGGAAACCTAAACAAGTAACAGCACAGCATTTCTTGGCTATAGGAAGCAAAGGGATTAAGCCGGAGCTCAGAAAATACGAACAACTACTGGACCTTTTTATCCCACCGCTATGACACAATTAAACAAGTATAATAATGTTTTTAAAATACCAGTATCCTAACTGTAAAACGCTATATTACAAATGAATGAAAAATGCAAGTAGCAGTTCAAAGATGCAGAATAAGATGGGTCCAATACCAGATCAAGCAACACGCTGACATAAGGAGGCATCAGCAGAGCTGAACATTTACCCCAGCAGAAGAGTTAGCATATGAATACCGCCGTAAGGTACAGTTTACAACTGATGGTCATAAAAGCCAAGGGCCCCATGTGCCAGCCTCAGCGGTGAAAGCCGTTGCGACAACCGGTGAAGGACCAATGATGACATTATGAAGAATGGACTACGCGCACAGCAGCTTGCAGTGGTTCTCTTGGGCCAGCGTACGCCCTTGCCAGCAGATTGCCCTGAGTCACAGAAGAGCAGAGATGTTGATATTCCATACAGACGCCCATCATACTGACCAAACAGTAAGGCCCTAAAGATGTATTTTAAAGGGTGCCTCAGTGACTTTGCCACCTGTTTCCAAATTTTAGAGCTTTTAGACCACCTAACTCTATTAGGCTCCTACTCCGGCCTACAATTAAGAAGAAAAAAAAAAGACCTATTGCAATGCTTGGTGATGACTTCAATGTGTTATTAAGAAGAGCTGACTTTCTAAGGCTGAACTACATTGCTTTTTCAAAAATTGAAGTTCTTCAATTTGCCACCCAAAACCCACCTACAGCTACAAATAATTTCTGGTTATTTGCGTAATTACGGTTTTGAATATGCAAAGTTATTATAAAATTCTTCCACATCTACCTAGGGAGACAATTAAAAGAAAGCTAACTTGATTATTTTGTTTTCTATTGTCATCTGTTAACAAGCCTTGAACCAATTCATGTCACATACAGAGTAGTTCTAGGGTTGCATCAATATTACCCTGAAAATGAATGCAGTCTTGATTACATTTAACATATACTTGTTTGAATTACAATATTTATCACAAAAATAGGATTTTAATGTCAACTCAGACCTGCTTAATCTGTGCCTAGCTTATCCATATGTCTGGCTAGCTGAGAGACTTAAGTGGTAACTAATCTAAACAACATATGTACCACTGATTTACTCATCTAATTTTATGTTAATTCAAGTGAAAAATGACCTTAGCAACTATGTCAGATGAAACAGGCCTGATTAATATTCTGTGAACACTAGAAATAATCTGTCTTAATTTAAACACTGATCTAATTTGTTAGTTCTTCATATTGTTTTACACTTACTGACTCCATCCAAGGTGGAAGAAAATGAACATATGGACAATCAATGCACAGAAAGCTGAAAAAGCCTGGCTTAACATATATATTTTTACATATATATATACACATTCTCCTACTGGGAGATGCAAAAAGCACAAATTAAATTACATAAGTGATACAATTCTGCAATTTCATTTGTTTATAGTAATGCAGAAGGCTTTGCTGAACACAAAAAAAGAAACCCTAAGTCAATCATAGAAGTGTACTGGGCGAGGAAATGCTCTTGATCAGAGGAATGGCACACACTGAGACTGTTTCCTGCTGTAGTGTGTGCTGCTAAACACTAATCTATTCCCATGGAGATGAAAATTGAGGATGAAGGGCAAAGCCAATCCTGCCTAGATTTTGACCTATGGCTCTAGGGAGATTAGTCATTTTAAACAGGAAAAGCACCCAAACAATACTAGTATTCAGCATCTTTTTTTGGTGTTTATGTGTAAAACCTTTTTTTTCCCCCCCTGAATAAAATGCTTATTCACTGCTTTACCCCTGAAATTTTCCCTCTTTCCCCACTCCTGTTCATTGTACATACTTCAGTTTCCTGATCCACAGTCTCATCCAGCCTTGCTATAAATCAGGTTTCTGAGGGTGATATGTCTGGTCTCCATGGGGAAACATTTTCGTCTTTCAAAATTCAAAGAGCATCTTGCTATGTAAGTGCAGCATTTGGAGTGTCTTCTTAAAATCGTGTTTAATCTGTTTACAACCACAGCATGAGACAGTTCACTGTTATTCCTGTTACTCAGTTTTCCTACACCTACCCTACACTACATCAGTCCTATTGTTTAAGACCAAGGTGGGAAAAGAGAGGAGGACTCAAGTGTTTGTTGCACTTTTCAGGTTATGCAGATCTATATCGAATTTTTGTGATGCATGGACAGGCACACCGTCTGTACTTCACGTAGTCCTCTCCCTCCCCACACAGTCTGTCTTGATGAAAAAATGACTCCAGAAACTTAGCCAGGGAGGGATATGGGTTTGTTACTTTAATAAGGCAGTAGACCTACTTACATTTGATACGATGAGCCTCAGTTTACCTGGACGCAGAAACATACTCTGGATTGCTAGTCTTAAAGGCCACCCAAAACCCACCACTACCAAGGTTCTTTATCAGCAGAGGCAGAACCAGCCAAGCACTTTGCCTGCTTCTTCTGTCTTGTTACCAAGTCTGGAGACGTGGGTCAGTTGGACATACTGGTGCCCTGCAAAATGTTATACAGGGCAGATGCTCCACTTGGGGCTTGCTGGGACCTGTGCCCAAACCGCAGGGACAGCATTTGTCATTCTGAAGGCTCATGGAAATGTTTTGGAGAGCTTCCACCTGGTGGAAAGTGCCCAAGTCATGGTGCAGTACAACCCTATCTCAATTAGAACCTCAGTTGTCCACAGTCCTACTCCCCAAATTCTTGCAGTCTGCCAAAGATGCAAGTTGGTGCTAAGGACCAGGGCAGAGAATAAATGCAAATCTCTTCCAGGCAAAGCCCAACAGATTAGGGTGAGCTACGGAAGATGGTTTTCTAATGGAAATCCCTCATATTTTTAACCCTCCATTCTTGCAAATGCCTTCTTCATTTTGCCTTATGCTTTTTGGAAAAAAATAGTATCAGATCTGTGAAATTCAGACAGATTTTGTTAGTTAGCTGGAAGTGAAGGATGAGCGAAAATCAGGCATGAAATTGAAAACCGTTCTCTTGGTGATAAGAAAATAAGCTGTCAGAAGCCTTGGACAGAATATATGACCTAGCAGCCTTTCCATCTCTGATTTCATTGATTAAAGTGATCATTAGCAATTTTCTTTAATTATGCATAATATTTCTGGTTTTCTCTAGTCCTTGCTTTGTCCCCATCAAGTTCTTGCAGATCAGTTTCATCTTTCCTTAGTTTATTGGTAGGTTTTAATATAAGAGATTAAAGATATAATTAACTTCATTGCATGTCTGTAGAGCACCAGCCTCCAAATTTGCCTTCAATCCACATGAAACTAATTGCTTTTTTTTTTACAGTATCTCCAACTTCACCCCCACCAATTATTTCATTCAATAACACAGCATTTGAAAAAACACATTTTTATAAGTAACATTACTGGCAAATGCTGAGGATGAGTGAACTGATCCTACCAGATTTTTCTGACCTTGGTAGCTCAAAAGGACTTGACAGGTGTACAGCTCATAAATGTCCTTTTTACAGTCACTGGTCAGGGAAGACGAGGGCTGAACAACCATGGTAATCAAGACTAGGGAAGACAGTGTGGCGCAGAGAACCCCAAGCCAGCACCGACCTGAGCCACTCAGCTCATGTGCCATGGCCACTGATATTCAAACCTTCCTACAAACTACAAGCCTCAAGCCAATGCTGTGCTGCCTCAGTTGCAGAGGTCTCTCCAGACCTCTGCTCTGGTGCAATCTCTTAAAAAATGGCAAGGACAGATAGGACAGAGGGCAGGAAGAAAGGGCAACTAAAGTCAGCTAAATACTGGGGTCAAGCATTAAGCAGCAGTCTTTTCTACATAACAGACAAAATAAACAACACTTAAATAAATAAATAAATAAATAAGTAAAATTAGTTAGTTTATTAATAGTGTGGGGAAGTTTGCTATACTCAACTTATAAATAGCCATAGGCTTAACAGACTTTTGCACCAAGGCCATCCTTTATTAGACTTTGTATTAGCTCAGATAAAGCAATGGGACTTCTTGTGATTCACCTACTGAATGAAACTTAATTTTAGATATGTTTTAGAACTGAATGCATTTTAGTCCTCAAAATCCCCACAGGTAGTATATGACATGTATCCCATGTGCCATGCTTTGTTTACCTGGAACAGCTGGTCTGTTATATAGGGATATTTTCTCTAAGGTAGATGCTGGTGATGAGCCACATTGCTTTTATAATTAAACAAGGTATAAATTAAATCACTGTGTGGTCATCTCATGAGATAAAATCCATTAACAGCCCTCTACCCACAGTTTAGAAAACTGTGAACGAGCGCCTGAAATCAATGTGTGTATCCTGGTACAAAGATTGTTCTGCTACCTATATTTCTCCACTCTACTCACAGATTTATCGCTACTTTCAGGTGGAATTCCACCTTATTACGTCTTGCTTTTCTTAGTGCAGTGATAAGTGTCAATGTTAAGATATGAGGATTTTCCACATACAAAGCAAAACTAAAATCCCTAGGGAATTTCAGGATCACTGCCACTTTGACATCTTTAAGGCTAAAATTCAGCTTGGACTAGGGATTTTTGGAAAACATAGATTTAGGAATAAATCTGAGATTATGCTCACACATGGGATGTAAGTGATTTCAATACATGCTAAAATGTGGTCAGCATTTGGATTTGCATGAGCTCCAAGGACAGACAATTCCATAGTGAATCCTTCTTTCTCAACCCCCTTCTTTTCCCAAACAAGTAAGTCTTTATATTTGGGGTTTGTAACCTCCCCAGCTGTCACAGAAATTTGGTCCTTTATGTAGCTGAGACTCGATCCATTAATCGCTTTGTAAGTTAGGATAAGGGCTGTAAAATGGCATCAACAGCTGACCTCAGTAGCTGGAAGACTTCTCTAAAGACCTGCTATGTTCACACTGGACCAAGCTATCGGATACATGGCGTCAGCCTTATACCTAATATTTTCCGCTCAGCTTTGATGATTCCTTTGGGTAAAATCATATTCATGGATGGATACAAAGATGCCTTAAATGGATGTTTCCTAGACTTCTGTTCACTCTTACCTCGCTATTTAGAAAACAACATTAGCTGTTCATCCCAGTTTTATCAGCAGATAAACACAACTCCCTCATCTTCCCAAGACTTTGTCACATCTTGAAAAACAGGTATATAATTTCAAGGGGGAAGCTTTATATTTCAGTTCACTGACTGGCATCTCTTCAGTTTTACCCAGCTACTTTTCATCCAAAACCTGCATAATCACGTTCATCATTCTCCTAATGTGAAGACATTGGTTTTAGCACTTCATTTTGCTTAATGAAGATTCCTCTCTCTCCTCTTTTTGCCAGTGTAAGACCATTCAGAACATGTTAGGAACTTGAACTGCAAAAATGTCTGTCCGTGCTGATGAGTAAAGGTCCTAAACACATCAAGACTGGGATCTCAGAGACGACCTTTGGGGGAATCCCTTATTGACTTAGTATGTCAGTATTTTCTGCTTGATCTACAGTTCTTTGCACTCTTTTTTTTTTAATTTTAGTTTTCATTTCTCTGTTGCCACAAATGAAGATAAACATAGCTGATAATAAGGAGAATGGACACTGGTACTGTAATACAGGCAAAACTAGAAATGCTGCAAGAATGGCAGCTATAGCAAGGGGTTTTTTTAATGTAATTGCCATGCTATAATTCCTATTCACCTTTTTTTTTTTAACCTGGTCCTAAAACCCACTAGAAAATTCCATCTGTTTCATCATAAAGCAGAAATTGGATATGAGAAAATAAATTAAAATGAAAAAGTAGCTTGCCACTCTTGAGTTAACCTCTCATAGAAATAAATAGGTGCATCTCGTGTTCAACAAAGAGGAAGATAATAGGCAAGGGAAAACCATTCTTTTTCATTGTGCTTCTTGGCATCAAAGCCTAAGTTTCTTGTCAAAGAAGAATAAAGATAGAGACTAGCTAAGAAGAAAAATGGCAATCTCCCAGCATGCTCAACATGCTTCTAAAATAAGACCTCCCCTACAAGCCACTGTACACTGGCACATCACTCACAAATAACCTGGGAGATGTCAATCATGCAGAAGCCTGACATGGTAGAGACAAAGTTTGCCATTTGACTTGTCCTGGCCCACTGAATCCCACATGAGTTAAATCTATGGGAAAGGGTATTTTTGTCCACTTTTCAGAGAAAAAGCAATGCAGTAGCACTGTTATCACTAGCCTACTTTATGAAACAGCCCTGAAATCCATGATCTCTTACATTCAATTATTTATTTGGTCCTGAGACACGTCAGTTGTCTGTATTTAAACCTTTTTGTGATTATTCACCACTGAACCAAACACATTAAACAACATGGCTGATCAACTCTGGTTTCAAATGGTAATGTCTTTCCAAAAGTGTCAGCTATAGAGTCATCGATGCGGTGTAAGAGCCCAGTTTAACACTGCTTACTCAGTAACTGTGGAAGTCAAAACCTGTATTTCAGTTTCATCTCAATCATTTACCTACTGAGTGGCCTTGGCAACTGTTTATCTCCTTTTCTTATGGTGTCTATCCTTTCAGAAAATAACAAACAACCAAACTTCAAAGTAAACTAGAAAAAAATAAGCCAAGTATTAAATGCTACTATGCTCTACTGAGGTGTTGCTAAGGCTTCTTCTCAATCTGTTCTGATACACACTAAACAGCACTTATCTTCCCTATCTAACACGTACTTGTTTAGTAATATTGCATCTTTATTACCATTTGCAACAGTAGCCCATAGAACAAACTGAGAACAAACATAATTGCTCATCAGTAGTGACAGAAAAAGGTAGTTTAATTTTCAAGGTTTTATTTATGCTGTTTTGGGATTTACTGAGACTTAAATGTATACCTGCATTTAAGCTTACTACTCCAATTCCTACCCACAAACAACTATGCAGTAGAAGAGGGAAGCTAGGACACTGCATCAGCTTGTTTGCTAACGAGCAAAAATTTCCAGGGACTTCATCTGGGAAAAGAACTATAAATGACAGCCGTAAGAAGCAGCTAGAGCAATAACTCCCTCCTCTCTCATTTCAGCAGCACTGGAGCAACCTGTGTGAGCATGTGCTGTAAGACTAAGATTATGAGGAGAAAAACAGAAACTGAATGCACTCAGCACTGAAAGAAATTCAGAGACCACTCGTGAAATGGCTACTTCAGAGTGGCACGTGCTGCTGTCTGCTGAATTTAATGGAGCCGCCCTACAGAAAGACAGGCTGGGAAATGTGCCAAGTGAGGCTTGAAGAAGTCTAAACTATTATTATGAAAGAAACTAAGAAAAGGGCTATCATAAAGAGATTCAAATTTTACTTATAGTTTACAACTCTCGTGTCACAAGTGGATATTGCAAATTATCCTACGTAGGGAATAATCAAAGGCAGTAGGATTTTTTTCTCAGCTTTTCAGATTAAAGGGTTTGTACATTAGAAATTCATAATGTCAGATAATTCAGCACTTTTATTTCTTTCATCAGCTATTTTTCTCTTGATGCTCTGCTCCTCAGGCACATGTAGCCTAATGCGGGCTTTTCCCGAAAGGATGCATCACATATGTCAAATCTGTTATGGAAGAGACTGTTCTCCACAAAGGAATGAAAGCACTAAGACAAGGAAACCTTTCAAAATTTATCAGTCTCTTCCCATGAACACATGAAAGCATAATTTAAACAGGTGCTGGGCCAGAATTTAAATGTGTAAAAAAAACATATATGGAGTCTCAATGACAGTGCATATTAGAGAAATATAGGTGTTTACAATGGGATATATGCTTAAGAGTGTTTCTGAATCAAAGAGGTGTCTGGGAGTGGGCTCAAGAGTAAGTGAAATTACTCTGCCTTTTCTAAACCAGGGAAAAAACAGGATTAGACAACTGCCAAACCTGGACTGTATCAGAAGCAAGGTTATTATACTTCAGAGTTCACTGAAGGAGTATTTATCTACCTTTGGCTGCAGTCTGTTGTCCTTCACCAATTGTTTTGCATTTATTTTTTGATTCGGTTGAAGAAATTTCTTATTTCCTGTAATTTGGGGAAAAACCCATCTTGCAGACAGGATGCATTATTTATTTTCCTTCTTCCTCCTTGTCACTGTGATCTCAGGTCACATACATAAGCATATGAGAAGATAACTCAGGATTCCTTGTATCCAAGCCTTCCAACCATTGGGCTGTTGGCTGTGCTGTCTCCCAACAGCCAGGGTAACTGCTGTCCCTTTTACATCCGTATCATCTCACAAATGCCACTCTATTTCTGTCAGACTGTTCTCCATATTTGTATAACCTTCCTCCTACTTTATTAGCAATTTCATACCTCCTGACCTGCCTTCCTTGTCAGTGCATCCAAGATGCTGCCTTGACCCTGCTTGGCTTCTTTTTCCAGTTCACCCAGGTGGCTCACATAAATCCACAATCTTTTCCTTGGAAATCAGCACAGTGGCTTCACTCCTGTTGCATCACATGCAAATCTCTTGCTTTTAAATCTCCACAGAATTTATGTTACCTCCTGCCATACCTGTTTTGAGACCCTTAATTTGATCATGCCTTCCATACACCCTTCATACCTTTCTACCTTGGTTTGACCAAGGTCTGCGTTAAATGAGACACCAGTTCTGTGACCAAGGTAGCTTCCCCTGTCCATGTCTCAGCAAGGAAACCATTCCTTTCAACTGCCTCCTTACTCCTTCACCTCCATTCCTGTGGTATCTCATCTCATGAGATATTTAGTAGATAAACTCATTAAAGAAAAGAAAGTATGCAAAATAAAAATTAGATCACTTTGTGGAAAAAATCAGCCTAGTACTTCAGTAAAATTTCTCTAAAAATTCTGTAGAAGTTCCACCAGGCATTGTTCCACGTATATGATAATCTCTTCAGCACAAGGGTTCGTTCTTTTAGGGGATTATTATATACCACAAAATCCTCAGCCTCTGTATAAACATAAATGAACAGCATTATAAAACATAAATTATAGGTATTAGAGGAAGGAAAAGATGCAGCCTAATGGTCTGAGATTCAGGGTGTTTCAAACCAATTTAAGTTTTACCTGGATGTAAAACCCTGCATGTGCCTGAATAAGTTATTTCATGTTCCCATGACTCTGCCGAAGAAGAGTATTGAGTTTCCCTGGGATCATTGTTCTGCCACTGTAAATTCCTCGGGGCAGAGTCCCCCTTGCCACAGATGTAATTGATGCTTGCAACAAAGAAACCCCAAACGCATCTGGGCTCCTAGGTTTTAACGTATTATAAACACTTCATTAAGAGTTTATTATTAATATAGCAGTTACTGGTAATGCTGAAAAATGCTTTTCTTTCTTCCTTTTTTTTCTCTCTCACAAAGACACAGGCACACACACACCGTTCACACAGGCTTTCTTTGGCTGCCATCGCCACCACACACTGACCTTTGAAATATGGAAATAAAAGTGCTCAGAAATAAAGCTGGCAGCAACAGCAGCCCGACTGTTGTCACTGAGAAACTGAAACAAGTGGGGCCATAGTTTGCAAGCTGTCTTCATAATTACTTGAAGCAGTTGTCACTCTGGCTCTAGTTTGTTCATTACACCCCAAACAAACAGCTGATATTTGTTAAAGCACATAAGCCACTTTGTTGAGGCAGGGTTCTTTATTGTGAGGAACCCTGCAGCTGCAAGTCACATGCAGTTCATAGTATTTCCTGATTTCCTTTGCTTTATTTGCTTCCCTGCATTCCCTTTACAGCAATGTCTTTTTTACTAGAGAGAGAGGGAGTAAGAAAAAAAAAATACAATAAGGTAAACATTAGCTAACATAAAGCTTGATAGACTTAAGGTTTATGACCCAAATCTGGTTCCCATTAAAAAAATACTTTTGCTGTGGTAAAGAAAGCATTGCAATAAGAAAGTCATGGATGGAATTTGAGGCTGCTGGACTCCAGTGAAATGACTGCCACTTACAGTTCAGTGCCTTCTGTCTGCAGCAGCCTGAAGGGGAAGCGAATGGATGGCATCAGTCTGAGCCGAGTCATGAGGCTTCTGGGAAGGTCCTTTCTTTTCTCCCTCACATCCTCAAAATTGAGGCTCTGGCAAGTGTTCTGCATCATGTGCATCAGTGACATAAGAATGGTCAGTTGGCTGATGGTTACGGTAGTCTCTGATGAACTATTGGGCGGCTGAATGAGAAAAGATCCCCTTTCGGTCTGCAGTTGGCAGGTCTCAAAGACTGCTGGTGGAGATGAAGGAAGGAAGGGAGAAGGTGTGTAGAAAGCAGAGACGGTTTCATCTGGGCTGTGCAAGGGGGAAAAAACCTGTCCGATGAGACTTTTTTCAAGCCTAGTCTAGCAACATGAGTTTGAAAGAGTAAAGGCAATAAATGAGCTCAGTAGGCCAAACAAGTTGACACAGTCTTGTATAAGACTAAACTGTTAAATAAGCCCTAGATGTGTGAACAGAGATTTCAGCCTGATCAGCTTCACAGCAACAACTACTGAAAGAAATAATGTAATACCTTTTAAAGTAAAGATACAGAAGAAAAAAAACAAACAATGAAAGCATTTTAAATGCAGCATATTTCATTTTGATAGCATCCCTTATTCCCTTTCCCATTACTTGCAGGGTATTTTTATTTGTGAAAAACTCAGTTTGGCAATCTTCCAGATGATATGAAAGATGTTATTTGTTGTTCTTGGTGGAGGGGAAGAATCAAGTCAGGTGTTGTTACTGCAACTCTTTAAAATGTGCATAAGGCAAACAGTCAAGGTGAGAAAAGACCAGTAAAGGGAGAAAATGTGATTTATTTCTACCCTGTTGAGTTGTAGCTACAAGCTCATTGTTGTGGAAACACAAGCCCAGCATATTGTCTTGTCTGACATCTACGCATCCAGCAAACTTGTACCAGTGCTGAGCTATTTGAGATAATGCTTTTATCTACACAGCAACTGACAAAGATACACTCCCAGACTGCAAATCAGTCTTCCTGTTAAACACAAGACAATGAGAAAGAAAGAGAGCGTGATGCAGTGCAGGTAGATACTGGGTGGTCTCACAGGTGGGGATGGTAAGACCACATATTATTTAAGAGCTTCAGGAAAGCCAGGGAAGGTGGTGAGAACTCATGGATTCTTCCCTCAGGAAAGGGGTCAAAAAAGGAAAGCTTAATGGAGTGAAAGTGGGTAGAAGGTGAAACTGCTTTCATGAAGTTGACTCTTTTTGATTCAGTCACTTCCAGTCTTCTGCTGAAAATCTATAAAAATGCAGTATGTAGAACAAGTTACTTTTTCATTCTTCATAATTTAGGCCTTTAATTTCTCATTCTCTTTCCTACACAGTGGCATCTATAGCTTGGTCTTCATAGAGCTAACCTCGTCTTTCTGCTCTTGTGTCGGATTTATACTTTACATGTAAGAGGTCAAGTTAGAAACTCTGCTATTTTGCTAAGCATGGGAGAAACCAATGGTCCAGAGGAAAAGTGAATGGACAATCCATAATCTCAGCACAGAGTATTTGCCACACCAATGTCAGCTGAGGAATGTCTATTATACATCCTTACAGATGGAGCTTGGAGAACTTCCGAGGTCACAGCGCTCAGCTCTGATATGTATTCTGGCCACTTCATTACTCCATACTGAGATGAGTGCCAAGATGTGAAATCCCATACCTCCATGCCTGCACTTTCAGAGGAAGAAAAGGGAAGCATGAGGCAAGGAGAGCTGCAAAGTGTACAACTAATTCCCAGTCTAAACCATCAGCGACAGGACTGCAGGGAGCGTCCTTGTGTGTACCTACTCCACAGGCTGAACATAGTCACTGTGGCATTGTCTCTCTGACAGCACCAAGCCAGTGCTGTGGTGGGTTATCTGCCAGTTCAAGCAGAGACAAATTGCTTTTTTCCAGATGGTGTTTTGCTGCGATTCTGCCTCAGCTGAAAGTTTTTTTCCATTTTTATGCAAGTCAAACCAACATTAATGACACTGTAAGGATGCAGAACTAGCAACAACATCATGGGGCAAAATTGCAAAACTATTTTATTTGCTGATTCCCTCCCAAGTAGAAGTGAATTGTTTGCATGAAAGATGAGGCAGAAACATGATGCTTCAGTATATAACCCAAGTTGGGTCATTTATATGGGGCATGTGCCTCTACCTGCATTCATCCTGTGCTTCCTGGTTTAACTATGTGCATAAATAAAGCAAGCTTCACTGGAGCTTTGGCAAGCCTGGCTTTCCCAGCAGAAGCTTTTCATATTGTTTTCCCTAGCACCCCTGCCAGTAAGTGCACCCACTGAAAAGATAATAGAATGTTTATAAGGAAAGGGTGACAGCAGAGCAGCAGTGTCCTGATATAGTTCTCTAAACAAACTCTTCAATAACCAGAAAACTTTTTATGCTGGGAGATTTTAAAAGAAGAGGATGCATCTGACAGACATCAGAGGGGATATGCCAGTCTGAAAGACTGCCAGAGCAGAGAGGTACTGGGCACTGAATTGATGACCAAGCTGAATCTTCTATAGAAAGTGTTAAGATTTATTGATTAAAAAGGCAGTACTGTGATGATACAGAAATAACTTTAAAAGGTAATGCTGAGCGTTGTAAATATATCTCAACTGTGTAATTTTTCTAGTAAAGTCTGTCAAATTCCTTTCAGTAGGTGTTTCCTTTGTCTCTCTTACTGAACTGAAACGTCTGCCCATGCCAAGACAAGCACTGTCAAGCCTGTTGATACTGCTAGGTGGACTGGAGTTAGTCAAAACACAAAGTGGAAAGCATATTAATAAAACAATAATGCAACCAGTATGTATTGAACGCTTAGCATCTGGTTTGTCACACTCAAAATACATTGTGGGAGACCAAGTTTGAAAAGCAACTAGCAAGGGATTTTTTTGTTTTCCTCCTTTTCTCACTTTCCTTCTGTTTCCTGAATGTATTCTATTATTTAAATATTTTACAAGATAGGCAGCGTTCTCCCTCAATTTAAACCCTGGTGAAAGAGCATTAGGAAAAGTGACAAGACTATCATTCAAAGGAGAGGGTCACGCTAGTGGCTTGTTACTTCATTTTCATGACAAAGATTGCATCTGACATTTAATACCCAACATCTTTCAAGAAATATAGTGAAGTGCTCCACCATTTTGACCTTTCCTTGGGTCTTTATTTCTGATTGGCCCATCCATTCCACTCTTTCCTAGGCATTATAGCCCTATCAATCAAGGAAATAGAGATTACAGTCCACTGCGAAACAATACACATTTAAAGGAGGCACCATTAAGGGTTTTAGGCCCTACATCTTCTGCAGTACAGAATTGTTACAAATGGATCACTAGAAATTACTTTGCTTTTTTTTTATTTCTCTCCAGCCTCTTGCAACAAATTAAGAAAATAATAAAGTCTTCAGGATTGGCAAAGATACTGTGGCCAGAGCACTAACAACATCCCTAGGCAACGGGTTTGCATGAGGAACAGATTTGGCACGACTAACTGAGGATGCTCATTGAGAGGCAGAGATTTTTGCTCATTTCCAGATCAACCTTTGTGCTACAGCAGCTTTGTTTCTCTCTCTGTTGTCACTCTCTTTCTACACCCTCTGAGTATATTTGGGGGGAGAGGGCAGGTGAAATTTAAATAATGCTTCAAAAATGCCCACCTGTAAAAAATATTAATCAGTAACACCCAGTTCTTCTGTGTCACTTTTCAATTGCAGAGCTCAAAACACTTCCAGAAGTGGGAAGTGGTATTTTTAGGAATGCCCTGTCTTTGATTCAGAGGTCACCGTGGAGCCAGGAGTGGAATCCGGTCTTCCCCATTCCCCATGTTGAGTGCTTCTCCCTAGGAACCAAAATCATTACTGAAAATGCATGGGTAAAGACACACTTTTGTGCTTGTAGGAAGGTAACAGAAAAAAATAGGGAACACTATAGAGCACCATCTGCATCTTCTTTATTCACTGTTGCTGTATTTTCTCACAAAAGAAACAGTGACTTGTATACTATAATTCACAGCAATGGCAAATAGATCAAGGAGTTTATGGCCACTAGTGACTGACATCAGCTCTGAATTATGTCCTGCAGTGACCAAACTCTTAGCCACATTACTGAAGACACAGTGAAGTACCATTGAAGTTGCCATATAGTTGACGCAACAGCAGACAGCTCACTGTTAAGGAGCTCAGCAAACAAAATGGATTACATTCATACAAAGGAGGAAAGTAAAATAAAGCAGATACAAAATGGACAAATAAGAACTTCAGGGAAGGTATTTTCAAAAACGCACAGACAGCTACAGAGAGAACCTGACAGAAAAAACTTCAATCTGAAATGGAAAAAAAAAGAAACTCCATGCTTTTCATTGCTGCTGACACAGAGTCAGTAGTGTGTACGTACCATGGATACAATTTTGCAGTGAGGGCTTTATTTGCTCTGAAGTGTAATCATCTATCACTTGTTGGATTCAAACATTTTGTGACGTTTAAGGAAGCAGAGTAAGAACTGGATGCAGTATGATGAGGGGAGGACCGAGTGGGTGAAGGGGGAGTTATTTCTTCTCAGCACTCCCCATGTCAGTAAGGCTTTGCTAGTCTGTTAACACAATAGTCACAAGCTCTTCCAGAAAATGCCACTGCTGCTTATTGTATCTGGTTTCCTTTTGAGCTAGGGTGAAGGTTCATTAAGAATTACTTTGAATTTTATTAGAAATCCATTTCTCCAAAACTGATCTGTCTATGGAAACTTCTTGGCTTGGATGAAATTTTCAGCAGGAAAAAAACTGTAGAGTTCAAGTTTTTGAGAGTTCAAGAGTTTTGAGAGTTCAACAGCCACAATATTCTGCACAGGGCACTCAGCTGAGATCTTGGAGACATTAGCTCAAGAGTATTAGCCCTGCTCCAAAAATAGAGTCTTCAACTTAAGTTATGGAGTACAGGCTAACCCTTCTTCTCCCCTTGTCCTTCTCCACCAAAAAAATAAACAAACAAACCCCAAGAAATCAAAGCCCAAAATAATTGTACAAAAAACTTAATTTCATCCCTGTGAGGAATGGAAAGAAAAAGCAAATGTGCAAAAAATGTTATGGGATGAGAATTCAAAGCCCCATTTTGTGGAGGAAGAAATCAAAGCAGGTGAGAAAAGCAGCTTTCCCCGAGCTGCAGTGCAAACTCCTGACAGATGGAGGGTTAAAAACCTAGGAGCTTTTACTGATACTCACAGCACAGGGCTCATTTTTCTGGGGGACGTATTTACTGTCAGCCAGCCCAGTGTTTGCACCACAGCTTTCCTCGCAGAACATTTATACAGATAAACCTCTCATTTCCCATACAGCTCCCTCTGACCCCTCTGCTCATGATGGGAGTGCCTCTGGGAATGGGATGGCAGAGGGACACTGAGCTCCCAGCCCTGAGCAATGAGGACAGCGAGCAGACACAGTACTGGTGTACCCTCTTCAAGCTGTGCACATTGGCAAGACCAAATGGGGTGGCACTCTGGCTGGGATGTGACAAGACCATAACACGTGCTCTGGCCAGGCCCCACTGATGAGGGTTGTGTAGGTTGCAAAAGTCCCCTCCACCCCCTCCCACAGTGTTTTCTGCTGCTGTTCTCCTTCCTCACATTTCCCAGGGCTTTTTTAAATCAATTGCTTTGCATTTCATTATTCCAGAAACACATATTCCTGGAAATTTGTCTTGCCATCTACCAACTGGAGAACTGCTCATATGCTAGTACTGGCTCCTGCCCATGTCCCCACTTTGTAACTGGAGCTAACAATCTCCAATTTCAATGTCAGGTTTATGTTGATTTTCTCTGTCTCTCTGACCCCCACTTTCTTTCTCCCTCTTTGGCATCTGTGTTTTTCCCCTCCCCTTCCAGCTTGGACTTGTGGTACTGCTGGCTTAAACCTGTAGAGATCTTGTCCTGACTGAAAGGCACCCCTTTGAAATTCATATGACCCAGGAAGAACAGACATTTTAAAAAGTGTACTCATTGAGCAACACTCTAACTCTGATGTGGAGTGAATTTTGAAGCTGCAAAAATGTGCTTGAAAAACTCATCTTATGGACTAGCTTGTCAGGAAATCCTCTGTAGGTTCTAGACTTTGTTAAGAGATATAGGTTATTCACATTAACTTTGTGTAACCTAAATATATTTGAGTGCAACGTGGGCAGTTCAGGGAGTGCTTGCTTTGTTTCTAGTTTCTTTTAGTTCAGCACTAGAAAGAAAAAAGATACTTAATCTGTATTTGACAAGAATTTTAAATATTTTTTGGGAAGGCTCTTTGATTAAGATGAGATTCTGATACATTTGGTGCTGCTGAATGGCATCTTATTCTCCATTAATTTCAGTGCTACCATGTGGTTATTATTGCTGTCTGATTTTCATGACCATTAAGGGAACAGTTTTGTGCACATTCTGTGCACAGAACAAATGTTCCAGTTGCTTACTCACTCCTCAAGGTGAGGGCAAACATCTTCTGAAGTTCCAAAAAACATTACAGCCTTCAACTCCCAACCCCTTCTGTCTTCTTTCTCTCTTGCTTCTTTACCTCCAAGGGCTATCTTTTTATTATTATATTTCTTACTGTTCCACAAGGTAATAATATCTTAGTTTCTTCCATGTAAAATCAGAAGAGATGTTAAGACTTCTCTTGACCTTTAGAAAGATTCTGCCTTTTTCTTTTTCAATTAAAATTCTGCCCAGGTGATACTTTTTTTTCTGAGGAATATTTGTATTGCATTGTTGCATTTATATTTTCTGTCTTTCTCTGTTTGGTTGAGTTGTTTGCTGTAGGTGGTTTTCAGAGCGGTTTTTTCAGAGTGGGTAAACAAAGTATTCAATATTGTGAGTGACATTCTTGTCATGAAAAGTTTTTTTCTCAGAGGAAGGTTTATGTGGCTTTCACTAGAGATGAGATTTAGTCTAACAGTGAGATGCAAGTTAGTCACAAACTTTGGTTAGAAATTCAGGTAATTTCTATGGAACTTCATCAGTAACTGGATCCCCTCAGCCAAGCATGTTTGTTACCAGCTCTCACCTGTTTCACTTTGTGGTTTTTGAACCACAGCTCTACTGAGCACAGATATCCCAGCATTCACCCTGCATGTAAGTTCAAGTCCATGATTCGGCCTTTTTACACCTCATGCTCCCTGTGTCTTGGGTACCATAGCTCCTGGAGAAGTGTCCTGGGCAAGGGAAAGGCTTGGCTTTGGGGAGCAGCAGCATGCCTACCCAACCCTGGCGCAGGGACAGTGGGTGCTTTCCCCAAAACACCACACGGGAACAGATGGTGAACCTCCACTAATGACTCCAAGAGCCACTATTAACCCAACATGTCCCAAGGGAGGAGGCTGCCTGAGCTTTCAGGTGGTGGTATCTGTAGAGCACAGACCCTTGTAGCCTATATACATTTTTTTCTTTCCCATAGTTTGGAGTTTGGTTTTTTGGGTTTGGTTTGTTGGGGGTTTTTTTTTGGGTTTTTTTGTTTGTTTTTTTTTTTTTAAACCACAACATAATTTATGTGAAACACTCTAGGACTTGATAACACTCAGCCTTCAGGCTCATGCCTGAGAATGCACCTAAGCATAAATTATTGCACAATAATTCAAGCCCTGTCTGGTCTTATTGCCTAATAAAATTAACATTGTGATATGAACCAAAGTGTCTTGAAGTGAAATTGCACTTTTTCAAGAGTTCAATTGTAAGGGAAAAAAAAAAACCACCCAACAAAAAAACAAACATGTTTTTATGAGTGAGGCAAAATATAACTCTCTTTCATCTCAGAACTTTCTTTTTCCTTTTTACAAGCCAGCAGTTTAGTTGCTTTTTGTTCTGTAAGTAATGTGAGATGCCTTTTTATACATACTTTGAGTCGTTTCATCATCCAGAAGCAAAGCAAAACCAGAAAGTTGCATGTGTTCCTGGATTTTATCTTTAATGAGAAATACTTTTTCTCCAGTTTTTTGTAATGCCAGCAGTAAAAGGAATATTCTTATGCTCTGAAGAAAATACCTAGAAGAAAGGAACTTCTATGTCACTCTCTTCTGAAAAAGTTCCCAAAATAGAGCTATGCGGGAGTTCCTCAGTGCTGTCTTGGTGACAAACCAGGGGGTCTCTGCTCCTCTTACTTTAAAATGTGTACAAATACACACCAGCGCACAAGGAAACCCTAAGCATAAGATCATAGTGACAAGGCAGTGTGAGGAAGACTGACCAAAGATGCAGAACCATGCAATATTAGTTTGACTGACAGGAAGGTTTGAGAATGAAAGGTGGTAAAGCACTCACGGCAGGCAGCTTATTTGCTCTTTTATGTCAAGAGGAATGTGGAAAAGCTGGCCTTTTACTGGAGAAGTCAGCCTGTCACAGGGTCCAACTATACAGCCTTCTGCAGCTCAAGAAATTGTGTTGGCTACAAAGAGACAAGCCACGGATCAAGCAAACACTTTTTCATATGCGTAACTCGTGACTGAAGTTACAGAACTTAATTTCTGCATAACTTAGAGTTAGTTTTAGGTCTTTGCTTATGCTACAGAAAAGATGCAATTTATTCCTAGGCTAAAACTCCAAATGGATATTCACAGTTTTGAGTGTTTTTATTTCTTGAATGGAATGATCCTCTCTCCCCCAGATAAACAGTGATTACACTGTTCATACCAATTCTTGTCAAGACAGGAAGATTGTTTAAAACAGTCTAGGTGATGGTTAATACAGTAAGCCCACGAGTGGTGCCATGGAGATTATTTTGCAAATGCACAAAATCTCCTTACAAGAAAAACTCTGAGTCTGAAAGCAGATATTTATTAAGGTAGCCCCAAGGAACTATGGTGTAGTAACTGCTGGGAAACACAGAACAAAAAAGAAATAGAGGTCTAGAAGTGCAACTGAATGAAACAAAAAAGCAAGGGTAGCCTTTTGTCAACCTCCTATACATGCTGGAATGAAAAAAAGTGAATTTGAATCAAAATCAAAGACAGAAACTGCTGGGTCTGCTCTCTACATGCCTTTGAACTGGCCCAAGCATGCCTCAATCTAGGCTGGGAAACGTGCATGCACTAGTTTGAGGATTTCACAATTATGAAAACTAAGGAGCTTTTTGTTTGTATATTTTGTTTAGTTAAATGTAGCACCATACACACCTTGTCAAAAAGGGGTTTGAGCAAGTCTTTATGTACTTCGAAAAGGCAAGTAAACAGACAGAGAGGCACTGACTGGTTTATCCCTCCAGCCAATACACTAGGAAAACAAATTTGCTTTCGAGGTACTACTTTGTAATTGGATTCTTTTCAGTGTAAACTCTACAAGAAGCATGTGGACTTGCAAGAACTCCCTTTGGTGGGTCCAGCAGAAGGTCTTGGTCACCATTTGTGGGAGATGACATGCTAAGGAAGTCATCTTCTGTACGTTCCCCTTTCTGCATTATCGGTATCCACCCTCAGGCCTTGGGACAGAGGAACAACAGGGCAGTAAATGCAACTATCCCAAACTGCTAATACAAAGCGGAAATAAAAGGCACAATTTCCACAATGGAGAAGAGTCCGACGTGAATAGCTTGGAAAAAATCAAAAACCTTGGACACAATGAAGAAAAGAATTGGGTCACTGACTCTGAGCCAGGAAAAAATACACACAAGAGGAAATTAGAACAGCAGAAGTATTTCATATTAGCTCATCCAAAGATTTAACGTGCATGGGCAGCGGTATGTTCTGTCTTCTGGAAAACTATTATGGGCAGGAAAGATTGCTAGGAATTTCTATGCCATCTCCACAATGTAACCAGTCCTACCTGACAAATTACATATGTGACAGTATACATTTGATATGAGATACCCTTTAAGCTTGAAAGCCAAATGCTGAACTCACCCTAATGAGAAACAGCACAAAGCCTGCTTGTTAACCCTTTTATACTGTACATTACACACACATTGCCAGAATAACATCAAGGTTGCAAAAAGCACCCAACATTGTTATTCTCCTCACTGCACATGAGGATATTTAATTACTTGTTAACATTTTTTCACATTAAAATCACTGCCTCAGAGGCTGTAAGGAAGCTACTGTTGTTTCCAAGGCTTCATTTTTTGCAGAAGGTGGATGCAGTATAGGACATGATAAGTAACAGCTTGTAGAAGCAATTCCCTGGTACATAAAGGGTAATAAATGATTGGAAACAATCTGCACAGAATTACCAAAGGAAAACTGTGTTTGTCCAACCTGATTGCCATCTGTGATGAAAAACTGTGGGTAAGGGGAGAGCAGTACAGATCATTTACCTTAATTTCAGCAAGGTTTTTGGCATGTTTTTCCACAGTGTCCTCATAGTTGAGGAGGTGTGAACTATATGGATGGACACAAGGTTGGTGGGAAAAACTGCTGGACTGTTGGGCTTGAAGAGTTGTACTCAATGGTCTGAAGCACAGCTGGTGGCCAATTATGAATGTGTTCCTTGAGTCAAATCTGGGGTAATATGTCTAATATCTTTATGAACAACCTTAGTGATGTGAGGAAAGGCACCCTTAGCAAACAAATGGATGATGCCAAACTGGAGGAAGCAGCTGACACACTGGAAGGCAGGGCTGTTATTCAAAGGGACACAAAATCTGGAGCCAGACAGAAAGTCACGAAGGTGAATAAAAGCAAACACAAAGTCCTGCATCTGGTATGGAATAACCTCATGCAACAACAGAGGCTGGGAACTGTCTGGTTGTGTAGCAGCTCTGCAGAAAATATTCTGGAGGTTCATGGTGGACAAGTCGAACATGAATGAGCACATTATTATTGCAGCAAGGAACACCAAACATATATAGCAAGAAGATAACCAGCAAATCAAAGGCAGTGTTTATTTCCCTTTACTTACCACTCATGAGCTCTTATCTGGAATATTCTGTACAATCTGCGACCTTTCCATACAAAGAAAATTGGAGACAGTCCTCTGGAGGGCCAATGAGAGGATAAGGTGTTTAAAGCATAGAAAAGGAGAAGCTAAAGGAACTGGATTTATTTAGCTGGAGAAAAGAGGCCTAAAGAGGACTGTCCTCCACTGCCTAAAGGGGATCACAGAGAGCAGTTCTCAGAGGCGCACAGTAAAAGGACAAAATGCACTTCAGAAAGGGACATTTCAATAAGGGTAGTGAAACACTGGAAGGGGGTCCCAAGAAGTAGTGGGATCTCCTTCCTTTGATATCCAAAGAACTCACCTGTACAAGTCCCTGAGCAGCCTGAGCTAATTTAAGAAATTGGCTCCGCCCTGAGTGAGGAGATGAATTAGGTGATTCCCTTCTGACCTAAATTTTTCTATGGTTCTATGATTCAAAATACCATATGCCTGAAGATCCTAAAGCCCATATCGTACATGAACTCAGCCTCTCTGCCCTGATTGGTCTGGGACCCAGCAGATAAACTCTGCCTACAGCTAATATCTGGTGATCATGGGAATGTCCATGCTTTTGGAAAAAGCAACGCCTATGAAGTGGTTGTAGCCCTTCAAAGGCACTTTGAATTCACAACTCTTATCTTGCAGGAAATATTCTAACCCCTGAGCAACTCAACACAGTTCAAAAGAGAGTTGCTCTGTAATTCATTTTCTGAAGCCTCTGTTGGAACAAGCCAATGTACAGGAAAAAAAAGTAAAAATCGTACGGCCAAGAGAACAAGCAAGTAGGGACTGACTCTGTAGTCAATGGATTAACACACTGAAGTAAGTGAAAAAGAGCTGGTGACAATTAGAAAAGGGGAAGATCAGAAAGTCTTTGCTCCCCAGCATATTCACCCATTTCATATGTGAGAATCATCAGCTAAATGATCCAGGGAGAACACAAAAACACCTAGGTCTTCTCTTCTAGTTGAAAACATTTTTGCAGCTGCTCCCTAGTAGATCATAAGGGAAAGAAATAACAAGAGAAAGAAAATGAGAACTTACACTGAAGAGATCAGAGAATTTAATTCTGTCCCTTTTTCAGCCATAGACTACCAATGTGATCCAGTCCTTCAAACCAACATTTCACAGGCAGGGAGCCATAACAGGTTTCCTTTGCTTGACTCCCTGAGATCTAACACAGAGAACACTGGTCCACTTCCAAGTGAAACTGGAGCCAGCGTGAGCTGTGTTGTGAATATACAGGCTACAGCTATTTAATGTTCCCAGGACCACTCACTGCTCCCAGGACCAACTGCATGGAGTGCCTTTTCAGCTCAGCTTTGAAAACAGTATGGACTTCTCCACAGTGTCTCCTGGGACTAGTTCCTGGCCTGGCTTGACTCCAGTGCTCAGGAATTGTCAAAGAGGACTTGGCAAGAGCCAAAACCACGTGAGGAACTGTTCTAACAATTCAGAACAGGGTTTGAGTGATCACTAGAGCATAAGGCTTACAGCTACATGTGGAACAATGAGAAAAAGTAAGATATTGAATAAATGGTTGTGACGCAAATGCTGTCCTCCTCACTTAGTAAACACATCTTTCATGTGCTACTCTTCCAAATTAGCCCTTCAAATCTTCCCTCTTTCCTTTCTTTTCTGATCTGTTGAGTAGGTAGGTGAGATAAGATCTCAGTGTGCTACTGATCAAAATCAGTAAGATCTCCCATTAATCCTCCTGCCTGTATTTTTTATCTGTTGTGGCATTTTAAACTTCTATTCCAAACTCTTTGGAAGGGACCTCTGAAGGTTATGTAGTCCAACCGCCCTGCCAGAGCAGGTCCACCTACAGCACGTTGCATAGTCCAGGTGGGTTTGGAATGTCTCCAGAGTCAGAGACTCCACCACCTCTCTGGGCAGCCTGTGCCAGTGCTCTGCCACCCTCAAAGTAAAGAAGTTCCTCCTCATGTTCAGATGGATCTTCCTATATTCAAGTTTGTGCCCGTTACCTCTTGTCCTATCACTGGACACCACTGAAAAAAGACTGGTCCCCTCCTCCTGGCACCCTCCCTTTAAGTATTTATAAGCAATGATGAGATCCCCCCTCAGCCTTCTCTTCTCCAGACTAAAAAGACCCAACTCCCTCAGCCTTTCCTCATAAGAAAGATGCTCCAGGCCCCTAATCATCTTTGTGGCCCTTTGCTGTACCCTCTCCAGCAGTTCCCTGTCCCTCTTAAACTGGGGGGCCCAGAACTGGACACAGTACTTCATTTGTGGCCTCACCAGGGCAGAGTAGAGGAGGAGGATGACCTCCCTTGACCTGCTTGCCACACTCCTCTTGATGCACCCCAGGATACCGTTGGCCCTCTTGGCCACAAGGGCACATTGCTGGCTCATGGTCATCCTGTTGTCCACCAGGACTCCCACATCCCTCTCTGCAGAGCTGCCTTCCAGCAGGTCATCCCCTCACCTGTACTGGTACATAGGGTTATTCCTGCCCAGGTGCAGGACCCTACAATTGACTTTGTTGAATTTCATTAGGTTTTTCCCTGCCCAACTCTCCAGCCTGTCCATGTCATGCTGAATGGCAGCACAGCCTTCTGATGTGTCAGCCACCCCTCCCAGTTTCGTGTCATCAGCAAACTTGCTGGTGGTGCACGCCATCCCTTCATCCAGGTCATTGATGAATACATTGAACAGGACTGGATCCAGTACTGACCCCTGAGGAACACCACTAGTCACAGGCCTCCAACTAGACTCTGCCCCACTTATCACAACCCACTGAGATCTACTTTATGACTGTTTTACATCTCCTTTGTGCTAACCTGCAATGAGTAAGCTGATCGGTCAAACATATGTTGAACAACTGGGTGTCATTTCTCTGTGAAAGACCTGTTTTGCCTGTAGCTGTAGACCTGTCAAAACTCAGACACTGAACATCCTTGCCCTGCTCCACAATTTCACATACCAACTAGGAGGCACGAGCAACCAAGGGTGCAGATCCCCAGTGCCTGGTGTACCACAATGGAAGTGCATTCTTCACTCGGTCAGAAATAACCCATTCTGAAAGAAGACTCTTACATAATGGAAAATCCTTTTGTCATGAAAAAATACCAACTTTTTGCTGAAAGGAATTTTCAAAAAAATGGGTTTTTGGAAAAGGGAAGTAAATATCTACAAAATCTTAATCAGCCAGGCTGCCAGCTGCTGGGGAGCCAAAAGCATTGAAAGCCAAAAGCACTGTAAGCCAAGTAGCTGGGGAGACATCAACTCAGAGAGATTAGGAATTTGTTAGCCTCAGAAGCTGGGCATACCAGGAGGGCCTTGAGCAGGAGAAGCCAGGCAGCTCGGCAAGCCTAGCTGGCAGAAAGCATCGGTTTCTTTATCATCAACATTTTTTTCACTGGAAAATACCTTTCAGCATATTTTCAATAGAATCTAATTCCCAGAAACCTCAACAGTGACACCACTAAGTCACCCTAACTCTGCCAGATGTGGGGAAAATCAGTTGGAGGATGGTGCTCAACTTCATAAAGAAAGGGGGAGCGGAAGGCTGCGGAACTCCTGTGTCTAAGCAAGCAAGGTACCTCCTCTAGGTCCCAAATGCTGTTTAATACTTTTACTATAGCAGAGAAATCACTTCTCAGCAGCAAATAATTTTTTCACAGGGACTAAAAGGACCATGATAGAACAAAGGATGACCTACCCTGTTCTATTTGGCAGCCCAGGCCAGAGCGGTCCCCTCCAGGAGAAATGGAGGTCAGAGGTGGGCTCTCATCTGTGAGGTGGGCTCACTCTAGAAGTTTAGGACATTCACAACTCAGGGTAGAGCTGAATGAGCTCTCATTACTCAGAACAGCTGAGTAATTACAACTTTATTCTGATTATATCCTGGTGCTGAGCTCGTGAGTTTCTATGTCCTTCTTTCCTTAATAGAAGTTCCCTCACTTTACATGTTGACTCAGAGCTGTTACAAGGTCAAAGCACCCTTTAGGCCTACGGACAGTGAGTGCCTGATAAGAGCAACTGCAGGAGGATATTTTTTCTCATCCGGGACAGAGGCCAAACCAGTTTTGCTGGAATCCTAGACCCACTGAATCCAAACTTTGTTGTTATCATAAATTGCCAGGAAGACAGATTACTGATGGCATTGCTTCAGTGGGATAGGATACAGATTTATCACGTGTGACCACAACATGAGCAAGTCCTTCAAGGCTTGACCTCACATTCCTTCCTTCTATTCAACCCTTCATCCAGCTTTCTTCTTTCTCCCTGGCCCCTGATTCTCACTAGACATCTTCTTCTACCCCAAGGACTGATCTTTATCTCCATCTCACACTGTCTCTGTTCTTCCTATGGTTGCAATCTCTCTGAATTCACATTATTCCCCATTTTAGGCCAAGGGAAGGCCTGAAGCTCAAAAATCAATAGGGAAGTGCAAGAAAAGTAGCACAATCCAGACCTAGCCACAGGCAGCTCCTTTTATCTTCCTGAGATGAAATGTCATTTCTGTAACAAGTGCCTTTTCATTTGGAATCCATCTTTTCAACGATGAAATAACACTTCTGAAAGCACCACATCAGAGAGGATGGTTCTTTGGGGACACAGCGATAATAAGCATAGCAAGTGACAGAGGATAATCTCAGCAAGCATTTAGTAAGGTAGGAAGCACAATACCTATTCAACCTTTGATTAGGTAGAAAATTTCAAACTGGGATTAAGCCAAATCTCTAGCATCCATGACATCTCTAAAAAAGGCAACCAGCTGCTGGGGCATATAAAGAGATAACACTAGAAATTCAGAGACTCCAAAAGGCTCTGGACGATTTTGCTCCTAAAAGACTTATCCGGGACAAAATATTAGTATGCAACTAATTTTAATTATTTTCCTCAGAGTTAGTAGCTTCCCATTTCCAAATCCAAGGCAAAAAGATCTCTGTTTTTTGAATCAGGAAGGTCTCACTCTTAGCCTTTCATCTTTCTGAAGGATCCCACAACAGTACTGCCATCCACAGACTTAAATTCTTTGACTTCAAGTATTTTTGTTCCAAAATACATATAATCCCGCAGCTGTTATTAACATGATGAGTCATAACAAGGATCTAAAATTCTGGAGCCCAAAATTCCACTTTTTCCCCCTTTCTTAAATAAATAGAAGAGGCACAGCTAAAAATAAAAGGAATTTTAAAAAAAGTTTTTACTGTAAATGAGCAGTTCTGCCTCAGCTACTATTAAGCATTATGTCCACTGCCAGAGTCACGTAGCACACCTGGGTGACTTACATTTCCTTTTAATTTGTGCAATTCCTGGAAAATAAAATGCCTCATTATGTTCTGCAATACAGTAGCATTTCTGTAAGGTGCCCCAAAGTATCTAATCATCACAATACTTTCATTTTATTTCACTAAAATGAACAGACAGGCACAGAAGATATTTAGCTTTTGGCTTTTAAAAGAACAGTTGGCATTCACAATTTAAAGTATTTCTATTATTTCAGCTAAGATGATTAATAGAAAACAACTGTTGTCTGGCAGATTGCATTTAAAACTGTACTATTGAACCCATCCCCAATTACTATGAAACAAGCAATGTACAATGAATATATCATTAAATATATTTCAGGCAGGGAAACAGCTGCTAAAATTTGAGACAGGTAATTGTGTAAAGTTCAAGTAATACTGGCAGAAAATCCACCCATTTTGCTAAATCCATCACTTTGAAAATAGAAACGCTTTTCTCTTACAGTAGAATAGAATTAGAAGTAAAACAAAAAATGCACTTAGTCTTTCTTGGTGTGCTGTGGAAAAAAGATATGCTTTGAGAGCAAGTTTGGAAACCCAACAGGAAAACTGTTTAAATACTGGTTTAACCATCAGAAGGACAATTTAAAGATGAAAATATGAATGCGAATGTATCTGTTGTTCTTGGATTTATAGTTTCATTTACCATGAACACAGCTCACACTGAAACAGAACACAAGCACAGTTTAAGCCTTTATTTAAAACCAGGTCTGGAGTGCCACAGACTTGTCAGCTGCTCCCACATGGAAAGAGGGAGCGGGAGGGGAGGGGGGTACAGGCTGTGAATGGGGAACGGAGCTGGGATATTTGCAAAGCAAGAGGTGCTCAGTGCTGCCTTCTTTGCTTGTGTCCAGTGTCATCTGTCTTAATTTTATCATTTGCACCCGCTGCACCCCCACAACCTCCTACTCTCAGCACATAAAAGCAAGCGAGGACATAAAGAAGGGGTGCAGCCGGCTGCTCCCCGCGAGGCTGGGGAAAGCTGGCTCCGGGCAGCCGTTGCACCGGCTGTATTTCGGCTGCGCCGAGGGACACCCAGCACCATGGAGGCATCTTGTGGGGCTGTGCTGGACATTATTATGTAAGAGAGGCCTTCAGCTTCAAACGCGCTGCAATTGGCATGAATTTAAATAAGACACTGAAGGGAATTAGCTGCAGAAAATTAATGCCAGGCGAGCCCGTTCTAAACACAACATGCCCAAACCCCTTGTCTGAAAAACTATACAGCTGAAAGCAGATACTCGCAATGGTAAATGACATGCTTGCACGCGTGGTCTCTGCACTCAGCACACGCAAGCCGTCTCCAGCCATCGCACCCAGACATGCACGCGCTCACGTGCACAGGGGTGCACACACGCAGAGTCACGCGGTGCAAACGCACACATAAAAGCATTCCGCTCACTTTCAAAATAATGAAAGCCCATACATGAGAATGCACACAAACAGCTGTGCGTGCCAGATATAGAACAAGCCTATGAGTGTGGAGATGAAGCATGAGTCTGGATTGCCACAAAACCAAACAAAAATGCAAAGAAATTATGCTTAGGATTTCACCATTTATCACTTGATATTCCAGCCCCATAAGATCATTCTTCTTTTTTTGTGTGTGTGGTTAGAGACATTTCTAGATACCTCAGATCATATTTTCCATATAGATGTCATATTTTATTGATCTTATACTCAATCTATACTTCCATTTATCATAATACTTCTTTAAAAAAAAAGTAATGTGTGCCACCACTAGCATTAGTAGGGTAGCCTGTACAAAATCTAGTTGCCCATACATTAAAAAAAAATTCTAAGTGAAAAGCTTCTGTTGTTGTATTGTGATTAAGGTGAAAAATAAGGCACTACCAGAGGCATAAGAGGTGTAACCTGAATCACTACGTATGGATACTTATTGACAACCTATAATAAGAAAAGCTGTGCTTTGCATAGGTTTATAAGGAATTTAAGATTTGGAATTTAAAACCAGAAAATTGGAATTCTCAATTGGGATTGCTTGTGACAATTTTATAGCCCCAGATGTCGTCCTTGAACATTAGGACTGCCAGACAAATAATCACCATATTCAAAATTATTTGAAATTTCTTAGTTTGCTCCTGCGACAATTTGTGAGCACATCTTCCTAGCTACTCAGCGTCCAAACATATTGGAAGAATATCACAGGACCACAAAGGGCAGATGCTGTGATTTGTTAACAAAGTATTGAATGTGTGCATGTAGGCTCCAAGTTTGAAGATGCATCACTCAAGAATTTTTGTGGGTAGAATTTATGTACACCTCAATGTTAAAGCTCAGTACCTGCCATTAGCCAGACAGATTGTGTGTTAAAAACATGCTTAGATCAAATTTTGCAGACCAATCCAGGTTTTTTGAATTCACCATATTAAAAGACATGTAAATACAAATGAAATAATGCTCTAGAATTTAAAAGTAGTAATTTAATTTCAGGGGTTTTATCATTTTGGCAGAGGACAGAAGGAGTGGGTGAGATAGCATCTGATGACAGAATTATTACCCAGATCTACAGTTAAGCTACGTAAATAATTCATCTCCACACCAGATACATCTTTCTGAAAATCTGCTGCATGTCTTCCCTCTGTGACGAACGTGTTACACATCATTATTTCAATGTTAATTGCAGTGGAGACCAGATAGAGGAGCTCAGAGTGCCTACTGTGCAAGTGGAAATTGTTTGCCCTATTCAAAATCAGTAGTGCCTGACGTGGTAAAGGCTAAATACCATGAAGAACAGTGAATGGCTTTCAGTCTTCAGTGCTGATAAACAAGTTTATTGTTTCTATTGTTTATTTTTAGAATTAAAGCTAAGCCATTCCTGTTAAACCTAGATATATGTCAATCAGTTGCTATATGTAAAGGAAGAAACTATGTCAGTTAGACCCACAGGAGTAAAAGACCAAAGAGTATTTAATCCACTTGGCCCTGAAAAGGTGTTCATTGGACACGAAAATTATTGAGCAAGCGTAAGGAGGATATCTGAGTATTGTTCATGATTTTTCCTCTGAGGCAAAGACAAAGAAGAGATTTTGAAATTCTTTATTACACTAGAGGTTTATTTGGGATTGCTGAAAGCAAAGTGCTAAGTAAGTGCTGGAGAGACAGGCCGCCTTTCATCTAGGTAGACATAAGACATGAAGAGCAGCACTTCTTACTTGCTGTCAGCTGTATAAGGACAATAAACCAGATCTGAAGGCAGAAATGAAAAAACTGCAGGTTTTGGTTTGCCACAACCCAAGGCTGGAGACCCAAATATAACATGGCACCCACAGTGAATGAGAGTGATGATGAGATGCCTCAACCTTTCAGAACGAAACACATTATTGTATTCCTTAAGAACTAAGGGAGGAAAAAAATTATTTTTATTATCTCGGTCTGTCTGTTGGAGTCCAGTTGGAAAATTGAGTGGGCACTGAATTTATACAGTCCTGTAGGTAACTTTGGAAAGACAGAAACATTTGAGAGGTATAGAGCTAAAAGAATTTACAATTTGAAGATCAAGACTGCTGTTTAGCAAATCCAGTCATTTTTTATCAACCCTTGGATACTCCTGTAGTGGCGCCCATGCCCCACGTTCCCCATTTTTCAAAGGAGTCCTGGAACCTTTCCCTGCCCTTGCCCCTCTGCTCCTGATTTCTGCTCCAGAACACACAGATGAATACACACACGCACAGAGACTTCTTCCTTTTCCAAACACTATTCAATTAAATGTATTTATTTCTGGTCATCCTAATAGACTACTAAATACCCTTCCCCCCCCTCGAAAGCTTCCCATCTTTCTTTCTGTGTGACACCCTACACAGCATTGTCACAAGATCAGTTTTTTGTCTGCGGCCCACCACTGCTGGGCATGCTGGTTTGGGTGCTGGCTTGTCATCGAAGTTGCCATCTCTTCATACACATGGGCTGCCACGTGAGTCAGTGATCATCCCCCCCCCGCCCCCAAATTTTTGTCCTCTCTTAATGTGAAAGGCAGAGACGGCAAATGCTTTCAGAGCTGAAACGGAGGATGCAACTTGCAGCAGCTGCACACAATAGAGACCCTAATAGCAAATAGAAATCATAGAAATAACCATCATCTCATCATTGCTACAGTACAACAATAGGGAGCGATTCAGTTTGGGATACATTAACAGAATGTGAATAGCACCCTTACAGCAGTGTGATCCACACAGTTCCTGCCTCGGCGATGTTATGAAAATGCTGTCATGTTTGTGAAGCCCCTGTGAGGTGTTAGCTAATTTTCTCAGTACAAAGGAAGAACTAACTGGTCTCCAGAGGTATTTGCTAGGGTTATCCTCCCCACAAAAATATATTCGAGGAGGGAGGTTATTTTTCAGTTTATGCATCGGGCACTACAAAGCCAAAGACAAAACCAATCAGCCTAACTGGGGCCAGAACACAAAATCTGGATTTCAGGGAATTTGAAACTTGAAGTTCTAAAACCCCAGGAAATTCTGAATTCTGGGCAAGTCCCTTTTCAGTTCTTAGATGTGGGGATTTCACAGCAGCAGCAAGAAATTGCCAGTCCTTTTATTTATGTGTACTGTTCCCTCTGAGCTAGGATAGGTGCTTTTGGACTGAGTTTGCATCCATCAGTTTCAGATTAAAACTGAGGGATTTTCCTGAATTACCACCAGTGTGCTATGTGTATTCATAGGTGACTCCCATAAAGTCACTGCTTACTTTTAAATTACATGCTGTGTTCAAGATTGTAATCAGAGCCTCATTCTCCTGCCATTCCTGTCTTACAGGTCATTAGGAAGGTCTTTCACTCACCCCCATACACTAGCTTCTGTGTTATGAGTCTTATGTTTCCTTACCACTTACAGACTTCATTTCAAATTCTACAGGGACCCTTTAATACACAGGGTTTGTATTCCATAACATTACAGGACATTTCTTTTCAGCTTTTATTTTCCAGCTGGAGAGCATTTTCAATAAGATTTTTTGTAATTTTGTTTTCAGTTTACACATATCAAGACATCATGACACATCTGCACTTCATACTTCTCAGCAAGTGTTTTAATGGAAATAAACATGATAGCCTATGAGCGAAAGTCCTTGGGAAATGAGAAAACAAAGGACAGCTGTGTCGTGGATGGAAAACTCAGGAGGGAATTCTTTCTGCAGCCTGCCATCTCCCTTAGCAGGCTCTGGGCTCTCCCCTCCACTGGACCCCTAGGCTTTGTCTCTCTAATGCCTCAACCCTAACCCCAGGTGTGGACTGGGCCTTACCAAAGGACCTCCAACTCTGGCCAAGGTGAACAATTGGTCAATGGAAAATGCTTTTCATTGCCCAAACCTTCCCTCTACAGCCCCACCCCAATAGGACGCCTTGGCTTTGTATCTCTGCTAACCCTAACTGTAAACCTGTCCCAAAGAGCAATCATACTTCTCAAGGGAGAATACTTTTGGTTGCCCAAACCTCCTCTTGGCAGCCCCTTTGCAGCACTTCTTAACTGGATTCATGGGCTTTGTCATTCTCATAACCCTAAACGCAGCCAAAGCTTTAAACGCAGGCAACCATTGCCCTGGCCGAAATGGAAAATTCTCAGGGGAGATTAATTTCTGTTGCCCAAACCTTCAGTTGGTAGCCCCTTGGCAGCCCCTCTCAAACTGGATCCCTAGGGACTATCTTCTTCCTAACCATCATCCCCCAGTCCTAAACCTAGACATTCACTAAGCTGTAGACCAAGATCCCAAGCCACAGAAACCCCTCATGAACTGATTTGGCAGCCTAATTGCTATTGTACTTCTGCAGCAGATGTAGGTATTTTCTCTCTCCTAATTTCAGTCCCAACCATAACCCAGGCAAGGGCAAAGCTGCAAATTCTTCCCTGAGAAGAGTTCTTCACCTGGGCTACCCTTGGAGTTTATTTTGTAGTAGATAGGACACACATATGGTAGGCTTGAGGTTAGGAGAGAGATAAAGCCCAGGGCTTCAGTTGTGCTGGTGTTGCAAGGAGGCTACCAAGGGGCAGTATGAAGGAGCGGGACCGACCCTTCAGGATGCAGTGAACAATTTCAGACATCTCATCCAACTGCGTGTTAAGGGTGGCCCATGACATTCCTAGAAGAGCCCTGCTCTTTCCCCTGGGCTCCAGAAGCCCCCTTCCCACACTTCTGTTGCTTCTGGGCCATTGCAGCCTCTGAACCCAGAAAAAGGGGAGAGTTGTTCTCTACATGTTAGAGAGTGTGGCAGTGTAATGCAAGACCAGAATAAAAACAGAATGTCCCATGGAAGAGGGCAGCACAGCAAGGCCCAGGAGGCAGGACAGTGGCTGGTTTTGGTCAGCTCAGCACAGTGCTATGTGAGACCAGAGCTCCTGACCCAGGGACGCCCACAGTAGAATCATCATAGAATGTTAGGGCTTGGAAGGGACCTCTGGAGATCATTTAGTCCAACTCCCCTGCCAGAGCAGGTCCACCTACAGAAGGTTGCACAGGGTGGCATCCAGTCGGGTTTTGAATGTCTCCAAATATGGAGACTCCACCACCTCTCTGGGCAGCCTGTTCCAGTGCTCTGCCACCCTCAAAGTAAAGAAGTTCCTACCCACACCACTTCTCACTCTCCACTCTGTCAGTTGGAGAGACCCCTAATTGCTGGGTCATTTTGGAGTTGTCTGTCAAAGCTGAGCTCTTCTTGGGCTGCACACCAACTTCATAAGCCTCCACCTGATAAAAGGCTCCAGGGCCTTGGCCAGAAGGAGTTATAGCTAGGGCTGGAAAGAAGATGACTGGAAAACGTGATTTCTATCTCCTGAAAATGTCATGTTTGAGGAAAAATGGTATGGGCGAGACACAGAAGGCAAAACAAAAATTATGTCATGGGGAAAGAATTCTGAAAAAAACCCATCTATTTGGAAACTGGAGCCCTTCACCTTGCTGAGAGGGCTATTTGCACATCCACTTCTTGTAAACGTCTTTTCAGACCAGCTACAGCGGTCTGTGTGTCTGTTGTCTCCATTTGCCTGGTGGAAAATGGGGTTTGCTTTTTCCCTTGGGAAAACTCCCACTTTCACCTTTGCGCAGAGGACAGTTTCTGCTGAAGGATGGCTGCGGCGGGGGCTGTGTATCTCCCCCCTTGGCGGGGGCAGCCCCGGCACAAAGCAGCGCTGCACTGCAGCACCTCTGGCCACGCTGCCCCTGCTCTGCACCCCTCACCCAGCCCCAGGCTCTGTGCTGCGGGGAATGGGTTATATTGGGGAAAAAGGTGGGAAGAGGGAGAGGAGGAGAAGAAGGAATAAGAAAGCAAGCCTGCCTAAGTTTTAACCTGGTACAGATTTGTGCTGGGACCACGGGGCTGGAAACTGTTCTCGGCTCCAGCAATTCAGAAGGCAGCAAAATGTATTAACACCTCGGATGGTGAAGCTCTCACGTTAACAGACTGGCTGCATCCTGAACCCCACTCTGCCTTTCTCCACAGCTCTCACCACCTGATGACAACAGGCTTGACCCCTTCATCTCAAGTTGTTTACCAAGAGCAATAAGTATTTCTATACTTCTAGAGTATCTCAGCAGCTGGCAATAAGGGGCTACAACATGTTACCAATGAGCCCACAATAAATAATCCATTGGACAACTGTTAGAAAACTCTGGTTTATGGCATTTTGGAAGCAACTTTATCTAATAACAAAAATATTAAAGGTGACTTAAATAGCTCGCAGTTCTCTGGAACGCCTGGGCTTGTAGTCATTTATCACATAAACTATGAACAGGGCCAAATGAACTAAAAGTCCTTCTGTTTTCTTTTTCCTTTATATATAGCTTTTTCCACTGGAAGAATACACTGCAGGCCCTTAATCACTTCTGCAATATCACAGAGTGTCAGTTTTATTTAGCAGAGCAATACATATTTCAGCAACAAGGCTACGTGAACACATTTACATTTTATTTTTCTGTTTAACTAGGTGGTTTTTTTAATCCAAAGGGTTTCTTGATGGATGAAGTTTTTTTTCATTTGGAGGTTAATAGTAATTTTTTGGGTAGTGACCAGCTAGCTCTGCTGGAATGCATTTTCAAACTTATCTCTCTTTATGGAAGTTATTTTTTGTTTGTTAACAGCTGCTTATGCGTTGTAGTCATTATCCTGTGCACTGAATCCTGTGGACAAAGATCACACTGCTATGTAACTAAAAACTGTATCATAACACATACATACAAGGAGTTG
The DNA here is from genome assembly GCA_013398295.1 of Chionis minor. Taxonomy (NCBI): domain Eukaryota; kingdom Metazoa; phylum Chordata; class Aves; order Charadriiformes; family Chionidae; genus Chionis; species Chionis minor. The sequence continues at coordinate 252,812 of VZSF01008264.1, forward strand.
ATTACAGCTTCAGGGGAAGCGATTGTTTTGACATTTCCTAGCTTCTCACTTCCTCTGTTTGCAATCTTGAATAACATGTCTGTTAACAGAGGGGTTTTTTATGTAATTTCCTAAATTTGCCTTTTCTGTACAGTTAGAAGGTAGAACAAATTGTACTGTGTGCAGCGATCTCTTCTTCCCAATGTATATTCCATCAGAGATGGAATCCTGTTTTTCAGCTCTGCAAGCAGAGACCTCCCCCGCTTCGTCTATAGAACTAAGTATGTCGCTGGGTATCCTGGCCTCAGGGTGAACTGTGCCTTTCCCTTCCTTTGGCGCACACCCTTGAGAGATGACACGCTGAGTTTCCTTTACATCTTTAACTGTGGCAATCAGCACTTTAGACTGGATCTCTGGATGGATAAATTACAATCTCTGATGAAACCTTCCTTTTTTTCCAGCTGACTGATGTGGCAGACCCAGCTGTGTCTGCCACACAGAAGAAACGCTCCTTCGTTGTCCCAGACCAGCAGCAGCCTAGCACATGGAGAAAATCTGGGAATTAGAGCAACTACCCTGCTGCACCAAAAGCTCTCCAGACTCTCAAGTGCTGCTCCCAGGTCTCCAAATCCACCAGTGATCTACTGGGACCTACACAATCCCCCATCCTGCTCACAAGCCAGTTGGGACTTCCCCACTCTCTCCAGAAGTGAACTGAGATCACACCAACTACCCAAATCCCCACTTCCACCAGTAACCTAGGAATCTATTGCATCTGCCCCCACCACAGGCCCCTTACCCCTTTCAGAAAACCCTGTCTATAGACGTGACCACAAGCTGCTGATATAAACAACTCAACTTCTTACAGAGAGACTCATGAGTAATTCTGCCACAGGCACATGGCAAGCAGGAACAAAAAAGTCATGCAACCTCAGTACTCACGTTCAGTTTGCTATTCCTCGTGCCCCTTGGGGCAGCCTAGCTGTCGACCTACTATGTAAGACCCATGTTTTGATCACCTCTACTATATGAAGCTGCTGCCTCCCAAGCCCTTTTTCTCACTCGCTTTTCTCCAGACCTTCTAAACTGAAAGTTTTAACTGATTAATGTTTGATCCTTAGCCTTACAAAGTAGCCTATGCAACTCTGCTTGGCACCTAGAATTAACATTTCCCTAGTCAATTGCTTGGCCATTGTTTAACTTTTTGACGTTATACCCAAAGATGCCTTATCTCTTTGCCATTGTTTCACTTCCTCCTTGACAGTACTTGCAGTTCCTTTTGATTTGAGTCCATCTTGGCAGGCAGAATTACATCCCAAAAGTGAAATTAGGCATGCTGTCCGACTCACCTAACCAAACTTTGCTTCTTAAGCAAAGAGCAAGATGGTGTTGGAGGCCTGCTGAAGGCTACCCAGTCCCTCTTATTCAAGCACATCTAAAGGTCAGTGTAGTTCACCAAATCATACACAAAGTGGGCGGAAAGCGGCAAGCACCTCTCTCTAGCTGCCTAGTCCACTTCTGAAGCAGGGCAACGCAGAGAAAAAGGCGCAGAGAAGAAGGTACCCCTTACCAGACAGGGCAGTGTGAGGACAGTCACTCAGGAAGCAGAAGGCCTCTGCCCCAGCTTCTGCTGTGCTTGAATATCATCTCCCGTGCCTGACGGCAATGCTTTAGTGATCAGCTGTTGCACGGACACCATGTAAAAGCAATTTTTTTACACTCCTGTGTAAAGAGATTTTCATCTCTTCTTTACAAGTTGAGCCACAATAAAGCCAGACATGTAGGAGTCCTGCAGCCAGCTGGAAAACATGTGAAAGTGGCCTGGTTTAGGCTAGTAACTGGGAGATTCTGGATGACATTGCATCTTGACAGAAAAGCAGTTAATCTCAGATTTCCTTTCTAAATGTTAAAACCGTAGGTAAGACCATTATACAAAACACGGGACTGCCACCACTTCCTACTGTGTGGTTTGTTATACTGCTGACCACACCTCACCTCCTTCAGGCTTCCTCTGGGATCTTCTGAAGACCTTTTGTGCCCATCTACACTTACACCTGGATGGCAGCAGGGCATGCACAGGAAGACTGACTTCCATCTTTGAGACGTGCACTTCACAGCACATAGGGACGGGCAGAATGAAGCGCCAAGGGAAAGAGGCAGGCACCTGACAAATTTAGGTGCCTACGGGGGTAGGCAGTCCATTGACGCAGGCAGGCTGGATTACTGTCTAGACCTCGGCTGAGCTGCAGGTCACCACGAATACAAGATTCAGGCAGACAGGATCACACCTATGTAATTCATAAAATATTGCAGATATCTCCTTTGTCCTATGCTTTTGGCAACAAAGGAAAGTTATTGTCTCAACGTATGGGAACAGACTGCTATAACCAACGCTGAATGTTTTCAGCTGGGTTTCTGAGGGGCAGAAAAAAGATTTTTGCAAGCCAGTCTATTTCTAGTTATCTTCCTGAGGCTGTCAGCCTATGGTTTCCAGGAGGCTCCCGCTGCTGCTTTTCCGTTGGTGGTATTTTTTAACCCAGCTATTTAAAATGTTTATGTGCACTTATTTTGTGCAGGCTCTTAACATTTCTCTGAAGAACACAAGTGTGAGGCAAGAAGCAGTGATTTCTAACAGCTTATATCTCTGCTACACTTCTCTGGAATTGCATGGGAGCAAGAAAAGACACATCTCTAGCCCAAGGCCCTCTCCCTTCTGAACTTCAAAGCCTGTCATAAACAATAAAAGCATTAAGATTTTTTTTTAAATGAAAAGGTGAGTGAACACTTTATAATTGAGAGTATAAGGCAATAAGTACGTATATATTACCACCTACACACCTAGGTTATCAGTATCCCCTGTAAAGCTTCAGATTTCTAAACTTTATCAAGTAAGTGAATTCGACAAAAGTTTAGCAGGAAAGCAATGAGTTATTAGTTGGTGAGTTATGCTTTAAGAGCTAAAGTGGGAGATCACTACAGTAGTGCAAGCAGAACTAAAAATAAACCATTAGGTCACAAACACAAAAATGCTGAGAGTCAATAGCCTGAGGTAGGCAGTAGGATGCAGAACACCAACCACTGTACATGAAACACACTAATAGCCGCAGAGAAGCTGTCCAATAAAATAGACCAGTGGCTCAGGGTCCAGGAGATTCAATCTGACACCATTCCAGGGATATCAGCATATGACTTCAAACACTGCATTAAGAGATTGAAAGCTTAATAGCTGCTTTCTGGTTTAGTACAATGCCTAGCGATAATATTCCTGAATTTAGAACTCATAAAATATCTGTCGCCTCCAGCAGCAATATCTCAGTACTTTACCAAGATCAAATCCTTTAGTGAAGTGTGTCAAATAGGTCAGAAGCAGATGACAGTACATGAGAAGGGGCATTGCCTCCATAAAAACATTTATAAGAAAAAGAATATGTAAGGCCAGAAGAGATATACGGGAATACAGCTATTCATGACTTTCAAAGACATTTTCAAGCCTTCTAATGCTCCAGTCATATATTCTATCCCACATTTTCAGAAATCAAAGTGAAAACCAGACTGGCAAACATAGGCAGATGAGGAAAGTTCAATACACCTGCCAAGGATATAGGAAAATTGGGTTGTCACTGGTTTGGATCTACTACCTTGGCTTGGTGAAATGGTCAGGCAGGAAAGAAGGGCTGACTGGTCAGCTCCTTGAGACTACCTTTTTTGACCGGGGCAATTTCCTAGTAGAGCAAGCAAACTGATTTCACTTCCAGATCTTTTTTCCTTCCGGTGATGGTCCTGTGCAGTAGCAAACAAGCAACAGAAGTAACAATACTCCTTTATCTTGGACACCAAACCTTTATCTAAAACAATGTTGAGGCTATTAACCTTTGGAGCCTGGGCAGAAGCTAGAAGGCATTTTTCTGATTCATTATGCTTTACTGCCCATCTTTGTATGAAAATTACTTAGGAGTTGAATATTTACAGCAGTAATGGCCTTTGAAGTTCAGTCCTTAAAGGCATTAAGTTACAAAAAATTGTTACCTTGAAAAAATGAGAACAATGGACCTTACTTATTCATTCTGTATGTTCCATCTAATAACTCAGGGCTAAACCTCACCCAGCTGTGTTTGACTGAGGTCAAATGCAATAAAAGACTGATAATAAATACTGAATTGCTATAGGAGGATCCTAGCTGATGGCCTTCTTGCATGAATAAACTCAAATCAAGACTACACTTTGCACTAAGCTTGTAGAATTTGGAAGTAGAAGGTTAAGAGATCTGCAGAGATTAATTTGTTATAATTCAAAAATCCTCTATATTTTTGAACAAGACTCTACAAAACAAGGTCACAAAGGACATTTCTCATTGTTCATTAAGCTACTATTTCCTTGTATATGGTACTGGCAGGGTGGAGTACAGTTATTTTCTGCAAATCAACTGAGAACGCTATTAGAATACAATAAAATTCAAATGCATATTCTTATCAGATCCTTCTCTAAGAGCTAAATATTTGCGTTATAACTGCATTATGTCAGATAATTTAATTCTAAGGACAAAATTCTAGTCCTCAGTATTTACTGTGGATCTTTATTCCAGGTAGTCTGCTCTTCTGCCATGCTCATACGGTATTCAGTACTGAAACTCTGTGATATGCTACCAGGTTTTTGTTACTCCATAAACTACACATGAAATTATGCCAGCCTACTGCTAGATTAGATGGCTATTCGAGGTTTAGGGGTGTGCTAGGTTTGTAGTTTTGCTTTGCCAGAATAGATCACATAAGCAAAAGGTGGGACTAGCTTTAGGCCAAAGCCAAACAGGAGATTGCTTAAGGTAGCAACCTTCCCACTTTAGCTTCTCCAGCCAGAATAGTGACTACTGTAGAAAAACGAGCTGGAACAGCCAGTTTCTGACTCCCACCTGCACCCTCCAACTCGCTGCTCCTGAAGGACAAGCAGAAGCATTAACTGCTTACACTAGACCACTAGTTTCCTTTTCCTCCCTGCATATATCCCAAACCCAGACTCCTGGACCCTTTCTAGCCATTTTCACATCTCTTGCTTTCCTGTAACTTCCCTGTTTCCCCACTTTCCTAGATCAGCAGCTCCCTTGAACTCTGCCGATTTTCACAGCTCTTGCTCCATTAACTTCCCTCTAAGCCTGAGCTGGTCACCACTTGCTATATCAACAAGAACAAGAGAGCAAAACTCATTCTAAGCTGCTAAGAAGCTTTAAGATAGCCTTGGCTAGACTGACACAAGTGATGTGGTCTGTAAATGCAATCTGGATATTTTCTATCCCAAAGATCTCTTCTGAATGTGACTATTTAAATTTAAACCTCGCTTTTTTGGGGTTTTTTTGTTTTTTTTCTTTTTAGTTGAATCAATTTAATTATCATGCTATTAATTACAGAGCTGCCTCAACATATATTTCCCAAGTTGCCACACTGTGAGTGATGGTAGCATAGAAAAAGCAGTTAGTGGGTTATGACCATACTCATTATGGGGAGTGTGAGCCACAGCAGGTGACTTCAGTGAGGCGTGGAGGGAGATGTGATTTAGTTGAAAGAATGCATTGAAAATACTGATATGGGTTCATGAAATTTCCAAGAAGACAATGGAATCCTTTTCTAAATTGTTTTTATTAAAAGGTTAGAGATGAAAATGTTTGAAAGGTTATTCAGTCTATTTTTCTAAATTCTTTTTCCTTTGGTTTATTACTTAGTAACTTACCTTGTTTCGTTGCACACATCTTAAGCAATGAAGTTGCTACCACTTCTCTTTGAGAAATGTTCCATAACTTGTAATTTCTCACTTCTCAGGAAATTTTCTCACACCAGCTTGCATGTTTCCTGTACTAATTTTTTCCAGTTGTGCTAGCAGTATCCTCACCTACTACTTTTAGCAACAGTAGCAATGAGAATTGTTCTTCCTATTCTTATACTATTCCAGCAGCTATGGGAGGGCCCTGTGTAGTAGGTGCTATATAACAAAGGCTCCTCCTCAAAGTGGTAAAAATCTAAGCATTTCTTTCAGAAGTAAATTAACATTTTGGCAATCTCAAGAGAATTCATTTCACATTAAACTTTTCCCCTGTTTTTTAGTAACACATAGATGCAGCCAATTTTTATATTTTGAAATGCAGAAGTAACGTACTTTTTGTTTTTAAGCCGTTTGTGGATTCAGGCTTCAATATTCCAGATAGCTGTTGGAGTGAGCTTTCCTGGGTATGCTCTGTTTATCTGCAAGGCAAAGGCAACCAGTATCAGTTTATTTCCTCTCAAAAAATCCTGGTGCTTTTCCTTCAGTGTAAAATGGATTTTTCACTTTTTGGGTCAAGAATGAAGACCGGCTTCCCTGACTGAGTAGTCCTTGAGCAATCTGCTGAGTCTAGCACTTTATGTAAAGTGTGAAAACTCAGCTAAAATAATCAGAGTTTACCAAGCTACAACGTAGCTGTAAGTGGTAAAGCTTATGGTTGCAGCTGAACTTTGGTGAACATGGCATCAGCCATGAAAGGTGAGATATTGCAAATGGTTAAAACTGAGCAATATAATTCCACTGGGATTTCTATTGTTTTAGCAATCAGTTTCAGTTCTGAATTTTAAAAGATGAAAATTCTGAATTTTCCTTAAAACAAATGTTATGGAAAACTTGTCAAATGGAATTGGAACATTCTGGTTTGCTAAAGCCAAAATATTTTTTTCTGAGTTAGTATCTTTTTTTTCTTCCTTGCTGTAACGTGATTTATAATGCTGTGTGCTGATTTTAAAGTTTTAATTTAATTTCCAAATAAAAACTTAATTTACTCCATATTTTTAATCTACCTTATTTAAGTACAAACACGCCTCAATCCAAAGTTTCGTTTTCAGTGTAACAGCATTTCCCTAAAGAGTTATACTGTACTGGAAAATTTTCAACTAGCTCTTTTTAATGCATAAGCTAGTCTCCTTCTTTATAAACTTAACATTTCAAGATTAACAGGAATAGAGCATGTTTGCTGTTTTCCTGAAGTAGAAATTTTGCTTAAATTGTCTGTTGCTCAAGTGTGTGATACAGTGCCTAGAACTACAAATAACCTAGGTGATTTGTTTGCATAATTTGAACAGTTTGCCAATAACTTGGGTGTGAACTATTAAAGAAATCCATTCACCCCATGTAAGTGCTGGAGTCATTAATCCTGTCGGGTGTGTACTGTGCATTCTTTTCAACTATATGGGATGAAAAATCACAAATCCTTGAGTAATATTTTTCAGGTAGCTTGTTCTGACCACACTTTCTATTGTGTAGTTTAATCCTAAAACTTTGTACCATGTGATGCGATTTAGAATTTAGCAAATAACTCTTAAGCAAAATGTTTAAGGGTGTTTCTTTATCTGCTATTGTTAGTTGTTCAAAGCATAAAAACTCTGAACAGCGTGGGACAGAATCCAGAAGCTAACCACAGAAATGTAGTGGCCAGTTGCTGTGTATGGAGATCATCAACCTGGCGTGACTAAGAATCTTTACTGTATTTTCGCAATAAACATTTATAAACTATAAGCTTGGGAAATTTGAATATCAAGGTTATACTGCGAGTCTAATATAATCTCTTTTTTTTCTTTTCTTTTTTTTTTTTTTTTTTTTTAGATATGGTGTTTTGAAATAGGGCTGTGGAATTACACCAAAGAGTAACTACTTATCTAACCTGCATCCCTCTAGATGAATGGCAGAGACTGCAAATTTTGAAATGGAATCATTAAAGCTGAAAAAGGGGCAATGATTGTCCGAACAATGTGATACGATCCTAACATTAAACACTGCCAGTCATGGGAAAAAATCTAGTCAGCTCAGTCTGACTTTGATCACTGCATCTCTACAGAGGGCCTGCCCCGGCGCTGCATGTGGAGTACAAGCCTGACTAGACTCCTTCAAAGAGATCCTTGTGTAGGATGGAGCTTCCACTGCTGGGTTGCAATCACCTTCTGAATTACCTTACCCTAAGAGCATCCATTTGAAATGGTAAGATTAGACGAAAAGTTGCTCCAGGAATACTGGGTTTCCTGGATTTCCCTAAGGGCAGATTTTTAAGATGAAACTCTAAAACAGTAAAAAGATATCAAGTAGTAAAAGATTATGGAAATCTACACTGTCAGAAATAAACCAGTTTCAAAATACCTTACTAGTTCTTTTACTCAAAGACAAAATATATATGAGTCCTCTTCTAGATCTCTTTGTCTGGGTAGCACATGCTTTGTAAATTTTCAACTGGACTAGATTAATGTGAATGGAAATGGAGGGCAAATTCTTGTCTCTGATTCAGCAGAATGCTCGTGTATGCTTAATCCCAAACACCTGATTCCCTCTAATTCAAACCTTAAAGCATAAAGGATCAACTAGTCCCTTCATGACTGACTGTTACTAATAATACTGCAAAACAGGCATCTTTCATGTCATGTAAGTAGCTTTAAGTGACTTTAAGTGAAGATCTTGGGTTTTTTGATGCCCTACTACCTCAAGAAACTAAAATGTGAGAGTATGGTGCATGGTGACACTGAGCATCCACCTGGAACGGCACTGCAAAGCCAAATAGATATCAGGATGTTTACAGCCAAAAATGATAATGAAAAGGGAGAATATTTAAATTTGCAAGTAATGTGGAAAGCACAAATCAGCATCTTTAATGTAAGAAAAAAACAGGGAAGGTACAGTGAAATCCAGAAAAAAAAAAGCCTCAAGCAAGAAGGTCAGAGGAAATAATTGTGTGACCTTTTTTTCAGCATGTGTTGGAAACAGTGAACTGAAGAAAATGTTAAGCCAGGTATTGATTGAACAAACCAGACAGAAATTTGGAAAATTCATGGGAGATGAAATGTATCAATGACTTGAAAAGGAAAATGTCAACACATCTAAGAAACCAATAAGAGAGATCTCCACAGAGACGTGGAAGAGATAACACTTCAGGGTGGGAAAAGGTGATGTTCTATGAAGATGACCTGAGAGGAGGGCAATAATAGAAACACCAAAGAAGTCACACGTTATCCCAAAATCACCAAGGCTCTAATGCACTGTCCTGAGTCCAAGTCCTCTAGACAGACGACACAGAGCCAGAGAGGATTGTTGACATACACTACTCACAAAGCTGAGGGAAACTCCAGAAAAAGACAGTGTTCCAGTTTCAGTCTTTCCTTCACTATGTGGATGTCTGGAATAATATGAGAAGTGGTGGCTGCACCAGAGGAGCTGTCAGTCGGGTGTACTATGCTAATTTTAAACAGTCCATTATTCATTCTGTGATCATTTCAGGAGTAAGTGAAATCCTGTTTATGACAATTTTATTACAGTGTGAATTTTGGATGTGTGGCTTCATAGGGTGAAATTCTTTCATCCATTTTAGGATGCCTAAAATGCAAACGCCTGTCTCTATAGCTGGTAACATAGACTCCTTTTTGACCAGGGAGAGAAGTAAGCAATTCTAAAAAATCATTCACTTCATCTACTTCAGACATCTCTAGAAGAGACAAACATACTCTACATGTGTTAACAATGCTACATTAACTACAAACAGAACTGTAGACGGCTGCCTCAAATGGAGCTTGCTGTGCCCCAAGTGTGTCTCACTTTGAGTGGAAGTTAGCTTAGATCTTAGAACAGTGCCAGCACGATGTGATTTAAGTGAATTTTCTAACAAACACCACATCATTACAAGAGAATTAAATGTGAATTGCCTGCAAGTAACCTCGGGGGCAATCAGATTTCAATCCAACTACCGAAAAATTAGAAGGGGAGTACAATTTAACTGAACTCATTGACTAACTGAGAGCCAGGAAGGCTGTTTGTAAGTCTATGTGTTAAGGATTGCATATCAAGTATGAAAATGTTGTTTTTCAGATGTGATCACTGCTTTTCGCAATGAAACAGAGATCAGAAATGGTTTGAATTGATAAAAGGAGGCAAAACTACTAGGACAGAAATCCTGGCCCAAGCAGTGGAGCATTGACATGTGCAGGGTACGGAGCCCAAGCCTGGTGGGTGCCTACGGGCTTCCCTTAGCCAGAATCCGCCCAGGGTCCATCTTAAGTACCATATCATTTCCACTGTAATTTTCAGTCTTCGTTGACCTGTCTGTCACGCTGAAGCAGTTATTTCACTCCCCTCAATGCCTTCCCTCCACTTGCCAGTCCTCACAGGTCAGACTAGGAGCTTTGCAGGACTGAACCTGACCCTGCCCAAAGTAGAGTAGCTATGCGAGAGCTCCTCCAGTTACTGCTTTTGCAGCTACTACTATATTATCCAAAAATAATAAAACTAATCATTTGGGTGCCAAACAAATGGTCTATCATAGTTTGGTACAATGCTGTGTCATAATGGAAGTTTCAGAGGCCTGCAGAAGGCGGTGGTACCTAACAACAAGACAATCTCTAACTCAAATGCCATGAATTGTGTGATGAGCTTCATCAAGAGCAAAAAAGGTTTAGAGGCGTGCTTCAAAGAAATTTTGGAAGCAGTATGGTATTTTGTATGATCACATATTGTGATGAGCAAGGTCCATGTTTTAATCCTCTCCCCCCTCGTTCCACTCTCCTGTTAAAAGGAAAAAGAAAAAAGAAGAAGAGGAGAGAGATGTGAAAAAAAGACTTAATGCCAGAAAGTCTTTTTGAAGTATTTGTTGTCTTGATTAAGGGTTCTCAGTTTGGCAAGACCTAAATCAAGATACATCAAAGAGGGTTCAAAATAAAGAGCAGCTGAATGAAAATGTATGAGATGACAGGAGGAATAAACAATAATAACTGTGCATATGTTTAAGTCATCTGAAAGTGATTGCAGCAATGTGTAAAATATCCGGAAATAGACATTAAAATGGCATCTTAATTCCCTAAGGGGAAAAAAATCTGCTTAAATCTTAAATAAATCCTGTTTAAACCAAATTGCATCCATTCTCCCCTTTGTGTTTTGACTTCAGGAGCTTTCCCACCCTCTCTGTTTGGTTATGAAACCACTACTATTCCTGCTCAGATTTTCTGCCATGGTAGTGGGTTTCTGAAGGCAAATATACTGGCAGTATAGCCCAAACAATAACCTCCCCGCCAGTTATAACTCATGTAGAGGGGATGAAAGAGCAAGGACTTATATATGCCTTCTGTTTGTTGGCATTTATTTCCACCCAGTTGAAAAGGTTTTTTTCCAATAGAAGGTAGTGTGGAGAGTGTGATTAAACGTATGAGGAAAATGATTCACACTTCACTGCATGATGGCCTGAGGGTTGAAGAAAAGGCCAATAGAAACAGATGAAAAGGGAAATACAGGACAAACCTCAGGAAGATAATAGGCAGCAGAAGGCAATGGTAGATTAATAACACGATGGCATCAGCTTTGGTTTCCATTTTTCAAATTGTCCCCATTCAATTACCTATGGAAATAATCTAAAACAATCTAACAATGAGGCATCTCTAACAACATTACCACAGATTTTAACTCAAGATCAAATCTCAGCTTTAAAATAGCCCTGTATCTTATATTCCATTTATTTGCTTTCAGTTGAAAATCTTGAAAATTAATTTGAAAGAGTACAACTCTTCACAAAAATCCCAATGGACATTATTAAAAGTGAGCTAGCTCTCTGCAGTACTGTGACTTTGCACTGCCTGTATTTCCATTGTGGCATTGTAAACACTTTTGAAAAGCACCATCATAGTCATATTTTAACTAGGTGACAGAATAACAGCCTTTTCTCTGTTGAATTTTTTCAAGCATTCAAACTTTAGGAACCCTTACAGAAAACGGTTTATAGCTAACAAGTGGAGATTAATTTTTGGCTTTGCTATTATCTGACAGGCTACCATTATCAGTCACTAATGTCTTTCATGAAATGGATAAAAGGTCCAGGATATCACTCATGTGGCTCTTTTAAAATACCCTGAGGTTTTCTGTTTTGTTTTGTTTTTGTTTTATCTCCATCTGAGTGTGACAAAATGTGGCAGACAGGAGGGCACCACAGAATACTTCTGAATCATTTCACATATGTTGAACACAAGGCGTTTAAAGATAAGGCTGTGGAAATCAATGCATATATAGATGTTTTTGCCTTACCCTATGCCAGATAGTGTAGCACACTTACTAATGCTGCAACTCTATCCTGGCAGCCAAGTGCAGATTATTTGATCCTCTATTAACACTGCTGTAGTTTATAAGGAAGTGTACTGGATGTATTTGAAAACATGAGATGAGGATTTTGATATGAGGGCCAGTTTTGCTTTCTGCCCTCAAACAAGCAAAAGGGAGTTATATGTGAGTGTGGAATATAGCACTGTCTGTATTGGTGTGTGATGCTTGATAATGTACCATGTGCCTCCAAGCTAAAATACACCTTCATTATCTTCTCATTTAATCTCAAACGATGAGAAGCTCATGAGGTAATGGATGGGGTTCTGTAGGCTGGCTGAAATTAGATCATATCTTTTGTTCTGTCTCCTCTTACTCTCATGTACTTCTAACCTAGCAATTTTTATAAAATGGAGGTGGGATCAGACATCTATTGCCTCCCGTTATAAACCAGCTCTTTGTGCTTACCCGATACTGCTAGATGACCTTCACTCATCTCCAGTCTAAGGCAAAAGAATTGGTGGCCTGGGACTGGCTGAAGAAGTGAAGGGTCTTATTAAATAGTTAATCCCTTTTCTCATCTTTCTGCATACCCACTAGAGAAAAACCTAATGATCATTTGTAGGATAATGGGGACTGCTTTTATTTGTTGTCTACTGCTAGTAAATTTCACTGCCTAATGTAATACGAAGGTGCTGCTGATGAGTAGCCCTATAGATGGTCAAGCACGTGTACCCCAGCAGACCAGGAGTGCAGCCAATGCCAACCAGCCTCTTCCCAGACCTGGCAAATAACATAATGACCAAAGCAACTACAACTCAGTTAAAGCCGTACTGGTTCCTCTCTGAGTCTACCCAGACATGACCACTAACTGGAACACCTTGGCACTAATTTTCTACTTATTCTGCCACTCATCTGCAAGTTCTGCAAAGTCTTGAAAACTCCTGCTTCTATTTGCCACGTTCTCAGGTATGCTCTCGACCCATCTGAGCTTTGCAAAGATCCTTTTCCAGCTTCTCCTTCATTCAGCCTTCCCTTTCTCCCTGCCCTGCAATGCACCCAGAGCACCCCAGGAATGTCCCAACACCTTTTGGATCTGTGTTTTTTCAGAGAATTTCTGCCTCCTCCATCCCCTGCCGACAGTGGGGATGTATCTGTCTTGGCCTGGTCTGCCAGGTCAAAGCTTATGTGGGAAAAGACATTTGGAAAAAGTAGTTTCTTGTTTAAACAACTCATGACAATACTTAGGAAAATAGGCTCATTACTCTCATTTCCTAAGCTGATTGTAGAGCTCCTACTGCCTTGAAACTGCAACAACCTAGTGTTTACCAATTACCTGTTTGCCCTAAACACGTTTCATTCATGGCTGCAGTCTCTTCACCTCAGCTCTATCCTCCTCTGTCCTTCTCACTGCTTTCTCCCCATCCAGCGCAGCCTCTCTCCTCAGTGCCCTCAGGTTTTTCTTCTTGCGAGTTTATCACCCTTTCTAACCAAACCTCAGCCTCTCTGACACAGAAAAAACCCAAACTTAAGAAACGTCTCTAATCCCATTGCAGCACAAGGATCCCATCCACCATCCGTGGCCATGCTGGTGTTATTATGCCCCTTCTTGCTCCATCTGCAAACTCTATGCGCATGCTGGGGCATGGCTGCAGAGAAACTTACCCCTGGGAGAGGATTGTCATGTGCCTGGTTAAGCCACTGTAACTACAGCAGCACAATCAACCTACTGTAGCTGCGCTGGGAGTTTCACCAGTTTCAACAAGCTCTTAGCTGGTAAGATCTTCAGGGCACAGACTGTCTACTCTGTATGGCATCTAGCACAGAGGAGCCCGCAGGCATTGTAGGACAAAAAGTAATTGGTATGGGTAATTCCTTTAGATACATCAGTATAAGGCATTAAAAACACCTAAGTTTCTGAAAGCCTAAAGGGAGACAATAATTTAACAAAAGAACTTCCCCTCTGGTTCAGCCTGTAAATACAATAACTTCTATATTATTCTGTTAAAGAAAAAGACCTCTTCTTACAAGATGCATGCAGATGTTTGTGAGTAGTTTCCTTCCTTCTGTGGACTAGTCACATTCATAAAGCTAAAAATGGGTGAATGTCCCTTCAGCATCAGTACGCATGACTTGTGATACATATACATTTGAAGACTGTATTAATATTCTCAGGACTGCAGCCAAACATTGTCCTATATATTTATGTTAAATATTTGTTTTTATTGTCTGAGTTTTAATGAATGAATTCAAATACTAGGAGAGAAATATGAGGGGGTTTTTTGAAAATGGAAAACTATTTTGGAAATGTTCTCATATCATTATAGCAGTCCCAAAATGTATCTGGTAGGATGCCAAGGTATGAACAGTGTTACTGAATATAAAGTAATCATGAAGAAGGTTAGGCTTGTATAGTTGAGAATGATTTTGGAAGAAAAATGAACTTTTCAAGTTTGTATTCCATCAAAAAGCAGTTTTTTCCCCAAAATTGTGATTGTGAGTGTCAAGAGACCACCATTATGTGTAAAGAGGAACCCATCAAGTACAGTGGATGCAGCTGCGAATACTAATGCTGGATGAATGACCGTACACATAGCTAGTAAGTCTCACTGGACTCATCATGATATTCCCTATTTGTAATAGTAAATCAAATTCTTTGTCCAAAAAGAGTCACCACTTGCCACTAAATGGAGTCATATGATTGTTCCTTAGCCACATGGCATTGACTTCTGTTCACTAAATGGCTGACCTACATTTGGGAGACACGCCTGAGAAAATCACTGCACTTCAAATTCCACAATGAAAATCAACGAGAAAGCATTCTAAGAAGAGAGTGTTAGAGAGCAAGCTTATTCATGAAGAAATGTAAGGCACTTGAGATAATTTTTGCCAAGTTCTACATGCAAAGAAAACTGCCTAGTATTTGATTAAATCGTTGTAGGCGTCAAATTTTTAAGCTGTTGGCTTCTCCCTCTCCCTGTTTACAGAAATAGGAAGAGAGATTTGTCAGTTCTTCAATATTTTACATTCAATTTTCTCTTCTTAAGTAAGCAACTCACCAGCTCCCTTTCTCTGGGACTATATGGCCTCCTTTTTTCCCCTTTCTAATAAATGACCCATGAGAGAAGTACTTCTCTTTCCTAGGACTTGCTCCGTGACATGACATTTACATACCACAAGACTGTCTTCACATCATCAGCTCTGTGCAGAAAAGTTGCTGGAGTGCAGTGGTGATCTTGGACCTGAAATATATTTAAAACATCTCCAGGTAAAAAGTAATTTTGTCATTGACACACATTTTCCTTTGTGCAATATGGTTTCTCTAAGGTTGACCAAAAGCACGGCAAAATACATTATTGCACACATACTTCCCCTGGTGCAGATTTTCAGCTGTTACACTCATCGTGATCTACAAATTAATATTTTCATAACTCTTTTCTAGTTCCCTGAATCCATCAGTCCCCTAGAAGCGCAGGTCCTCCACATGTCCATTCAGCATCCCTCTTCAGTAGTGGCTTTAGTTGCTCAGCGAGAATCTCTTCCTGCTGACTTAGCAGATGTTCTTTTCTGAAGCTTCACTTTATCATACCAAGAACAGAAAAAAATTTAAGTAGGATGCACAGCTTCAAAACAGACCAGATATCACTGTTTTTCTATAGGATCAACCACTAAGAGTAAAATAATCTATAATCTCTCACTTCTGAGAACTGCCAGCTGTAATAAATCTGATGAGCTAATTAGATTAATATCAGAAATGTTATTTTGTTTTAAAATATTTGGGATTACATGAGGGTCATTTAACGTTCTGTAAAACAAAGGGGTTTTTAAGAAGTTGCAATACCAATACAAAACTGAAGTCTGTAACCTGGCTTACCAGCTAAAGTGCAATTCAAAGCATGTAGTTGTTATATAACAGAAAACCAGATGCCAGGAAATGTCAAGATGAAAACTTGTCCATTAAACACAGCAATCAGGTAAGTATGTCTTTGGAGGTGCACTAAATTGAAAGGGGAATGTCTAGGTTTAATAAACATAGCATTGAGCTAGAATTTGAAATTTTCGTCCTCAAATTATTGTTGTAGAACGCACAAAAAAGTAACAATCAGTGTGCTAAGCGATTTGGGGAAACAATGTGGGTACTCTGAGACCAATAGTTTTCTCCCTAACTACAAAAGATCTCTGAAGTCAATGGGGGGAAAAAAAAAGCAGCAAAAAACCTCCTGCTTGTAGGTAGGTCTACAGAAAGAATAAAACAGAGACTGGTGGATGATACACGAATAAGGGTGCTAAATTTGAAAACTCTCTAGGTGTTTACTGATGACGACATACAGACAGACATGTAGAAAAGACTGGATTGAGGCACCAGGCAGATGAGACATATTTTGCTAATGTCCAGCATTATAATGTAAACCACAACTTTATTCTGCTGTTCCCAGATTAAATACTCAGGCTGCCATGATGTATGTGTACTGAAATAACTGAAATAATTAGTAAGATACATACCAGAGCAGTTTAGAAATTCAGTAGAGCTATAGCAGCTGGGAACATGCCACGCTTTTTTAAAACCTATCAATTTATATTTGCCATTGTCCACAATGGCTTCCCCTTGCCATCTTTTATTGTAGCACAAGCTCTGTTATTGACTCACACTGATCCTGATTCATAAAGAGCTTTATTTCCTGGAAGATACCTCTGCATCTGCTCACCGTCTCTGGCATCATACAGGTGCCCCTTTGAAAGGCTCTGTTTACTTCAATAACACATTCCTTCTTCCACTGAGGTGATTCCACCCTTATTGAAACATGCACCAAAGTGGTGTGCTGCAAAATGAAAACTTCTGAATGAGATTTCAAAGCCACTGTCCATATATCCAAATATAATGCTATTTTTTTTTGTTTTAAAGTCTGTATTCAAACTAAGAAAAGTAAATAGATTTTTTTAAAGAGTTAAAAACCCTCTGCCTCTTGTTTGTAAGCACAGTTTGTTTCTAAGTGGATAACTATGAATCTGCACACTGTTTTACCTCTATTCACTAACCCTAGACAGCATCCCAGTTGTGTCAACCACATAGGATAGGAAAATTTGCTTGAACTGAAATTCAGACTGCTCACTTTCATACATATTTGTAGATTTATTCCCATGTATTACAGGTAGAATGAGAAGAAACTTTAACAAAGGTAAATAAAGCTGCTTCTGCCTTGTTTGCAATAGTCCTAGAGAGTATTACTGGTGGGATTTTGAATGCCATATATACTGAGCTGTCAAGCCTTTCCCCAATATTTCCACTCTCATTTCCACATTTTGAAGAACTCTGTAATCTTGTCCTATCCCTTTCAAAAGCTTTCTTCTGCTAGGGGATTTCCTTGTTTGCCTGGTGAATTTCACTGAAGTCCTGTAAAAAATATCTCTGTGTATTTCTTAAGCATAAATGAATTTCAGGGAACTGAGGAGAGTGTTTCAGTTTAACATAGAATCATAGAATCATAGAATGATTTAGGTTGGAAGGAACCTTAATGATCATTTAGTTCCAACCCCCCTGCCATGGGCAGGGACACCTCCCACTAGACCAGGTTGCTCAAAGCCCCATCCAACCTGCCCCTGAACACTTCCAGGGATGGTGCCTCCAGCCTACCATCTTCCAGCTTGAAGCCATTATCCCTCATCCTATTACTACATGCCCTTGTAAAAAGTCCTCCTCCACGTTTCTTGTAGGCCCCTTTCAGATACTGGAAGGCTGCTATAAGGTCTCCCCAGCGCCTTCTCTTGTCCAGGCTGAACAACCCCAACTGTCTCAGCCTGTTCTCATAGCAGAGGTGCTCTAACCCTCTGACCATCTTCATGGCCCTCCTCTGGACCCTCTCCAACAGATCCATGCCTTATGTACGGGGCTCCAGAGCTGGATGCAGTATTCTAGGTGGGGTCTTATGAGAGACGAGTAGAGGAGCAGAATCACCTCCCTCGACCTGCTGGCCACGCTTCTTTTGATGCAGATTGCCGGCTCATGTTGAGCTTCTCATCTACCAACACCCCCAAGTCCTTCTCCTCAGGACAGCTCTCAATCCGTTCTCTACCCAGCCTGTATTTGTGCATGGGATTGCCCCAACCCACATGCAGGACCTTGCACTTGGCCTTGTTGAGCTTCATGAGGTTCACATGGGCCCATCTCTGTGCAGGTCCCTCTGGACAGCATCCCTTCCCTCCAGCATGTTGACCATGCCACACAGTTGGTGTTGTCCGCAAACTTGCTGAGGGTGCACTCAGTCCCCGGGTCGCCAACAAAGATGTTAAATAATAGCACCAGTCCCAGTACCGACCCCTGAGGAACACCACTTGTCACTGCTCGCCACCTGGACATCAACCCATTGACCACAACTCTTTGAGTGCAACCATCCAGACAATTCCTTATCCGCCAAGTGGTCCATCTGTCAAATCCACGTCTCTCTAACTTAGAGACTAGGATGCTGTGTGGGACAGTGTCAAATGCTTTTCACAAGTCCAGGTAGATGATATCTGTTTTCCTCCCCTTATCCACCAATGCTGTATCGCCATTGTAGAAGGCCAGCAGATTTGTCAGGAATGATTTGCCCTTAGTTAAGCCATGTTGGTTGCCACTGATCACCTCCTTATTTTTCATGTGCCTTCGCAGAATTTCCAGGAAAATCTGCTCCATCATCTTGCCAGGCACAGACGTGAGACTGACCTCTGAGCCTATAGTTCCCCAGGTCTTCTTTTTCCCCTTGTTAAAAATGGGGGGTATGTTTCCCCTTTTTGAGTCAGTGGGAACTTCACCAGACTGCCACAACTTCTCAAATATGATGGACAGTGGCTTGGCAACTTCATCTGCCAGTTTCCTTAGGATCTGTGGATGAACCTCATCAGGTCCCATGGACTTGTATACCTTCAGGTTTCCCAGCTGGTCTCAGACCTGGTCTTCTCCTACCTTGGGTGCTATCTGATTCTCCCAGTCCCTGCCTTTACCTTCTACAACTTGGGTGGTGTGGTAGTGCCTTTGCCAGCGAAGACTGAGGCAAAAAAGTTGTTGAGTACCTCAGCCTTCTCAATGCCTGCGGTGACCGTTTCCTTCCTGAGTGGGCCCACATTTTCCCTAGTCTTCCTTTTGTCCTGATATAGAAGGCTTTCTTGTCGCTCCTGGTGCCCCTGGACAGATTTAACTCTATCTGGGCTTTAGCTTTTCTAACCTGATCCCTGGCTGCTCAGACAATTTCTCTGTATTCCTCCTGGGCTACCTGTCCTTGGTTCCACCCTCTGTAGGCCTCCCTCTTCTGTTTGAGAACGTCCAGGAGCTCCCTGTTCATCCACACAGGCCTCCTGGCATTTTAACATGACTTCTTCTTTGTCAGGATACATCTTTTGGATCTCTTATACTGAACTGTGTGAGTTTATATGAAGTTACAAGTGATTAATCTTCTTGTATATGCCAATTTGCATTATCTTTAAGACAAACTTTAAAATCACTCCATTATATGTACACAGTAGATACTTGCTCTATACTTTACCCTTGGATATAGTAGCAAGTGAAGCTGTAGTAGTCCTGGTAGTCAGGACTTCACACTCCATTGGATTCTGTGGAAGTTTTGCAGTTTATCTCGTTGCCCTCCCCCAGGTGACACCCATATGCATATATGCGTGTGTATAGGTATTTTATATATATACCTAGAAACACTGCAAACTGCATTGTGCATTTTATTCAAAACAGCTTCATACAGATTACAGGCCAGGAGCATGCTGCTCTTGACATAACCTCAGAAAAAGAATTTTTCTTGCTGTTTCATTTTCTTGAAATTCTATAGGCAGAAAACCCAGCAAAGAATGTGATAATGGAAAATGAAAGTTAGATTGGTTTTTACTGAAAGATAGTTCCTATCATAAATAGCTCTGTTAACCACCTTAAGTACTACTGAAATTTTTAAATAACCTATAATGGAGACCATGCACTGAAAAAAGACTATTGGCATATGAGCAATTGACTTCTTAACTGCATATAACACTAATGAAAGCCAATCAGGCATTCACCCGTTTTCTGATAATTAGCAGCTGTTATCTGTCAGACGCCATTTCCTACACATGCTTTTGCTCAGGGTTAGAATGAGAAAAGTTTGCTGAAGGCAGGACTATTTTTGGCCCAGCAACACTTATGTTGCTATGTGCTCTCAGATTACTGGGCAGATAGGCAGACAATGAACTCAAACAGCTGATCTGCAAAACTGAGAACACTGTGCGGTTTCCTCCACTGGTGCTTGTTTGTGTATAAATATGCACATGTGCACAAACTATGGGTAATGAAAGGTTATTTTTCTCTAGATACGCCTGTCAAAGAAAAAGGCCACATCCTGCATCCTGTTAAAACCCTCTGTTAAAACGCAGTCAGAACCCCTTAGCAAGCTCTGTGAAATCACTCCATAAAGTCGTGCCTGTGGCAGTTTGTACCTTCTGTTTCACTGAGTGATTTAAGGTTGATCTTAGTTAAGATAGAAGGACTGTGTGCCAGTGCTGCTGCAAACATTGCTTCTTTCAGTCGGTTGACAATGGCAATGTTGAGAGCCTTTGATCACAGCAAAGCTTGTGATGGCTGCAAATACATTATCGCTTTCAATTCGGGTCAGATGGGAGACTCTTCCAAGGTCAGTGGCAAAACCCAGCCACTACCTTCTGCACGAGGCTGGACTCAGTACCTGTCACCTCTCCTCTTTTTCCCTTCAGCCGCTGTACTGGGCACATGGTGAAATACAAGCCAAGCTGTCTCTGCAGGCTGGTTAGAAGAAGCACCCAAACTTGAGCCCACCTATTTTATTAATGAATGTAGCACCCCCTTAGGCAATGAAACTCACCGATAAGCATGATGCGCTCTTTAAAGGAGTCTGTGATACGTGAGCACATTGGCCTACACCATCAATATGTAGATCTGCAGCTTTTACCACAGTAGGCAGTATAAGAATCTCCATAAACAGTACACAAAGGAATGACAAAATACCCTGTATTAGATGTTGATATAGGTTAGTCGTCTCAACCACTTGCCTGCCTTATAATTAATTTGTTGCTTTAGTTATACACCACTAATGTGGATAAAAGTTCTACATCCTGTCTCACTTACAGCCACAGTTACAGAAATACATGTCTTTCTCTGTTTTCACCTAACTCAAGGTTCCTATGGCAGCAAGGCCCTCTGGTCTCCACACTGCACTTCCCAAAGCCTCTTCTGCAGACAGGGCAGTGAAAACATATGGATCGTTGTGTGTTAGGAAGACAGCCTGCAGTGCTCTCACACAAGCAGGGCTGACGGAGGCAATCAACCCTGGCTTTTCCTGTTTGCCCTTTCCTATTCTGCTGCGATATTTGGGCCAGCACAGGGCACCGGTGAGATTGTTTTGCATTCTACTAGAGGTAGCTTTTTACAGGGTGTAAGCGAAGGAAAGTTGTGTGAAGACGTGTCAGTCGGGCGTCTGGGGTACATAAGACTCCAAACCCAGCCAAGGCCCATCCCACTGCATGTGAGGGGATGACCCATAAGCATTCACCTTTCTCCTGTAGCCACTTTCCCAGTAGGAGCCTGCTGGGCACTAGCAAACAGTGACGCTGAGGAACAGCTATGCTGTAAAGTATCTCTCACCCCACCCACCGTGTCCTGGCCTCATGAGACAATAGAGATGCTCCCCTCCAGGCACAGGGATGGGGAAGGGTGGAAACCCGCTCCTCTTCTCCAGTGATGACAAAGATCCTTCGTCTAGTACATTATGTCCTTTCCAAAACTCTATTAGAGGAATGAATACAGCTATGATCCCACTTTCTCCATAACTCCTTTGGGATGCATAGTTTGCCCATGTATGCATTCCTTCTCTGGATTAGACTGTTCTATTTTGTAATTGTTCTAATTTGCTTTGAGCTTTGCGATGGACTTTTAAGACTTTTTTTTTTTCCCCCAAGATCTTACTTCAAAGTGGATGTTCCATGATCCATGATAATCTTCAGTCCTGCTGCAACACAGTGTTGCACTTTTTCTTCCTGCGGATTAATAAGGTCAAATAAAACCAGGGAAAAAACACAAGTTTCAGGTTCTTTCTTCCAATGAATCTAATCCAAGCAATGACTTATGACTTAATTCAGTGAAGCCCTTCAGGTTATGACTGGACTCACCCTGGCAGGAGAATCCCCTAGAGAGATCCTTTACTGAAGAAGATGAGTGGGTGCCTTTGAGAGAAGATGACAATAGGCTTCATTTCTGAGGCATGTAGCTTGGTTTTTGGTAGTGTTGAGATGTATTAGTTCCCTGAATGGGACATATCTCATTTCTCAGTTAAGACTGGAAAAGCTATGATTTTATTGAGGGTGGGAAAGGGAAAAACCCAGCTTTGAAAATCTTCATTACTCAAACATATCTCTTGGGCATATTAAAAAAAAAAAAAAAGTCTTAGTTCAGACTTGAAACAGGAGGGGAAATCCCTGAGAAGACAGAAAAGGAGAACCTGGCATTTACTTAGGACTCTACAACTGAGTTAATTCTCAGGAAAACGCTATTCAACTTGGAGAGCCACAGAGTTCAGCACCAGTTGCAGAAGATTACCAAAGGTGGTTGCATGGCTTATATCTGTCTGAAAATCCCTGACTTCAGGCATCTTTTGGAAAATTGCTAATAAACCCTTGCAGCTTCCTTTTTTGTCTTCCTCCCCTCGCCCTTTCTAGATTTTTAAATCCTCTTCCGTGCTGTTCATAGAAGTCAAGAGCTGAAGACAGCAATTCCATCCTACAAAAGCCATGTTTCCTTTCTGCAGTGTTAAACAAGCCCCATGGGAGAAAGCAATTATCAGGGACTTGCTACTGCAGTAAGCAAACGTCAGTCAGTAGAAAAAATGAAAATATTGCAGAGTAGAAAACAGATCACCAAAAGCAGATGAGCCTAAGGGAGTAAAATAGCACTTTGATCTAATATACTCTTTAATGTCAGCCATATCCAAGTGTGAAGAAAGAGTTTGGTCTCTAACCATCTTTTTAGTACGTTTCTGCTAAAGATATGGGAATGCAAGTCTACTCAAGTATGCATTAAATAAACACAACACATAGTTTCAAAACTGAAAAATCCCGAAGAGAAGAGATATACATATTTTATTTTGATGATTACACTTTGTATAAATTTTTTCATTGGTTGGTGTCAGGGAAACTACTGATAGGCTAGAAAATTTCCCTGATAACATGAATGGAAACATAGGAAGAATTTTGATACTATGTGATAAATTCTGGGTGACTTTGGGGAGTGAAGTAGTACAAATGGAAAGAAATTTAGCAGTAGAAGCTGTGGCTTTGGTGTACAGAGCAACCACCAGCTACCCAAATACCAGCACTGTCCTTTGGCCATAATGAAGCCAATGAAGCTGTAGGAAGCACCAGGCAAAATGATGTTAGTTGGAACAGCAGTGGGAAAAAGCAACGCACCTGGCTTTGAGAAGAGTTAGATTGTTGTATGAAAGGGATTACACGATACAGTTGTCTGCAATAGCAGGGGCTTGTGTTCCAGGAAGCCCGGATCTGTTTGTCAAAATCAAAGTAAAAACAAGATTAAGTGCTACTTAAGTTACCAAAAATACACCTTGCAGCAATATATGAATTATTATGTTTGCAGTAGCCTGAAAACTATTATTTGTTCAGCATTTTCATGAAATCTGAAAGCAAGGACTCAGAGATACTTCTTTTTTTATCTATACACAGCAGCTTTGCTTCATTTTCTGTAATCATTGAGAAGCTTTACCAGCAACGAATTAGAAGGTTTAGAAACAGGGAGAAAAAAAGATATTTCCTTGCTTCGATGATAACTGGATAAAGCAAAAAAGGATACTTGTGAGATAGGCTGGTAAAAGGATCACTGACAGGCCTGAAATTATCTAGAAGCAGTGGGCACTGGCAAGGCAAACGTAACTCGTTTATCGCAAAGCTGCGCGCTTCCAAGCATGATCCGGTGATAAGTCAACGTTATCGCAGCCGGTCTGCACGGCATCTGCTGCAGAGGGGTGTACCACTCCTCAGAGTACGCGCTGCCTGGCAATATGTAGTCAAGACTTGTGACATATCCTCAAAAGGGGTATACCAATTACCTTAATGGAAAGAAAACAATTTGCATACATGATTGAACTTTCATGCTATCTGTATAAAGGACCTGGGGAATGTGAAATAACTCACTGGTAGCTTCTTTTTTAGAAGACTGCTGAATAAGTTATTAGACAGGCAACTACCCTTGGGCCAGTATATTGGGCTGAGGGAATAGGTAAACACAGAAAGAAAGAATGAAGGAACAAAATGTGTCTGAGAGAGAGAGTGGTTGCTCGTACAATACTGTCCTGCTTCCAGGCAAATACACTTTCTAGTGTCTTAAATTTCTTCCTTCTTCAGTTATGCTGAGACTGACCACAGTGCAGCTATTCAATAAAGATATTTCATTATTTTGTTACTTGACTGCTTAGCATCTCAGTACCAGAAAGAGACAAAAAGGCCCAAAGACCAAGCACAAATTAGAGTTGTTAATCTTTGAAGACAGATGATCTTTCTGAATATTCTGGGACAGAATTCTGTCTGCCTGATACTGGTAGAGATTGTTACTTAGAAGGGTCACTCTTGTATAAATGAGAACTGTTTGATTGTTTTCTTTAAACAAGCATTTTTTTTTCATAATCATATCAAGCTCAGCCACATGGAATTAGCTGGCATTTGTTCATTCTTGAGGATTTCCCTCTCCTAGCAAAGAAATTCCCGCCCAAGGTTACCGACATAGCCAGCTATGTGGCCATTCAAAAACCCGCAAGAACTTGTGTAGGGAAAGGGTAGATGTTGGAACACTGAAGTGCCTGTGGGCAGCTGGGAGGTTACATACATTTAGAAGGACTATGACTGCAGCAAAAAGAGATCTTTTCTTCAGCAGTTTTGTTCAAGCTGCAAAACAGAATGGGATACTCAATGATTTATTTTAAATTAAATTATATGACTCATGTTTGCACCATATCAGACCTGGTTTCTTTTATATGCAATCTCTCTCCTATTCTGTGTAAGCCTACTCCAAGAGAAGCTGTAACAGCATAAGGCATATTATTATTTCTTTGTTCCACCATTTCCTGTCAGCCTCCATCAACATGAAAACAAAATTTTCATGCAGCATAAATAAGGTAATATGAAAATGTGGTCACTGAAAGTGGACTAAGTGGTGCTTTCAACATGCAGGAAGATTCTGCTTTGATCATATTTGTAGTTGTCAGTTAATAGCTACCTGATATAGAAAAACACACAGATTTCTTTATCCCTCCCTCCAAAGCTCTTCCCTCCAATATTTGTTTTACTGAAGTCTCATCAAGTTATAAATGCCAGCTCAGAGCTCTTTTTAATTACTGCCTAAGAATATGACTGCAGTGGATCAGCAAAAGTTAGACTCATTTTAAAATTTTTGTTTTCAAGCTTATTTGTGACATGAGAGGGAGATAGGGTATGAAATTGCAATCTGATTGAATTTCACCATGAGAAAGTTTGCAAGGCTATTCAAATAATAAAAAATGCCTCATTCAATTCCTTATGCACAGCGTGAGTCTCATCACTGTAACATGGGATATAGCCATGCAGCTATTTCCCTGGGTAGATACAAGCTAAATATATCTATCTACCAACATTCTAATCAGAGTTGTCAGGTCCACAGCTGAGTGGTCTGGTCTTCACCTCACTTTTTGGGGTGAAATGAGAATCAGGTTACCTTAAAAGCAAAGTAAGAGAGACTGGAAAACAATATGAAGTGATGAAATAGAATGTATCTTAGTAATAAAAATCTATTCGTAGTAATTATATTCAGTAGTAACTTCTGCTGTCCCTCAAGGGTCTGTACTGGGACCAATACTATTTAATATCTTCATCAACAACATACATAGACAGTGGGCTTGACTGCAGCTTCAGCAAGTGTGCAGATGACACCAAGCTGAGTGATGCAATTATTTGCTGGAGGAAAGGGATGCCACCCAAAAGAATCTTGACAGACTGAGGAATGGGCCCGTGTGAACCTCATGAAGTTCAATGAGGCCAAGTGCAAGGTCCTGCATGTGGGTCGGGGCGACTCCCAGTATCAATACAGACAAGGCCCTGCTAAGAAGGACTTGGGGATACTGGTGGATGAAATATTGGACATGAGCTGGCAATGTGCGCTTGCAGCCCAGAAAGCCAATCACATCCTCAGATGCATAAAAAGAAACGTGGCTGGAAGCCATATGTTGCCATATAAGATGGAGAGACTTTTTACCAAGGTCTGTAGTGACAGGACAAGGGGCAACATTTTTAAACTGAGAGTGTAGATTTAGATTGGACATAAAAAAGAAAATTTTTTATTATGAGGGTGGTGAGACACTAGAACAGGGTGCCCAGAGAAGCTGTGGATGGCCCATTGGAAGTGTTCAAGCCACCTTGGATAGGCCTTTGAGCAACCTGATGTAGTGAAAGATGTCCCTGCCAATGGAAGGGGGATTGGACTAGATGACCTTTAAGGGTCCCTTCCAACCCAAACCATTCTGTGATTCTAAGATTGGATTAGTACAAATTGTTTCAGGATCTCGGTCCTTCGTGTAACACCTGACAGACAGGCTGCTATATCTGAATAAGTATATCACAAGAAGGAACTCCTTACCAAACAACACACAAGAAATTTGTCAAAGATTGCTAGTGAGATTCAGTTCAGCTGCTTACACAGTCATGCCTGAACACGACTTCTACTCATTATATTGCATTTGTTATATTTTTTAATTTTCCTATAACTATGTTAGAAATTCAGCTAATGTCAGCATGAACTGAAGAGCTTTGATTAAAAAAGGAAATATCTAGAACCTTTATTCAGTACCTCAGTCTGCTCCATGCTTCTATTGAAACTTATTTCTTTCTTCAAATGTCATAGTTTCTTTCTTATTCTTCTAGCATCTCCACTTTTTATCAATAATCTCACTAGAAAGGCTATTGCTGCAGAACTTCCTGCTGAGATCATATTAGGAAGCAATGGGAGTGTCACAGAGGAATATGTTCTCATATTTTCAGCATCACCTTTCTCCTTTTAATTTCCTCTCTATTTCTATGGGAGGAAGGGGAGAGTCCAGAACGCAGTGTCTAAAAGACTTACTAGATTATCTTCCTGTCATTCTCTGCTAATACAAGATGCTTCCCTGCATGCCATCAGCTTGTGTTTTGCCAAGTCATCAAAGTCCCAAACAGACAAACCTTCTTCCCAGGAAGACTCATATCTTGCTATTGCAAAGGCTTCTTTCATGCTTAGCCAAAACAGTCCTTTTAAAGGTCTTCCATATAGATCTACCAAAAAGTAACACCCAAACTATTTTCCTTCCTTAGAATTTAACAACCTTCAGTTATACACAGATTTTTGTGAGAAAGCAGTTTGTTCTGTGACAGTCATGAGCAATTGTTACATCATATAGTTAATACAGAAACCCAGTAAAATTCAGCCCCAAAATTTCACAATCCTTCAATATAACTACAAAAGCCCTAAAGAACAGAAATGTGCAGGCAACCTTAGCTATTGGTTTTGTTATAAACTTCAGCTACAGTACTTATCAGCTTCACAGGAGTGAAGGCTTGTGAGGGATTGCATTTGTGCAGACAACATCTTTTTATCTTTGAAGATAAAAGAATTGAAAGTTGCTTTATACGTGTGTGTGTGTGTGTGTGTGTGTGTGTGTGTGTGTGTTACACAAGACAGGATTTCAGCAATATCCATTGGGAATTTTTTTTTTTTTTGGTAGGTGTTTGAGTGTGTATATGACATGTGTAAAGGCACGTATATGATACGTATAAAGGCACACACATGTAAACATGTATACACATGTGTGGGCATTTCCTACTGCTTATTTTCCAAATCTATCTTTCCAAATAAAAGCAATACTAAAATGGAGCTGTTGGGAGCCTCTGTAATTTACTAATTTAGACTAAACAATATTCAAATAATTCTTTAATTTCATTTGAATATTTCTTTATAAATAAATAAATTCAAATTTAAATTCAACACCAAACATGGCAAGACATGGAAATTTGCAATTACAGCATAAACAGTGTACGTTTCTTAAACATACTCTTTCTCATATAGCTAAAGGGAAGATTAAAATATTTTAAAATTGGTATAGTTAAATTTAGTACTACTAACTCCATATTCCTTCATCATTACCATAATGATAATAATAAACCAGTCCTTGAAGTGTTGCTTGCCTGCTTGCTTTTGAGCAAGTTTCTAAGAATCCTGATAAAATACTTCACACACGCAACCTGTCCACATCTTTCTTTCAAAGTTCTGTTATTTCCTGCTAATATCATGTTTAGAAGCTAAACCAGTTCCTCTTTGGAAGGGTCAGCGTTTCAGTAGTTAACATTTAGCAAGGCTACTTCCATTCTCTTCAGCTACTACATACCCAACAAATTCCTAATTCTCACTTTATTTTCAAATCAAAACAAGCAAGTTCAATGTGGTAATTCCTGTAAAAGGAATGCATTTCTAATATTTTGCAATTTAGTGGATGAGAGAAGAGTAAAAGCTCCTGGTTTGCATCACTGCTATATGTCTGATAGAAAATTCCCATCCATGACTCATACACGGTACAACATAAGCAATCAGCCCACATGATCACTGTGAATATTGACTTGCAGGAACCAAGGAAGTATGGGGCTTTCCAGATCACTGCTGCAACATAAGCAACTTTTTAGAGAGATGAACTATTATTTCTGTCAATTCACTTGCGTCAAATCATAGACAGCGCAGAGGCCGCAGACAGAAACACTCTAAGGAACAGGAGTTTCTGGTGACTGACACAAAGCAGTACAACGTGCAGACAGAGTGTGAGTGAATAAGGGAAGTGTAAGTATGTTCAAAAAAGGATAGGACCGGCTACAGACAGTTAAGGCAGGACTGCTTCAACCCCCTGGCCGCAAACAACTGATGTACCTGTCTCACTGTTGTTGAGACTTGTGCTCTCTTACAAATTCCTATTGTAACGATCTTCTCCATGGATCTGGCCACTCAAGGTAGGTAAGATACCCTCTGAAGATCATAGGGCTGGCTGAAAATTTTGTGGCGAAATGAATTTTCCTGAGAAAACTCCAGTCCACCAAAATCAAAAGGCATTGTGCAAGGCTGTTGGCTTCACAGCCTTCTGGCAAGCGTAGGCAGGGTTGTGTCATGATGACACTAGACAGGCCATTGAGTGCCTGCGAGCCTCATGATAGGACTGTCTCAGGGACCTTAGGACATTTGGACGTCGTCATGTGCAGCTTTCCAGACCTCTGTACCTTTTCCAATGGCAACAAAGCCCTGGGATCTCAGTTCTTCCTGAAGGCCTGGCTTCCCCCGCTGGCGCAGGGAGCCTGGCAACCTTAAAACCCCTGACTCATGCCAAGGCTTGGAGGTCTGCCTCTCATGCTCATTGATTTTGGCTCCTACATGATGCCAGGGATCCTAACCTCCTGGCTGTGTTATTGACTTTGCTTTTATAGCCAAGCCAAGAGTTGCAGCGCTTAGCTTTCCGCTCTTACTTTCACTATGAGCTTGCTAAGCAAGCTGATCTGATACATTTTTAGGTTTCCACATGTAGGCATCTGTTTTTCATTTCAAAACGGAGCATTCATGGTCAGCAAGTCTGCACTGCGGATGTGATGCCAATTTAGTTTTATCTTTAGCTGTATCGCTGTAAAGCCACAAGCAGTGATATAGCTTCTGAGGGCAAAAATCAGCTGTTCTGCTCATTTAATCAAACCACCTCCTTCTCCTAGGCTCTACCAGTAAAAAGATGCTTCTGACACAAAACAAAATTACATCTATGTGGCTTTCTCTTTGTAACGATATTTTTGAGATGGGGATTTTTTTAGGTTGTAATTGCGGTGCCAGCTAATCTCAGTATGACAGCTAATCTCGATAGACATGTGTCTTCTGAAGCTGGCAACACTTGAGTTAAGGGTTACCCCTATATTATATTCCAGTTTTGTGGGAAGAAAACCCCTCAATATACGACAAGTGACACTTAACTGACCAAATATAATGCTGGCTTTAGGCTGCACCAGCAAGAAGCTCAGATGGCACTGCTGAGTGATATTACATCTTTTCTTCCTTCCTCGTACAATGCTAACTTGCATCTGCAGTGAAGACTGGGTCAGGGCAGCAGGGGAACAGCTGTGCCCCAGTTGTATGGCTGGGAGCACATGCTGCAGCAGGCAGTCATAACAGCAAAGTTGTATTCCTTAATCCCACTGAGCTCACCTGTGAATACAGCACATTTTCCTTCCCCCCCGATGGAATTAAGGGGGAAGGCTGAGAGAGAAATACGTAATTATCCATTTTTTTAAGATTAAACCAGAAAAAATTTGTTCTTTCTCAATTTAAAAACAAACCAGAAAGAGTTCTGAAAACTTCAGGAAGCTGTTCATCTCTAGTAGTGTTGTCTAGCACAAGCCTCATAGCTCTTCTGCAAGGTAGCTGTGATAACTATTATTACCACGCTACTGCAGATCACTAAACAGAACAGTTAGCTTCATATTTCCTTTCTGAGCAATTCTCTTTAAATGCTTAAAATGGCCTGGTCAGACATCTGAAGAGTAGTAACAGAATCCGAAATAACTCAAAAAAGAAAGTCAAATAGAAAATAGCTAAGATTGGTTGCAGGTGCTAGTTCTGCACCAGCTCCTCTAGTTATTGTGTTTATTAACTTTAAAATCACATTTCCTTTTTTTTTTTATTTGTGTCTTCTCTTTGACTTCAGTGAAGATCAACACAAAGAAAGCAGAAACCTTCACAGCAGCGGACAGACTTTGTGTCATATTGTTCTTTACACAAAGGCCCTCAGAGGCACTCAAATCACACTACTTTAAAACAGTAGCTACCAAATTTCATGCAGAGTGGGGTAAAATATTTTATGCAAATTATACGTTACACTAAATTGATTGTATTTTTCCTAATACTGTGCATGTAGATCAAAAGCTGAAACATGACATTGAAATCTGTGCCTGCCTTCCACATAGTTTCAGACAACACTTTCATTGGTTGAGGTTTCTTGTAAAGGGATTTCGGTGTCCTTTTGAGGCTAAAGAGAAAAGATACAATGAGAAATTCACAGGCATTCTGTTACCTCATGTGATTTGTGCCCCACTGCTTAAGTTCTTCATTT
This sequence comes from Chionis minor, assembly GCA_013398295.1. Classification (NCBI taxonomy): domain Eukaryota; kingdom Metazoa; phylum Chordata; class Aves; order Charadriiformes; family Chionidae; genus Chionis; species Chionis minor. The sequence continues at coordinate 284,035 of VZSF01008264.1, forward strand.
TCTCTTTCACAGGGTTTCCTTAGAGTTCATTTTATCAGATACATTTTCATCCAGGGATGATGCAATACCAAATTTTTGATAGCTGTGAAAAACACAGACAGCACCGATATTGCACAAGTAATACAATCTGCTATTCTTAGATAATAGTAGAATAATGACCATTAGATACACTTTCAAGAGCACAGTTTGTAGAATTCTTCGCAGGTCCCTGAAGTTTCCATGTTTTCCTCATATCCATTGGAATGGCTGAAATTTCACATGCGATCTGCCTCTTTGAAAGCGGTATTCCAAATGAAAAACTGATTTTGTTTCCATGTCAAAAACTTTCAGGGTCAGTCAGGGGTTCCCTGGATCTGAGTGCACACATACAGCTCTCAGGAGAGCTGCACTCCACCGAGCTGCGCTTGGTTCCACCTTGCTTCTCTGCAAGAGGTGGGGGGTTTAGAGACTCTGGAGGGACAATGGAGTTACAGTTCTCTAAGCTGGCCAGTTGTCTCACTAAAGCACACTAAGATTTTTGCAGAACTAATGTGGGGGTTGGTATCTTGCCAAAAGAGTTAAACTTCAGGGTCGCCTTTACGGTATTCCTCCTAATACAATATTTTCTTCATTTTTTGGATGTACTGCCTCTTTGTTTAACACCTTATTGCTAGAGACCTAACAGCAGGGAGTTTGTGCCCATTACATTTCCAAGACTGAGAGCAGAAAGCCATGGGAGGCCTCAGCTTCCCTTCCTTTCTCCTAGTGCCCAGAGTACTTTTTTGCATGTATGGCATGTGAGATGAAGCATTCATCCTGCAGCCGCTCCAAGCACAGATGGCACTTGAGGGCCAACTGAGATAGAGAAATGTGTGCTTTTTGCAGTAGCTGTTCCTGAAAAACACCAGGAGACAGTTAAAGCGAAGGCAGCGGAGGGCCAATTTATACTAACACAGAGGATCATTTTCCCGTGGTCTCTCCTTCCCCACTTGCTGCCTGGTGGCCAAAACACCCCTTCTGGGATGGTGCTTGCACACCCACACCAAGGTTATTTTGATAGCTCAGTACTTTCTGTGACATACTGCATTTATCTGAATGAACGTAACATTTTCCTCCGACAGAGGGATGTTCTCAGAGTAGTATTCCCTGACCTCTGATAGTTTCCTTCTTACACTTCTTTGGTGCTAGCATTGCAGAGAAAGATCATGTATGCACGAATGCTGTGTCCAACACAAATTCGGCTCTTTCTAGAACTGTAGCTTGCCTGGTCAGGACTGGATGCTTGTCCCCATTTAATTCAATTAGAGCTTTGCCTAGACAATGACATCACGGAAAGGACCACCAGTGGTCTGTCATACATATCAAATAATGTTATAAGAATATTTTGAGCCATATAAGAAGGTCCAGACAAGATTAGCTTCAGGGACAGACTCTCCAACATGAACACCACCATTAGGACTATTGGTGACAAGCAGCAGACAGGCCACATAGAGGGAGACAGAACCAAGGCAGGTCAACATAGAAGTGCATGTCACCAATATCACCCTCATTTCTACTAGTCAAAGGCTGACTGACTCTTAAAGCATGAGATGTAATATTGTCTCTTTCTTTCTAATAAATATAATCATTCAAAAAATTCTTGCTGCTAATGTATTTTTTTTCTTATTTCTTGCTAAACTCCTCCCTGACACCCTCTGCCAGTCAGTATTTACTTACATATTTTGGAAAAAGCATATCCTTTTGATTTACTGTCTTTTAATCTCACTGAAGGTTTCTCTGGTTTTGTGGCCCTGGGCTGGGCGACAAAAGGCTTCAGTCCTGCCTTCCCACATACCCATCTGGAAGCTGGTGTGGTCCAGCTTGCAGCTAAGATCCTGGACTATGGTCCACAGGGCAGTTCCATCCAGCCTACTTCTTCATCCCAGGGAGAAAGGAACAGCTTGCATATGCAGCAAACACAGCAGCAGGCCTCCTCCTGTACCTGTGACACCCCAGCACAAACCAGCAAATTCTTCCTACTATGAGCCTGTTAGAAAGGGTGAAGGGCAGTGGTTGCTGCCGAGTGGGAAGGGAGAGGAAAAGATGAAGGAAACACTGACCAAACCTAAAGGCAGGATTTAATCTGTGCTAGACAGTATGAACTGTGGGAAGTACATTTCAACGGAGTACCAAGACAGAGCACGCAGTAATTAGTTCATCTGAACTCGTGTAAAATCCCCCATCTTCTCAGAAGGAATTTGTCTGAGACAACCCTGACCTAACAAAAAAAAAAATGGGCATTTGTAAGACATACTCCTTATGCAATAAAAATTTCAAGGCTCCTCATGCTGCCCAAGCATGATCGAAATAGATCAATATTGCAAATACTGTCTCCCAAATTGCCATCATTGTTTACATCTGACTCTGATAGACCCTCAGAAATACAGCAAGTTGTAATAACCATCTTTTTGATGTCAATGATTTCCCAGTCTGATGTGAGATATTATGCTGACACATTTATCTGTCTTCCTGTTATGTACTAGGCAGGGTATTTTGTAAGAAAGGATGCTGCAGCAGTGAGAGTAGTCAATAATTCTCTTGGCCTACCAGACTCTATTAATTTTAAATTTCTGTCATATAACCAATTGCTTGGCACTTATGTTGGCTTTCAATAAGTCATTTCAGCTAACTTAGAGGATTCTTTAGATTTTAAAGATGCAGAAATTCCTGCTGAATACACATAGCCATTTTATAACTATCAGGCAAAATTGTTATAGATGGTTACCCACAAAATACTATCCTCTTTTAAAGCCCGTAATTTACAGACTGCTCTGCTACTAAATTCCTTAATTTGTCCCAGCAGAGTAGCTCAATTTGCATTAGTTTTTGATGTGCTAAGCATTACCTTGGCATTATTTGTCCTCATTTCCTAGCTATGGAAATAAAAATATATTGTATGCAATTTTCTTAAATTCAAAAAATCTGATATAATAAAATGCTCTTGCATTGATTCTAATGTAAGAAAAAGTTTGTTATCCAAGAAACATACTGGTGTGCCTTGAGTTTTAGCTATATTACTATTATCAAGTTATGCTCCCCACTGAGATGTATGTGATCTTGGTGCCTTTCTCCTTTGGTTCCGTTGATGAACGCCAGCCTACAACTTTATTTGAGTCCACTGGAACTTCTTCTATACTTAGTCTTAAGTACATAGTTACACGCTTGATGGGAGTGAGGATTTTTTTACTAGTATCTCTTACCATCAGGGCAAGAAAAGAATGGCTAATACTCTCTGCTGAACTCCAGAGTCTAACGGAGGACATGTCTGAACATGTTGTGTGATTAGCTACAAGAAAGACCACCCATATTCAGAGCTATTGACCAGATCCCAGCAGCAGATGCCAGAATGTATATGCAACTCCTTTGCAAGGCAAGGGTAAGCTTCAGAAAATCACAGCTATATGTAACAAGGCATCTAAAACCTTTTTTTATTGTGAAGGAGCTCTGCAGACACTGAAGACAAAGAAAGACATAAAAAGCTGTTTAGTGATATGAGTCAAAGGCAAAGTTTTTCCACGACAAGCAGGCAGATGTAGAAAACAGTGCTTGAAATTTTCCGACCCCATTCCTCCTGCCGTGTGAGCCTTAAGCAAAGTAAATGCAGGCAGAGGAAGGGTTACTGCTTTCCCAGCTGTTCACACAAAAGGACACTTTGCACCTGTTCCCAGTGAATGAAAGTTTGCTTTGTGTAAAAGCAGTTCATCACCCCAGCGCTGGCATCGGTGGTGGTGGAGCAGGCAGAGCCCAGGCGCGTTCTGGCTGGAACCAGTGCGCTACGGAGGAAGGAGGAGGCTGACGGGCAGGTCCGTTGCAATCAGGCTTCATTAGCTTTAACATGTAAACATGCCCCCACCTGAAGGTTGATGTCACAGCAAATGCAAACAGCAGGGATGGTCAGCTAAGCGTAAGCAAGAGAATGTGTATTTTCCACTTTAATCCCAGCTCTATTTAGATTACCGTATTTGCTTAAGGCTGGCAGAATTTTCATAGCTATCAGCAAGCTACTATTCAGAAAAACCTGCGCTACACTGCCCCTGTGTAATTATAAAACAATGTAGTCCATGCTTCCTTTGATGTTCTCCTAGGTAAACATCTCCTAAATTGTGATTTATCTCAAGACATTGCCATTAGGTTTGTGCCAAGCCCTCGGTTGGGGTAAATGAGTATCGGTCTGTGGGATCTCAGGGGAATCCCAGAAGTTCACACCCACAGAGAGCGTCTAGGCTGTCTTGGAAAAGTCAGTTCCCGAGTGACAAAGTCATGGCAAAGGCATGGACTATGGTCAGAGCTGAGAAAACCTGAGGAGCTAAGCAAGTATTCCTATATTAAAATAGAAAAAGAGAATTAAAACCAAAATCCCATAGCTAAAACAGCAGCTTCTCCTTTCTCATGCCAACTGGTGACCCAGCAGTTTAAACACTTCTCTTCCTCAGCGCAGGTGTCACAAATAGGGCACATGGGCCATCCGTCTGGCTCGGCGCGGCAGCAGTAGGATAGACCCAGATTTCCTCTACATCTTCACCCCTCAGACCTTCAGAATACATCGCCCCCCAGCCCCCACTTTAATCCCGGGGTCTTTACTTTGGAGCTTATAATAAATCAATAGACAGTAAAAGAAAATCCCTGTGGGAGCAGCAATTGTGGCCCTGTTATAAAAGCTTAAATTCCCCACCTGCCACTTGACCAGCAAAAAGCTTGGATTCCCCACTCCAGTCCAGATTATGTAAAACTATTCAAATCCTGAGTGACAGTATTTATGAAGACAGCTGTTGGGGTCTCCAACTGGGGAAGGCAGAGGCAAACGCTGTGGACTCCAGTAAGAGCTGTCCTGCTATTCACCCTCCCAGAGAACCTTACAATGCCTTTTTTCTTTTTTTTTTTTTTTTTTTTTTTTTTTTTTTTTTTTTCTTTTTTTTTTTCTTTTTTTTTTTACCTCCCATCCAGGTGGAGGGAAATGAATAATTAGTCAGAGAAATGAAAAATTCCCAAACCAAAAGTTCTCAGGAAAGCCCTTTAAAAACAGAAACTGTTTCAGAGACTGTTCTCCTCACACTCACTTCTCCCTCCCCCTTTCCCTCACCACTATTTTTGGGTTGCATTGTTTGTCACAGAAAGTCGCAGAAGGTGGTGGGGTGAAATGCCTTGTGAACTGGTCATTTGTCAAAACCATTCAGCTGGATACCTTTCTGGGAAGAAGGTTATACTAGAAAGATGCTATCATGTTTTCAGTCAATCAAATGTTTCACCACTCCCCTTCATCTCACTGAAGCTCTGCCATTGCCAAATATTGCCGTTCTTGGTGGTATTTCAAACTACCGTTTACCAGCAGGGGGTTGAAATTCAGTAAAACAAAGTGGTTTCCCATGGCAGTGGTTACTGTGCATTGGGGAAGGCTAGAGCAAGAATCCCAGCCACTCACCATTACAGTCAATTGTGAAAGCCCTGTTGAATTCCCTGTGTTCATTGGGTTCTGAATGCCCATGCCATAATTACAGGAGCAGTTGGAGAAGTCTGTCTGTTTACACCTCTTTTTTTCAAAGACTAGGCTTCCACAGAAGTCAATAAGGAAAATTTCTTTTACTAGGAGGTGGATCAGCCCAATAATGTTTTACTGAATATACAACACTCATTTGACCTACATCACATCTGAGATCGGCTCTATCGATAAGATGTATCAGCATTTGACAGAACCTCCAAGATGCATGATAGAAACATACACATAACATGCCTATTGCACTGTGACCGTAATCTTTTCAACCTTGTCTTTAGTTCTGATCAGGCGCTTATTTCTTATCTTTGTTGCATTTGTACAGTTACATTTTTCACGTACAGACCCTGGCCTTTAATTTGTTTGCTTTGGCAACACGGAGATACCATAAAACTGCACCAAGAGGAAACCTGGAGATTCCCTTGCCCAGAGGCTGTCCTGTGGCAGTCCGGTCAAACTCAGACCCTCTCCTCCTGTCACCCTCCAGGCTGATGGGCAGTGTGGGGTATGCCCATATTCCTTGCACTCCCTAAACTGCTCCTAAACAAGGATCGGGTTTGTCTCATGTAAAATCAGTCACCAAAAAGCTAAGTGCCTAATCCCCTCCCAACCTAGCTTTCTGAGAGAGATTCGATGAGTACTGGGGCTGCCCTATCTACATAAACTACAGAAGGCTAGCTGAGCCCAAATAACTCTTATATGGCTAACAGAAGGTAAAGCCAGTCTAGACCTAAGAGGTCATTACACCCCCAAGGTTCGTGCCATGATTTCAATCTTCCATAGACCTGAAAAAATGGAGAATTAGTTGTCTTCAGTGTCCTTTATTCTCCTAGCATCCAAAATACAAGCCAGTGCACTCACAGTTGCAAATCTCTCTATCAAAAAGTTAGGTTTCTGAATGACACTTTCACGGGTGAGAAGGCAAAAAAATAAAAGCAAAGGCAAACATGAATTCTGATGTAAAAAGAATTGTGCAAAGTCTTTCATTTAATGAAATAAAGATTTGTGATTAATTTTAAACACCAGAATTCATGTCACTGTATTAACATTTACTTAATAATGAATACTTCCTTCTGAGTGGTTATTGTCTATGAATTTTGAGGCAGCGGATGGGCAAGCAGAACACATATACCCCCTAAAATGAACTCAACACTCCTAATCCAGCTGTCTGCTTCCTCTACAGGAGTGAGGAGCATTTGGTGCAAGTTAAGTTGAAATGAGAATGGTAGGCACACAATCCTTCACAAAAAAAGTTCTTATATATGGTGCTGTATTGCATTTATAGCTAATTTTTTGACCATGTGAACGGCTCATAGATGCAGGTTTCAATTACAAATACTTATGCACATGGCAAAAAAATAGCAGTTAGAAAATGTTTATCCTTCTCTGAGCTGCCTTGTCAGAACATATGCATTCATTTCTTTGTTTGCCGTTTTTTCCTGAGAAACATTGCTGTAATGTATTACAAATCTTCACAGCAGAAAGGGAGCAGGAGTCACCATCAGGTCCAAGCTCTGCACCACTATTCGTCACCAGAGAAGGTTCTCTAGCAAGGCCAGGCCAGGAGAGAGAAAAGCTAAAGACTAATTTGAGAAAGGGATATTTGGAAGGGTAATTTCCTTACTGGAGTTCAAAGTACCCAGGTTTTTCTCTGCCTCAGAGTGACTCGGCAGCAGTTTCCTAGTGGTGCTGCCAATGGGTATGTTCTGGATAAACACTGCAGTTGTTCTTCCCACACATACTCGGGACACAGAGCCCCCCCCTCCACTGACGTCAAGAGACTGTCCCAGGCACCTGGCACATCCTGGGATTGTACTCAAACCACTTGTTAGCCCAGCAGATATGTTAAATGGAGTGAACTTGGCAGTTTAAGGTCAGTCCCGAGAGATAACATTATCAGAAGAGCCATTTGTCTCCAGTGGGAGCAAACACAGGCATCTATCAGGCTCCTTCTTTCCACAGTTCCTGCCAGAACCTGATAGAAAAAAAAAATACCTGAACTTCAGGAATCGGGGTTCTTGCTACCCTTATTTATTGACAGTGGTTTGTTTGATTTTATGATATGTCTTGCTATCTGGCCTGTAGCACTAGCAAGGTAGCAACAGCTTTAACGAGAAGACCCTCAGGAAAAGCCCAGATCATGTATGGAGTGTTTCCTTTCGTGCTGCAACAGCGTTCAGATCCAGCTGTGCCAGCCAGGCACCATTACCCAGAACATGAAGCTATACGGCTTTAGGCTTTATCAATTCCTTCATTCTTTCCTTTTGAACTATTCCAGATTTCAACGCACACTGAGTTCAGAGAGAGTTCAAACTCGCTGCTTACACCAGGAGAGCTGAAATCTTCGGTTTCCATTTCACAGGGATCGTTGCAGGTTCATGGAACGGGTAAAAGGCGACACCTCATATTTGTGCCAGCCTGGCACTCACTCCGTGCTGCTCAGCCTCCTAGCTCTGCTCCTCACTGAGCCGGGATGGGAATCCATTTGCGGCTAGATAGGCTTGGCACATCAAAGGGATGCTGTCAAAGTGGTAGGCCTAAAATGTTATCTGTCCTTTCTTGTCTATGTTTGTTTGCAAAATCCACATTATCTTTTCACTATAGAAGTGTTTTATTTCCAGCCACAGCTTGGAGTGAATGCTTTTCTAGGTCAGTATCAATGTCAGAATCAGTAGCTATCCTAGTCGAGTGAATACACAAGGGAAAAATGAAGCAAAGTACCCACAGAAGAAAAAAGGGGGAGAGGGTGAAGACGTCTTAAGAAAGGAACAGCTGCCTCTGGATTTGCAGAACATTATCAGAAATGACAATAAGGAAAAAAAAGATTTTAGAAAGCTAGGGAAATGATATGCCATGCACATTCTCAAATGTAGGCTTCAGATCTCATATTTAAATAAGGCATAATATATTGTTTTAGTTTATTGACTTATTCGTGGTCTGTGATAAACAAGACATCATATAACAGACATACAGACATCATCCATTACACTACAGTGCATACTAAGGGGGAAAAAAGAAAGAAGGAAATACTGTATTCATACAAAAGGAAATGTTTGTGATAAATGGGAGAGAATTATCACCGAACAGTGTGTTCCTAATATTAAAAAGTGCAACGATTTTATAATCTTCTTTTGGGTCCTACTGAGACATTTGCTTCAAGAAGAAACTGGTGGTAGCAAAAATAACAGAGCGCTGCTGCTGAATTAACATGCTGTTTCATTTGCTGCTTTGAGATATGTTGTAGCATTTGATGTTACCCCTCTGGTTTTAACAGATTAGGTGGCTGTTCTTTATCCCACGGGTGTAATTAGGAGCCCGTCCCTTTCTGTTTGCTCAGAGAGCAGGTTCCAGCACAGGGCGTGCAGGCCATGGCAGAAGACCTGTTGGTGGGAGGGCTGGGGTGGCCTTCACCCTACGGAGGGTACAGCACCTTGCTTCCGGGCTTGCAGGTGCTCCCAGCCTGACAGTGGGAAGGTAAGTGGTGACAATGGATGGCTGATAAGCAGTCAGCAGTTTGCCTAGACCCTTTGTGGGCTCTCGTTGTCTCCGGACAGTGCAAGGTGGTCGCTTGCTCTTCATCATGCTGCAAAAAGCAAACGAAATCTGCCGTGACATTCCTTCAACCCACGCCTTGCCTCCAAATTAAATGGGTCTTGCAAGTACATTGGGGTGGCAGGTTTGCAAAATTGTAGGCCCCTTAAGGCAAAGCCAGTGTCGTCGGATGTGCCTGCACAGGACCTAGCAGAATGAGGCCTTAAACCTAATTTGCAGCTTCTAGGCACTACGGTAATATCACTAATTTAATACAAATGACAATGAGAGGAAGGGACATGCTACTCACAATACTGACTTCTTCTCATCCACAGATGCTTGGCAGGACTTCAGATCTGCATTTAGGGAGAGTGTAGGCTTTGCTGAAATGTCCATTCTTTGTACAAATATGCCCCCAAGCAGCAATAAAAAGAAACAGATGCAGATTAACAATAACAAATCACATACCCATTGCTCTATACATGTAACCTAATGCGTGTGAATAGTCCTACTGGCCTCACATCTGTTACAGAAGCACAGCTTTGTTGAAGGCATTGTCCTCTCTCAAAGCATCATCTCTCCCCAAAACCAAAGAGTTTGAAGGCAAAGGGAACAGCACCCGCAGAGAAACCGGGGGATACCAAAGAAGACCAAAGTGGAGTAGAGTCACCTTCACATTGCCAAACAAGCTCTCAAGATGTGAGACATCTTGTGAAAAGTTGCTATCTCAGCTCCCTCTGTCCCCTATGGGGAGATAGAGGGGGTGGATTGATTCATTCATCCCAAGACCTAAGGAGCCTGTTATGAATCAAGGTGGTTGGAGCAGAGGAGGAGCCTGGATGGCCTGCTTACATTGATTTCCTAATTTTTAGGTGACTAATGTTGGGTGAAATAAATCTCACTTTGATGGCTGACTGAGCCATCTTGCCTACCACAGTGTAAAAAGTGAAGTGAGAGATGACTACGTACATGCCCTGCTGTCTGGGGCAGCCAGAGCTCAGTCACAGTGGAAAAGGTAGTTGTGACCTGTAGGCAAGCAGACCACCTACAGTAGGTGCCTAACTTTGGTATTGTGTCTCCTTCCCTCCACTGACCACAGAGAGAGAGAAAGAGAGTGCCTGGCAGCCCCAGCTAGGACAAGGCTCAGAGTACTTATTGTTCTCTTGAGCTTAGACACTATCATAGGTGTGACAACAAAACCATTTACCCACATAATCTCCAACAGTTCTCATAAGAGTTATGGATTACGATGACACTACCTATTTTTGGAGGAAGGATTCAAAAGTACAGAGAGGGCCAGCCAAAGGGACTGACAAAATAGAGGGTTTGATTGCAAAATTCAGTAAATAAAGCATTTCTTAAAAAAAAAAAAAAAAAAAAACCTGGTAGGTGGAGCGTGTTTGTTTGTCTGTATACCTATGGTTTTCTGTAGGAAGTCCAAGAACCTTGCTGCTTCTTCCTGTTTTTGAGCTGCCCTCTTGTGTCTTGTGATCAGGTGTTTTTGACTTGTGTGAATTCACACCACCATTTGTCTGCATCCTCTTGGCATGTACAGAGACTGAGAGTCAATGACCTTCCACACTACCTCCACTGCACCTCTCAAAGGATCTATTATGTGGCTCACTGGAAGAGCACAAGCTGGGTTCTGTTTGAGTCAGCATGACTCTTACAGTATAAACACTGAAAAAAACCTCTCCACGTAGCTAGCCTCATTTTGCATTAGTCAGGAAAGGTCAAGGCAAAATTGGAGACAGGATAAAATTGGTCAGTGTTTGGAATCAGTCCCACTTGAGCTTGATTTCCTGTTTCTGAAAAAAAACAAACCCCACACTGCCTCCCGTTATCTGAATACAAAGTTTAGTGAATGTTGCTATACATGCCACACAAACGCGTTTTACATACAGTAATTCCTTGAGTGCCTTAAAAAATCATCAGCACAAGTAAGGAGGCTCCACAGCTACCAAGAACCAGAATGTGAAGGCTGGAGTTTATTTTCTTTCCATCTCTATTTATATTATAGGGTTGGTTTATTCAGAGAATTGACTCTAAAATTAGTGGCAATCCCTTCTAGAAATACACCCAGGCCAACAGGAGAAAGCAAACTGGCAACTTCCTACCTTGCACCCAGACCCACTGTTGTGGGTCCAAGAGTAATCAAAACATCCTGAATTTCAAACTGGGAAAAGGCAGACAAAGTTGGATTGGCATTTTGTTATTTTGCTAATCGGGCTAAAGAAATGAAAGTACAGTGCACCTACTTTATCTGAACTAAAATAATTAAAATATCAGTCTGTAGAGAGTAATTAGATGTTTGTATTATTGATTGAATAGCAGAGGAAAATGACAGTTTGTTAGCTGATTGGTTTTAATGTGATATCTGTCAAAGTTAGAAATTTGATCTCCCCGTTCCCTTCAGCCTCATCTTTCCATCTGGCAGCAAATCCTCATGGAAGAAGCAAAAAACAACAGGAGACAAACAATGAAATAACCTCCAAGCTTTACAGATTTGAGGGTCCAGGAGGCACAAGAAAGCACTTCACATTAGTATTCCAGCATTGTAGATGCCCAATAGATACCCAGTAGTATCCCAGAGAAGACACCTTCTTCAGTGGCATTAACTGGCAATGATTTTCTTGCTCTGTGTTATTGCAATCTCAGTACTTTCCATTAGCTGTCTGCATCCCCATCTTGACTACCAGAAGTATAGTATTTTCTGAAAGATTAGAGAGAGGGCTATTTAGGGTTTAGGGGTTTGGTTTTGTTTTTTCCTTCCCACAGCAAGTCACCATCCTCTCCTTTCTGCTGGACTATTTCTGGATTGGAAAAAATAATCTGCTCTCCATACATAGATATGACCTTCTCAATTTTCTTCTGAATATAAATTCTTTAGTACACATTAAAATGGAGATTTCTGAAACACTAACCTGCTTTTCTCTAACTGAAATAAGAGGTCATCATGGCTTACATCTTTCCAGTGATGGTGAAGATGTGAAAACTTTCAGAAATGCAATGCCTTATAGGTTCCATGAGTCAAACATAGCCCTACTTATCAGTGCTTCATAAGAAGTGCTGTGTTCCTCTTCACAGGGACACAGATGATGCAGCAAGAAGACTTAAAAATAAGCCACTTTATTCCAGAAAATACCTTTGACAGTCCCTGATTCAGAGGCATGTAACCTTCCATCTTCAACTTCCTCAACTACCCACCGTCATCCTTTGATTTCCTGTCTCTAGTTACCCAAATAATAACTCCAGCTCTAGTTCCCCCAGTAACTCTGAATGTATGTCAGTACAACAGCTGTCTTCTCCCACTCTCTACCATACACTTTTTGCTCCTTCTTGCCAGCCTCCTAAAGCTGCTCATCTTGTTTTCTCACCAGGATTTACTCTGGCACAGTTCAGTCACTGCTCAGAACCTTGCAGTACCCAGCAGGGCAGACACAATTTGTGCAGTAACACATTCCTGCGCATGAGTATGTCACTGCCCGGGAATGAGCTGTTACTCTAGAGCAACTGAGAAGATGTAACTTAGTGAGGAGAGAGCTAAAAAGTCCAGAAGCCAAGGTTTCTGTCCCAGGAGTAAAAATTTTGCCTGTCCAGACTGATCCCATCCCAGGTCTTTCTGCCTAGCCTGAGCTGTTCTCCCCCATGACTGGGCGTGACTCGGACCCAAGAATCATAGAACCATAGAATGGTTTGGGTTGGAAGGGACCTTTAAAGGTCACCTAGTCTAACCCCTGTACAATGAGCAGGGACATCTTCAACTAGATCAGGTTGCTCAGAGCCCCGTCCAACTGACCTTGAATGTTTTCAGGGATGGGGCATCTACCACCTCTCTGAGCAACCTGTGCGAGTGTTTCACCACACCTTCCTTCTATCTAGTCTGAACCTACCCTTTTATGGTTTAAAACCATTACACCTCATCCTATCACTACAGGCCCTATTAAAAAGTCTGACCCAATCAACAAGAAGGGAATGACACTCAGCATGACAATGGCCATGAAGGATAGAGGGGCAAACACGTCTGAAAAGTCTCCCTGCTGCCTTGCTCAACCTTAATCTATGTGTGTACTGAGTCATAGATTAAATGACAGAACAAGCTCTGGGACTTCCTGGTAGAACTGCTGCCTCAGCTCCTGTATCACACTGCCTTACAACATCAAGCACAGACTGATCGCACTCAGTAAAGGATAAAGAGATCATGCAAAGGCAGAGCAGCAAGCAGAGTGAGGCCATCAAAAGTCTTACAACTGGTTTATTTGCTCTGGGCATTGTACATACAATGACAAAGGTTATGTTGCGCCTGTGCTGAAGTCACAGGGATGTGCATGACACCAGGTAGAGAGCAGTACTTCCCAGCTCTGTCAAGACCTCAGGGAAAATAGTGCTAATCTGTGTTTTGACTGCCCTGGGGTGTGAGAACAAGGAAGCAAAGGATGTTCACAGTAGCCTTTTACTATTGATGTGGAATCAGTTTAGCAGCCATTAATTATAAGCCAGTCAGCTTACAAAGAGTAATATATAGGTGGATGCCTCTCATTGCCCACCTGCTGGAAGACCTTTCTCATTGTTGGCAGGTGTGACACAACACTAGGAAGCGACATGGCCAAGACAAGCGACAGGGACACACCTCAGCCAGGGTAGCATGCACACCACCCCAGGGAAGCCCGAGAAGTTGCTCCAGAGCTTGCAACTAACACTTCAGAACAGCACCATTGCTTGAACATGGATGTCTTTAGTTTAAAAATAATAGACTGAACCAAATAAATGGACTCCACAGTGAATCCAGCAGAAGGTGTAGGAATGTATGCATTTGCTCTTCAGACAAGGCCACATTCGCCTTCAGACAAACTTTGCTGAAGTTTCAGACACAAGAGTTATTTCTTCTAAGCCCAGGCATAACAGGACCGTTATGTGCATCATCACTGTGAAATAGCAAGGAGACCCAGGAAGGACGCAGCCAGGAGCAGAAAGGGAAAGGGAAAAGACATATAATGATACAATGATTCAAAATCTGTGCAGAGGATAGCAAGCAGAGCTTGAAATGAATCATAAAACAGAGATAAGACTTTGAAGTGGTGAATGTGATCTGAAAAGGTAGTGGATTGTTAAGACACAGTAGTATGGAGCGGATAAAGTAAATGTCAAAGGACAGCTTGGCACCATGTATAGCATGGAACATAGCTTATTTCTTTGTTTTCTTGGTCTGCTTCCTCACAAATAAGCTTTAGAAACTTGTGCTAAGGCAAATAACTCCAGCTCCAGGAAAGTAATTTCCTGACTTCTGCGCAAGAGTTCATTACTCAATAGGCGAGAAAGACGGGAAAAAAACCCAACCACAAAACCATCTCAGCAACAGAATGCCACTTATAAAAAGACCATAACATCTTTAGAAATTTGGAATAAGTAGGATAAACCAAATCTTTCTGCATATTGTGTAGGAGATTTTTGAAAATATATCTTAGAGCACTTTAACAAAAACTCTTATACACATGGCAACATGATGGCTTTTCATAATGAAATTAAAAGCTAATTCAACTAATTTCTTACAATGCAAAATAGAAAACTTGCTAACAATTTATTATCAGGAGCTTTATTTCCATTGCTTCTTTAAATATAAGTTGCTGAGCTATTGGAACAATTGACCTCACAATCTTTAAGGAGTTTAGTTCACAAACTCACATACAATTGTCCTACTAATTTAACATCTGAACACAACTTAAACATTCAGAACACCACTTAAAATCATTAGCGCTTCACTACTTCTTTTTATTTTCCCTTTTTCTAAAGAAACACATACAGAAAGTTCTGTCTGTAGCTGCTTAACAACCATATCTAAAATCTTTCATCATGGTGTTCACCTCAGCATATTATCATTACTTTGGAAGTATGCACGGTTTCACAACAGAAGATATCATATTCTAAAGTGTTCCTAATATACACACATATATAAAAATGTAGAAGCAATTTCATTGGCCAGGAGAATTTTTGAAAAAAAATTACATTATTTCTCAATACAGAGGAAGAAACATGGTGAAAAGGACTTAGCAGACATAATTTGGATCAGGGAATCTAGATTTACCCTTCCACCATATTCCTGTATGTAGCAGCAGAGTACAGTGGACAAATAAGACAGTCAAGTAGTATCTCCTTTTAAAGGCTACTGTAAAGCACAAATCTGCGTGATTTAAAAAATATATGATCTTATAGCATATTTAAAAGAAGATAAAAGAGATTCTCTGTCTTGTCCCTTAAATTTTTGGTGCAGAAATACCTACACATAATTCTGCTTTCAAATACCACTGAGGACTGCTATGCAAAGAAATTTTACAAGCTTAGATAGAATAAACTAAAGCTAAGGTATTGTACCTAAGTTTGCTTTAAAAAGGGTAGATAAACTGTGTCTTTGGGATTCAGTTAGGCTCAAGGATGGCAAACCTCTTGTTTATGATGCAAAGTACTAGGCTGATTTCTCCAGCACACGTAAAAACTGCAAGTTCAGCAAAGTTCTTCTTCAGCAAAGAGGAAGGAACATGATAAACGAAGAAAGCACCCCAGCCATACATAAGGGACTCTGTGCTCAACCCCCTGCAATTCTCTTGTACACAGGCAGTATTTGCAGCTTCAGCCATGTTCAATAGTAAACTCCACCTGTTCTGTATATCAATGACACAACGGCAGCTGAGAACTTGGCCTAACTCAGACTAATGAGTCTGGTCTCCATCAAAACGGATTATTTCAGTTCAGCTGTGTAAGACCTATGTCTTTCTAGGTCTGCAACTGAGAGCTGGGTGGAATTCCCTACTACATCTCTAAAAACTCCAAAACCATGGTTAGGCATCCAAATTGAGCCTTAGGTCTATTTTAGGCTAGGAAGTATCCTAGGCTCTTCTGGCTGCACTGAGCCAATTTCTATTGACCATAGAGGGAGTCTATACACCTGCCATGCATGCAGACACTTTCCCGTAGACAGCAAATTTAGTTTTAATCCTGAGTTGAATCCCATCCTGGCAAGGAACAGACACAGCTATTGTTAATACCTGCAAAAACAGAGGCAAGAAGTAGATCATCCAGAGATTTACCTTGAGATAGAAAGTATATTTTAGTGTAATGTATGAAGCTGGAACCAATGCATCTCAGGGTTTTGAATTAGACATAAGTCTGGATAAGAGTTACATAGTTGAAGAGTAGAACATCTCCCCATCCATACCCAGGTAAAACACTTCCATTCCATTCTCTTCTCTGTTGGAGATGATTTGAACATATATTTTTTACTGCTGGGATACTGTCCTAAGAATAAAGCCATCACATGTGCTGTTCTTCCTCTTTCTTCCCAGAATCACTGCTCTTTGTATGGATGCATTAAATGTTTACTGATCCTAAGAGTAAGAGAAGGATTACATTTAACAGTGCTTGAGGCACTCAGTTAGCAAATGAAAGACCTCTGCTCCAGTTCCTGTGATCTATCAAGAGGAAAACAGCTTTGAACTTAACTCAGTAGACAGAGAGCAGAAACTTTTGTTTTGGTTTAATGTTTTTTTTTAAAAAATGGATATCAGATTTATAGATAACACAGACCAGTTTGAATCAAACTGCAGACAACACATTATGTGTGTGACCTATTCATCCTCACTTTAACCTGATGTTTTTTCAAATACATTTAGCTTAGCCCAGCTACCATGAAAAAGTAGTGGAAGCAAAATTAGGAGAAAACTCAAATAAAATCCTCTACTGGCTGCTGACAGCTGTGTAGTCAACAGGGAGTACTATATGTTAGTGAGATCTCCCATATAAAGGCTCAGTTCACACATGGAATGGAGTATAAAACATATTTTTAAAAATTCCTTTTAAGCCAGCAAGAAGGTAGTCTCAATGGTCTGGGATAAAAGATTTCTGAGAAAAAACACTAAGAAAACAGTAGAAACATTCACTTTCCAGAATATCCACAAGATTTATTTAAGATTGATCTGGCAACTATGTATCTTTTAAAGATAAGATCCTAGTCAAATTAATGGGAAAGTTTATCTGCTCAACATATCAATACAATACCTAGAAAACATAGTGAGCTCTTTTTCTACATGTATAGAGTGCAGAAAAACCATGGTAAGGAATTTGTAAAGCAAATTAAAAGACACCTGGCTTTTGTGTGCAAGACCCACATTTTAATTTAAGACATCATGTACTAAATGATATGTTGCCCAGAAACATGAGTTATTCTCACACAAGTGAGAGCCTTCCACCAGAAAACTGTCCTTACAATTTCATATTCAGCAGATGCCGAGCAGTACATTTATCCTTCAGAAAGAACTACTGAAAACTATTGAGATTCTATTGAAAAGCTTCAGAATAAGCTATTTGAAAGCATGCAAAAGGGATGTTTTCAGTGTCACCAGAAACTGACTTAGTTCTTGTCTCTTTGTTCTACTGGTTGACCAATGAATATTCAGCATAGACATGCAACGTGTAAGGAAAGAGATTAAAGATGCAGATCAAGTGCTGGGTGGAAATCCCAGGAACAGACCTCAAATGAATAGCTCCTGAAGTTACAGTAATATTGACAAAGATGCATTCTACTGTTTGTAATAAATATTTCCATCATTTACTTTGTCAGATACTGAAATGAAATGAAATGAAAAAGTAACAAAGTAACAGCAAACTACTTGACAGCAGACAGGAATTTCATATTTTTGGTTGCATGATGGGTGAATTTTTAGAAAAAGTATGACTGGTCATGGTTCCCAAAAAGGAACAAGAAACATTTGTCAAAATGCAGGGCTATATGCTACAAAACTCCTGGTGTTTGTCACCGAGTCCCATCAGGAGTTAGAAGTAATTTTCATGGATGCTGTTGGGTTGTTCTTGGACTTTATTAGCTCCTGATGAACATTTACATATTGATGTATGATGCATTGAAGACGTCAAGTGTCATTGCATAGCATTCTTGCACATGAGACCACTCATTACCCTGGCTTGTTGATGAAGGCTTACAGCACAATTTGTAAGGGCTTTGTTCCCAGTTTTACCCTATCACAGTACAAGTGATTTCTCTAATTGGAATCCTCTTTCTTTAATTGAACTTGATTGTGATGGCAGTTGCTGCAATGATCTACAGAGTGGTGCAAAGTTTAGGATGCTGATTACGCTTTTGGCTTCTTAGCAAAAAGTCCAGATGAAGTTGTTTTTACTGAGGAAAAGAAAGAAAAATAAAGAAACCCAACCTTTGAAATAAGAAAGAAACATTCAACATTTCAAGGTCAAGCACGTATGTGGGAAGCCAGTGAAAGTTCTGCTTTTCATGCCCGTTGGCCCCTTTTATGAAATTACTGCTTTGCATTTGCCCTCTCCTTTTGATGTCTTCCCCTCGATGTTTTGGCTGAAAGCAGGAAGTAGAGCAGTGGGTGAAAGCTCACACACAGGGAAAAAAAAAGTTAAAACGTTTTCCATGGTCAGAGGGGGTTGGGGTTTTCACAGAGGACAGAGAAATGTTTAATTTAAAATGTGGTGAATCCAAAACCGGTTGTGCCCACCTCTAGGTGTAACCAAAACAGAGCAGACACATTAAGTTCAGTTCCACTGAAAACACAGACCAGGCACAAAATGGAAAAGGGCAACACAGGATGGTGAGGGCTTCAAGTCATGCAGAGAGAAAATTCCACAGGAAAGTATTAGTGTGAACACAAGCCAGCTGTGTTATTTAATGATGGGAGGCAGGTCCTCTGTGTGCTCAGCTTTCTATACGTTTTCTTGTAACGGCCAAGCATTCCATTCGGGCATATTCACAGTTTGCAGAGCCACTTGTAAGGCTGCAGATTTTCAGTGAAAAGCCATTAAAGCAGTGTGGTTTTCGCTTTGCAATAAGCACTGCTGTTCTTTGTTTCTTGTTTGCTTGCACTGTACGTCTCTGTTGCAGTTTCATATTCTTTTCATTTTGGTAGATTCTGATTAACCATGAAACTTAAGAAATACGGCTGGAACTGAGATTCAACTCTTTTTGATACCTCAAATCCCCTTGACGCTCAACAGGCCTGCAGAAACTCCTACAAGAGTCATCTTCTGAGTAAAAATACTGCCCAGCAGCCCACAGATACTGTCCAGACTCCATCCTCCTCTCTCTTCCATTTACAACACTTAATGTGTACAAAGACCAGAAACCAGACACATCCCCCTGCAAGGATCATCTTCTCCAAAGAGGTATCACTGGCTGTGATGGCATTGCCTTCAGTTTCCCTACCACCTTCCCTCTGCTGCCTGATAAAAAGTTCCACTCTAGGTTGGTAAACACGTGAGAATATAGAGAAATCTCATTATTTGTGGATGTTCAGCCTTCCTCTGCAGTGCATTGGTGCACATTTGCTTCAGTCATGATCTGTCTGCTCCTGACAGCCGTGAGCCTGAGGTGCTATGGCTCGCTTTGGCAGACATATAAGGTATGACCTGTCCTGGTTTAAGCTCATCTATGAACACGGCACTGTATATTTCCACACCAGGTGGATGCTGTGGTAACGACAGCCTGAGTAGAAAAAAAAACCCCACACCACTGTGTGGCTGCAACCTTGTTTTCTGTTACAACCTCTTGTTTTCAGGTGCTTGTATCTATGACAAACAGCTGCCCACGGGCTTGAGTTTTTCCAGACAAAGTCATTGTTGAAAAGGTAAGCAGTTATTTTCAAAACTAGGCACAAAAGCATTGCAAAATTATTATCTGAGAGATGAGAGGAGTTATAAATACCCCTTTCTCACAGTAAAAATGTATCTGGTCTCCCTTTGACCGATTCTATAGCTGAGCTGGCTGATGTTTGGCA
Source organism: Chionis minor (assembly GCA_013398295.1). NCBI lineage: Eukaryota > Metazoa > Chordata > Aves > Charadriiformes > Chionidae > Chionis > Chionis minor. Next base: position 303,874 of record VZSF01008264.1, read on the forward strand.
CTCGGTATGTTTAGCTTATACATACTTAAACCCCTAAGCTGTACCTCAGGAAAGCTAAGGTACACTTTGAAAAGAAATATTTATGGATTGTATACTGGCAACAGTAGGAACATGGATACCAAGAGAAGAGCTCTGATAAAGCAGCAGGCATGGTACTCTGACAAGTATGCTCCTGGTATAGCTACCCAGTCCATACTGGGACACAAACAAGTGGCAACCAGTGAGCATTTGGCAGTGCCTGACAACCCGAAAGCCCAAGTCTGTGGATGTATTGGATCGGGACTGCAGCAAAACTGGTAGAAATGAATATGTACATGGAGCTGCGATGCTGGTCAAAGCTTATAGAATGATTTTCACTTCTTACATATGTGCTACTACATGTGCCATGAGCCTTAGGTGAGTCCTCAGGCACAAGCGGACATTCTGTAAGCCTCATGCAGCTGGTTTAAGTTACAAGGTCAGCCTGTGAACTGCAGGGCTTAAGGGAGAGGCACCCCAAGGCTGGGGCACCCCCTGCCACAGTGATGGGAACCCCCAGTAAAACAGTGGGCAGGCACTTCCGAGGGTGGAGGCATGCTCAAGCACTCCAGCAGGGTTTGTACTGGTTGTTTTAAGGTACACCCGCAAGTACACAATTTTTCTCTGATTATTTTCAAATGAAATGTCAACATACCTTTGACAACACAGTGGTGGGAGTGAAGAAAGCAACAGAAAGTAAATATGGGCTCCAAAGAGCTCACAGTGGCTGGGAGGCACATGGAAGGAGGCTTGTTCAGCTCCTAAGTTTGAGAGGAACAGTTCAACCAGCACTCAGGAACAATTTTGTGTATGGGTGTGCATGTGGCATTAAAACCTGACATGAAACCTGCATTTTTCTCTTTAATATCATGCAATCAACATTCCACTCTAAAAGTTACAGGATGTTGCATATGCATGCCAGCGAAGAGGCATAACTATTCATGCATGTAGGCTGGAGTGCATGTGTGCTGAAAACACTAAAGAATTGCTGAGGATCTGACAAGTTTAGGGAACTTTAGCTGACCTAATTAGGTACAATACCACACCCCCCTTCTCCACTTCATTTTTCATTCTTTTCTTTCTTTTCTTTCTTTCCCAAGGAGACATCACCTCAGGGAAAGTTCTCTGATTAATAAGTTCTCCCAGCTTCAGAGATACAGAGATTGTATTTCCAGCTGAAAGCCTGGGTTACTAGGGAGGCTGGAACTGAAACTTGTTTCAGCCTGTAAATCACAGGACTATGTGCCATGGGCCAAGCTCTGTTTTGATTTGGTACAGCATAAAGAGATTCCTATCAGAGTGCCCCATATAAACATCCAAAAAAGATCACGTTTCTAACCCCACAGCAAGGAGCAGATGTAATTTTCCATGATACATTTACGGGTTAAAAAAGTCAACGGAAGTGTTACAAAATGTTCAGTTCAGTTCAAAAATAACTACTAGCTATACATTAAGCAACCCTCCAAATACATGATAACTTCTGGGAATGTCAACCAAAGAGTGTACAGACTGGTTGGTAAATTGCCTCTGTGTCAAAAATAACGAGTGTGTTTGTTGAGCAAGGTCATTACAGTAGTTCAAAACTTGTGGTCGGCAGCAGCATGTTGGATGTTGCTGAGTTTGCAATTTCGTGGCAATACAAATATCAACAGACTGGCCAAGTAGCACAGAGTCAGTTTTTGTAACTGAGCATGGCAGGATATGTTCAAGACTGATTTATTAGAAACTTCATCAACAGTTGAGTTAGGATTTCCCCATTATAGCCTTTTGAAGTGCAAATGTGAATAAAATTACACCACGTTGCAAAATGAATATGTTTTATCCAAAGCTTTGCATATGATGTTGATTTAAAAATGCACAAGTCTGAACACATTCTTTGGAATGTTTGTTTGTTTTTTTCCAGCTGGAGATATATTAAGATCCAAGTACATCAAAAGATAAAGTAGCTTTGCTGAAGTTTCTCCAGGGAAAAGATCTAGTAATTCCAACTATTGAGAGAAACTGGTAATTAACATGAGATGAGGTGTATTTGGCAGCAGAAAAGTACGTTTCTGGCCCTCTATCATATCTCTGTATCTCATAGCCATTGCTGAACTTTATTATTACAACAATCTTATGAAGAATGGACTTATTTTTCTAGCACAGTGTGTATTTTATGTGTATAGGAACTGATAAAAAGATCACAAAAATTAGTTTTGGGGGTGGTGAAGGAAATCAGCATCTTCTTGTGGTTAACTCCATGTTCAGAAAAGAATAGCATCGGCTCGACTACTTACTGCAAACTATTCGCCTAGCTGTAGCTAAATAGAAGTAAAAATAACATGTCTTATACCTAGCCAGGAATCATGACAGGAGCATTTTCTAATATCTGAATCCTTTGCTTCCTTGATCCTCTGGAAAAATCCAGAAGACTTTTTTAAGAAGATGTAGAATTAAGCAGTGTCTTCTCTATAACCTAGCTATAACTGTCTACAAAATGATTTAAAATGCAACAATATACTTCTGGTCAATGTCATTTCTATTGTAATCTTTTGAAGGTTCTGTAGAATTGTACCAGCTTCCATTCTGTTTTGAGTTTTCCACAGAAGCATGCCCAGCCCCAGACACCAAACACCCTTATTTCTGTAATATGTACGTTCCTGACATTCATTACTGCAACATCATTGTCTCGCCCAAGCAGCAGTCAAGTGACTAATATCTTTCCTTTCAGTTCCTTACTCCACCGGCTGCCTGCTCCAGATTTCTCAACCACCTAAGTTTATTTTATTAGGCTCTCAAATGAACCTGTACCCTGACAAATGCTTTGTGCTGTATGCCTTCCTGCACGATCTTTTGAAGGCTTGAGGGGTAGCAGGGAAGGGACAAAGGGCAGGCGGGAGACAGGAGGGAGTCTCTGAGTGCTGGTGACAGAGCTGGTGGGGATGTCAGCCCTGCTCATGGGACCTACGCTCACAGCAGCAATGTACCATTGTCTATTCAGCTTGGATCATTTAGCTTACTAAGTAAAACTGCCAGACAAGATTTGTTGTTTTTTTTCTGCCAGCGTATAGAGGATCACTCTGTCCTCAATGAAACACAAATAGTACCACGCAAGGACGATGCCGAGGAAATATGATATATAGGAAGAAAAAAAGAGAATGCTTCAAGGATTTTAATTTGGGGCTGAGACAAATTTCAGGAGTATGAATTACCACTTATTCAAGAAGGGAGTAGGAAAGAAAAAGAGAGCAATGGTTGAAACAAAAATGTCATTCTAACATTGCTATTAGTTTATGGGTTTGAGGTGGCTTTTTCCACCCCCTCTTTTTAAAAGCTAAACATGAAAGTTCTTCTTCAAACAGTCAGCCATCTGGCTCTTACTGGATTTTAATGCAGCTCCTGAAATCTGATCTGAATTCATATAGGCAATAGGGTCCTTTGAAGTTAGCAAGCACATAAACACAAAAGCTTTATCAGTAGGGCCATTCATACAGCAGTAAGTGATCGTAGAGTAAATTCACCCAGCCACAGCCTCTCCCAGCACAAAAACCATTCCCAACAAAGCATCTAATTTGGAGGATGGGATCCTGCTCCCTGAGCACACACAGTCTCCAGTTACTCATGATGTGTCCGGCACTAAATAGGAACAAGAGTGGGGTTGACCCCGTGGCCTCTAGGACAAGCTGCAGGGCTGTTACATGGGCCTCTGTGGACTGAGTCACTGGCTGATTGTAAAGCAACAACAGAGCGCTGAAGCTTTTAAAAGATCTAAAAACAAGGTTCTTGTTGTGTCGTTCAATAGCTACGCAGTGCCAAAGAGCCTGGCAGGGTCTGCTTCACAGGATGGCACAGGTCAAACTGATCTGTGGTCTGCAATTTTAGCTGCCTGCCCAGCACAGCATAGCAACAGCCTCTTCCAGCTGGCTCTTCTGAGAGACCTCCTACCCACAGCTTCCTTCCTACAGCCCAAATTAACAACAGTTTCCATCAATCTTAGCACAGTTCAGAATGTCTGCATGATAATACAGAGTAATATAGAGCCTCATAGAACAATGTAGAATGTCAAGAAGTGTCCAGTTAATCTCTGGGGTGTTCTACATCATCAGGAAAACCTGCAGGTTTCCCCTAAGTCATCGGGACATTGTTAGGCAACAGGACATCCCTCAGCTCCTCTTGCCTCATCTCCCATTTGGCCTGTCAAGATTGCTGGCTGCCAGAGACATTCTCAGATGAAGCAATTAGCTCAACATCGTTATTTCCATCCCCATCTCCATTTTTCCAGCTATACCTCCACCTCTGGAGATGTCACCATGTAAAAAATAGAGTCACAACTTCATTAAATTGAAAAGCTGATTAGGTACCTGCTGTCTGAGAACAGGATTTCCTGTCATGGCACAGTTTACATTAAACTGTGCAGCTCCAGGATCACATCATGTTGTCTTTTCATATAGCTTTGTTTGTCTTTCTGTATAATTGCAATTCCCCAGCAATTGCAATATAAGTTTCTAACATGGCAGGCAATCTTATCTTTAGGTTTCTCCTGAAAAATTGTCAGCAGGTGATAACTCATGATTCATTAGTGCTGTTCTGTAGCTTTGCTGTTCCCATCTCAAAGCACAGTCTGATTCAGCAATTTTCTTCTATGAGACACTTTATTATTTTTATATTTTCCAATTGCTTGATGGGAAATAATAGGAACTAGTGGTTACTCATCTAAAGATGTATTTCCTTCCAAATGACCTAAACTCAATCTCATGTCAGACATGAACTTTTCCTGAAAACTCTGACTAGCTACCTGAAATTGGATATGCGTGGCAATACCTCCTCTTAATAGTATCTCAAGAAACTGGGAACAGTTTAGGACAACTCCAACATTTGTTTTATCTCTAGCTAACAAACAAATTGGCAATTATTTTTTTTTCAATAGATCAATAGTTCCTATGCCAACAAAAAGATGCCTTTGCTTTATTTGGACTATATTTCTGCCATAGACAACATGTAAATAGTTTCCAGGCTCACACTGTAATTTTGAAACCAATATAAAATATATCCAGCCCTGCATATGGCTTTTTCCTATTATTAAATGATTTTCATATGATATGTAAACATTTTTTTCTGTCGCACACCGGGAATTACAAGATGCACAAAAAAGAAAGTCATGCCTAGGATCAACATGCAAGTGATCAAAAGATCTGGGAACACACTGGCCTGGGTAGTTTTTTCAGGAAGAACTTTGTCTCAATGGCATCTCATATAATCATTTGTCTGAGACTTGAAGGGGCATTTATAAATTTGACGTGGTCAAAATATAACTCAGGAGTTTCCCCAAGGCACTGAAACCAAGTCTCTCTCAAGTTAGCATTCAGTTCATAGTTGAAAAAAACCTAAGCTCTGTATCCATGGAAGAGGCTTGCCAGACTTTTGACAATGACAAAAGAAACTTGTAGATATTTTTAACTAAAGTAGATCTCTTACCAAAACAAGTGAACAAAAAATGACATTTTCACATCAGTGGATTTAGCTCCCAAGCAAAAAAGTTGCCTTTTTTTGGTGGGAGTTTGGTGGGGGGTTTTTTTGGTCAATTGCTCTTTCAGAGCAATGCACCAATATTCTTCTTTGAGTTGTCCAAGGACAAGTTCTTCTTTTTATCATTCCTTATTGTCCCCTTTCTGTAAAGTCTTGAACATACTCCTTCAGTTTCTCAAAATCTACCCACTGAAGAACTATGTCCCACATTGACTAGAAACCTTTGCACAATAGGGCAACTGGATTAGGCATAAATATTCCCATATTCTGCTCCAAAGAATTTTTGTGTCCCTTCCTCTCTGCTGGGGCAAGTGTGAGGTGCTAGCTTCGGCTTCACAGTCATTTGCTTGTACTCTGTGCTATGTTAATTCCTCTTACAGATACTTTATTTTTGCTACAGAGAATGTACGGTTTTGTTCATCTAGGTTTACTCGAGCCAATCTGGTTCCTTCCAGAGCTGCTCAGAGCCTCTGGTCATGCTCCTCCACTATTTTTTCATTGATCAAAATCTCTCTTTCATAGAATCATAGAATGATTTTGGTTGGAAGAGACCTTGAAGATCATCTAGGTCCAATCGCCTTGCCACGGGCAAGGACACCTCCCACTAGACCTGGTTGCTCAAAGCCCCATCCCGCCTGGCCTTGAACATTCCAAGGAATGGGTGATCCGCAACTTCTCCGGTCAATTTGTTCTAGTGTCTCGCCACCCTTACAGTAAAGAATTTCTTCCTAATATGTAACTAAAATCTACCCTCTTTCATTTTAAAACCGTTACCCCTTGTCCTATCACTACATTCCCTGATAAAGAGTCCCTCCCCGTCTTTCCTGTAGGTCCCCTTTAGGTACTGGAAGGCTGCTATAAGGTCTCCCCAGAGCCTTCTCTTCTGCAGGCTGAACAACCCCAACTCTCAGCCTGTCCTCATAGCAGATGTACTCCAGACCTGTGGTCATCTTTGTGGCCTTCCTCTGAACCCGCTCCAACAGGTCTGTGTCCTTCTTATGTTGCAGGCTCCAAAGCTGGACACAGCATTCCAGGTGGGGGCTCACAAGAGTGGAGTAGAGAGGTAGGATCACTTCCCTCAACCTGCTGACCACACCTTTGATGGACTCCAGGATGCTGTTTGCTTTCTGGGCTGTGTGTGTGCATTGCTGGCTGATGTTGAGCTTCTCATCTACCAACACCCCCAAGCCCTTCTCCTCAGGACTGTTCTAGATCCATTCTCCAACCAGCCTGTATTTGTGCTTGGGATTGCCCCGCCCCATGTGCAGGACGTTGGACTTGGCCTTGTTGAACTTCATGAGGTTTGCATGGGCCCACCTCTCAAGCCCATCCAGGGTCCCTCTGGATGGCACCCCTTCCCTCCAGTGTGTCAACCACACCACACAGCTTGGTGTCATCAACAAACGCGCTGAGGGGGCACTTAATTTCACCATCCACATCACAAAGAAAGATGTTAAGCATCACTGGTCCCAGTACCGACCCCTGAGGAACACCACTTGTCACTGGCCACCACTTGGATACTGAGCCATTGACTGCAACTCTTTGCATGCAGCCATCCAGACAATTCTTTATCCAATGAGTGGTCCATCCGTCAAATCCATGTCTCATCCATTTAAAGACCAGGTTGTCATACAGAACAGTGTCAAATGCTTTGCACAAGTCCAGGTAGATGACGTCAGCTGCTCTTCCCTTACCCACCAATGCTGTAACCCCATCGTAGAAGGCCACCAAATTTGTCAGGCGTGATTTGCTTGTGAAGCCATGTTGGCTGTCACCAATCACCTCCTTATTTTCCATGTGCCTTAGCATAGACTGTCAAGACTAGTTGCATTTTCTACTGAAACAACTCAAGTGCCTAAGCCATGCCAAACAAGAGCGTGAGGAACCTGTGCCTCCCCCAAGGGGTGCTGAATGTGAAAACTGTCTGCTCTGTTTCCCTCATGGCATCTGCCAGCATCCTCCTGGTGCATCAAGCACATGAAAATATTTTGCATCAGCCATATTTGAAAAAACCTTTTCCTTTGTAGGTAGAGTTAAATGTCCTCTTTCTTATGTATTTCTTTAAGTATTTGATCCTATAAATAAGCAGCTGTTTCCATCTTCTCTTCCCCCAGTTATCTATTAATTGAAGATACAACCATAAATTTCATGCACTGGTGAAGTACACACCACATGGATAAATGTTTCTCCTTCTGCTCTCTATTCCATCACAAATACTTAACTGTACAAAGAACTGCCTTTAAGGACTGGAACTTATGGAGGCTAGTGACCTTGCTCTTACCTCCCAGGTGTTTTTTATTAGCTGATACTCTCACAATATTGGAGTCCCCCTTCACTGCTTTGCAAATTTGCTTCCTTGCAAAATCCAACCCTCACAAATACTCTTCATGAGATCTTGATGTTGCCATTGATCATCAATAAATAGTCTGCCCTGTTTGGAAGGAGTAACGTCAAATTATCTTCTCCTCCCTACAGGGACTGGTTTGAATGAGAGAAAGAGGTAAAGTCCAGACTGAGGGATCCACAAATGCTTCTGAGCAATTAGCTGCAGCCAAGTATCGACTTCGTTTTATGTCAAGTCCAAATGTGCACCCGGCTGTCCCCTTCCTCCCAGCACTCCCTTGCCAGCACTCTGGTTTCACAGGAAGGCAACCTGGACACGTGTGCTAAGCCAGTGTATCTGTGTTGTATTGCCTTAAAGGAGACAGGCACTCTTGAATTAGGACTGCGAAAGCACTGAGGTATCGGCCATACGGCTCTCCTTCTCCCAGAGGACATGTCTTAACCCGGCAACATGACTCCACAACCACTCACGTGAGGTCCTGTGCCTGAAGGCCAGAGCCAGCCTTGAGGTGCACCGAGTGGGGCAGAAGGGAACGCTCTCTGCCAGCCCCACAGCTCACAGCCTGGCAGCAACAGCCTTCTGCCCACCTTTTCCATGAAAAAACCAGGGACAAGATACTTCTGCTCAGGATGTGGGTGCTAGCTATTTTTTTACGTTCACTGACATTATAGGGAGCCAGAGCCCAAGCTGTGGGCTTGCATCAAGTGAGCCAGAGACTTCTGTGTGGGGATGCAAGATAGTTTATGGTATTTCTGGATTTTGACAGAAGGCTCAGGTGTTATATAAATGCAGCCAATATTTCTCAGACATTGGCCCTCTGGACCATGGAATATATTCTGGCCTGGGTTTGTGGGGAGTTCAGCATGAGAAGGGTCCCTGTGTGAGCCAAGGCTTCAGGACAATACCATAACAAACACAGAAACTGATAGCGATCACGGTGCATTAAGGCATTTTCCTCACCACTGTAAGAAACGGTGATGGTAAAAATCAATTGTTACAAGATTAGAAACAGGAGAGTTGCCCATGGAACTGTCTGAGCCATCACTGTGCATGGGGTGGGGAGGAAAGAACCATTCCTTTTTCCAGTTAGGCAGAGGACTTTGCATTCAGCATGCCTCCCTGGTCATTTATAAAAGCTTTGTGTAAACAGAACCAACAGATTTTCTGATAAACTGCACCAAAATTTATTTCTTCCTTTTCTGCATTTATTGTAAGGAGGCATGTGATCGCCTGAGTAATTCATGCTACCAAGAAATAAAAGCTGCTTATTCGGTACACACAACTTCCCAAAGAAGAAATACCCATCAAGGCCAGCCACAGTCCTGGCCACTAGTATATGACTAATTCTTCTCTTCTGCCTGTATATTTTTGAGAATCTCCAAAGGCAGGCCGTGAATAATCTTAGACAGTGAAGCCAGGTACAGAGTTTTCTTCTCAGAGATAATTCAGAGTGGGTCTTACTGTTGCAAGTGTATTTTTGCCAATTACTGTGTTTCAGTCTCCAGGCAAGGGCATGGCCAAAGCTTAGTCACTCCAGTAGCTCCCCAGAGAACACTATAAACAAAACACTTGCTGGACACGGCCCATAATGTTGTCAGAACAAGCAGAAATGGAAGTAGACAGCTACCACTATTTCATCTGCTTTGTCTTTCCCTCTGCTGAGTGTTTGTGTAGTGTGCGCCTGCATGCATGTTTGTGTGTGTGGGCATTGAGAAGCCCCTGTGAGCAGGGGGACACAGCCAGCTGCTTTTGCACGGGCTGCCGGGGTGTCCATGCCAGGACCAGCTCTCCAGAGCAGGAGGGCAGAAGTCAACGAGCCCCTGTCTTGGGCATTCCCACTCTGGGGCTTCAATCTGCCTACAAACAGGGCCAGACACACAGGGAAATTTCTTATTTCATAAACTCTGGAGTTTGTTTCCTGTTGTGCCAGCAGTGCCCAGGATCAGGACTACATTCACCAGCAATTAGTTCAGAGGTCTATTGGCATCAAACACAAACACCTTGATTCCTTACTGTGTATTATTATGGACTTAACACCGTCAGTTCTTATTGATGCATGTGGCCAGAGGAGGACTCAACGGTCCAGCCAGAAATTGCCTACCAAGCAGACCGTCTCAGTATCACATCTGGGAGATGTTTATTTGCAGATTCCTGGGAATGCAGGAATAGTGGTCCTTGCTTTGGCACCAGACCCACTCACACAGACCACTCAAGCCATGCAGAAGGGTTTGAGGGTGGCAGTGTACCACAGCAGGACGCAGCACTTGTTTCTTCCCTAGCAGACATCAACATTAGACCCATGGCAAAATGACTGGCTGTCTGCTTGGATCATTGCAGTCATGTTCATCTTGTAAGCATTCTTTTCTCTAGAAGGGGAATACTAGCACACCTATAGGACAGCACCTAATTGCAGAGTCCTGTCATCATCTTTTCCTGAATAACTCATCGGAAGATATTTGTCACAATGCCTTTCACCAGAATTCAGGGGTGACAGCTAAGGAAGAGCGAAATCAGGCATGCCATAAACCAATGTAAATCTATCAGGTGGCAGAGAACACTGTGAGGGAAATTTGGCAAGAGCAACCAGACTTTCCAAACTGAACAGTCAAAACACAAACATATACACTGATACTAAAATGAAAATGCCTCAGAATCTTGTGTAAGGGCTGCTATAGCTGCTACAGATATAAGGACATAAGACTTTGATTGACATATCTAGGGACTGATCATTAGATACCTTGTAAACAACCTGCAATATTGTCTTAAAATTCAGTCAAGTCTGAAGCCCCGTGAAGTTGTTTACAGACTTTAAATGGCCCTCTGAAAAATTGCTCCTGATGAATGCTGTGATCCTTGTGACTGAAACAAAAACAAGGCATTTCAAAGATTTTTGGAACACCCTAATGCTCCCAGTATGCCATGTAACTTCATTTTTGAGATAATATTGATCTTTCAGTTTACACTTATGGAGCTAGAAATGGAATTTATATACGAGGGAAATGCTTTGCTGTTGACTTCCTCTCTGACTAAAGATCTAGTCAACACGTATTTCAGGAAAATCCTGAACAAATGTCAGAGAGTCGGCTGTACTCGATATCTATTGTCATTGTTAATCAAGACTGTGTATCCTTTTAGATAAGCAATACAAATGGTATGAGAAGCATACATGGCAATGAAGAGGTAGCTGTAAAAAGTCATGTCTGATTGCAAAAGCAGAATAAATCCAAGCACTCTGTGTTCCTGTAACAGAGTAACACCTCCCAGATTTTGGCCATCTTTGGATTCTAGTACCCAGGTATAACACATTCATTTTGATCCATATTTTCCCCAGTGACCATGTTAGGCTACAATAGCTTTCTTTTCGTGTTTATAAGGATATGTTTTCAGACTCTATTGTGAATTTATCAGTAGGAGTTGCTCATTTTCAATGCTGCTTAAAGTGAATGGCTTTCCCTTCTTATGTCCTTTCAGCACAGTTGTACATTTTTCCAAATGAAGCACAGCTATGACCCAACTTATAGCCCTAGGTAGTTTTTGTGGTATTACAGCGCTCTTCCAAGAACATGCGGGCTCGTAAGTTTGTATGATATGTGTTTCCTAACATTAGCATGCAACTGTGTTCTAAGAATAGCATTGTTTCTACACTTGTTTTTTGTGCTCTTATGTTTACATTGGAGGTGGTTCAAATGTCTTCTGCAAGGAGGTGTTCTTTAGTGTTCCTTGCCAATCCTTTACTAAATATACAGTACTGTGAATGGTGCCCTTCCAGTTGCGTAGACTATTGTTTTTTAATAGTTGCATTGTTACAAGAAATCTTCTGTCTGTCATTTCAGTCTAACAATGGCTGTGATGTATCTGGCTTGTGGATGCATTGCGTTTGAGTGTATTTAACAGGTCATCACTCTTTTTGATGTCTGGTAAACTGGGTACATACAATAAGTAGATACAGTTCCTTACATTAGCTACTCTAACGCATTTAGAATGTGTCAACATCTTTGATTCAAGTAGGTGCCCAGTTCCTTGCATGTGCTGCTCTTTTTTGCTCTCTCTATCCCAAGCAAACTCTATTACAACAGCCATACTTGCTCCAGCTTACATAAAGCTATTTAGTGAACATGCAGTTCTAGAATGAGAGAATGGTTTGGATTTGTTGTGGGGTTTGTGCAAATGTTTTTGTGACTGATATTTTATTTTATAATGGTGGAACACAGATCACCTTTAAACAGAAATGCACGTTGAATACATTGTAGTCCACAGAAACAACAACTTAAAAACATATTCCCTCAAATGGCTATGTAAACCTTCATTAAACCATATCTTTTCCCATTCCTCTACCAAAATAAAAGAAAATAAAATAATAATTATGTATTGTCACACTGCAATAATTGCATTAGCTGAAAGAAACCACAGTATGTTGGATGCCTTAAGAGAACTGGTCTGAAAGAAACCTAGCAGAGGAATTGATGATTCCTATTAAGCATATAGAAAGTTTACTTGTTGCCTTGACAATTGCTTATACTAACTAATCACTAAACTGTAATTTACCTGTTTTGCTATTATCTTGAATTTGCCAGATTAGAGTTTGATTTTGTCAGACAGTCTAAACCTAATGTTCTGTAGCCCAAGGTCCTATGTTAAGATGAAAATATGCACAGCAGGGATCATTACAACTTCTCTTCACATTCTTCATCTTCAGTCCACCACAAGCTGCCAGAAACATGAGCCTTGTTTTTATTTCAGAAAACCAGCAAACTAATTACCACATATTTATGATCTATATGAATACAAATCTTTATGAAATATAGTCTCAGTTTGGAAGGTTCTCTGTTCACAGTTGATTTACTGTGCATAGATAATGCCTAATTAGCTCATTGTGCCTTTTGCCAGAATATGAATAATTCATGATCCTTCTTTAACAAAACCAAGAACAGGTTGATCCATGATCTTGATCCACAGCCAGAATTATGAAAAGCACATGAATATTGGAAGAGTTCAGGATTTGGAAAGAAGGGAGGAAGACCAGGCTTCATGTTCTATCTAGATTATTCACATCATCATCCAGAGGTTATATGGTAAGAACTACACTGAGCAACAGGCAGAAAGAATATGCAATTTATTACTTGCAAAACATTACTGAAACCGGACCATTTAGGCATTCCATCAACCTTGTGATCTGGCCATGGTCTATATTCATGGTACAATTGCTCAGGCATTGACTGCGGACTCATTTTAGTTGGTGAGTCAGAAAGGTGACCATGATCCAAGGAGACAATGTCTAGAAGATATATTGCTCACATTGCACCCTCTACTGTCTAACTCCTGTAACAGGTCTGGGCAAAGTCTCCTAACTCCTTGTTGGTCTCTGTTACCGTAGACAGAGAAGTAACCCAAGGAAAAAATGCTGAAGTAAAGGAAAAGGCCACATAGGTAACAAGCAAATTTGCCTAAGAAGACCATAAATGAGGGACTAAATTTTCATCAAATGGCTGATTGATGAATTCTAAAGCACAAATCTTTAATCCTGACCGCATTATAACTCTGAGTTCAATGGGAGATCCTCTTTAATGAAATCAGCAGGACACTGTCTGTAGAATGTGGGCCACAGCATTAGGAAGCCCATATGCCTTCCTAGACCATTAGATATATTTGAAGTTCAGATGCCAGAAGTCCATCAAAGTGTCAAAGCAGCTCTGTGGAGTACAAGGGCCGTAGCGGTCCTTAATTAGACGTGGCATCTCACTGACCATCACAGGCAAAAAACACCATGTTGTGGACAGTTTGTTACCTTACGTACACCCCAGCCAGGAACACCCTGCGATAGAGTATATCATTGCCCCACGCTGTCCTGTTAATCATTCTATCAACATGTCAACCAGCCACTGTCAGGCCTTCTTATGTTCCACTTACATTACTGAGTACAGTCCCCATCCTAAAAAAGCTCAGCATGCTTCTAAATGCCTACCCAAAAGGAGTTACTGAGGACCCAAGAAACAGATGACTTCCCGCTTACCCAGAGCTAGGTTATCTGGTAGACCCCAAAAAGGAATCTAGAGAATGATACTAAAATCTGAACCCTGACCTCCAGCATCTCAAGATATGCTACACAATACAGAGGAAATAGAGAGGTGAGTCTGCCCACCCTCACTGAGATGCGTAAGACAAGTGGGACGGTCCATCCTTGCTGGTATCTGTTGTTCGTTACTGACTGTAGAGGGAACTTAGATAATAAGTTTAGACTAGATGCATAACCTTTAGGCGGTACATCTGGGGAAGAACTAATTTGACCCATAAGGCCCTACGTACCCTGCAAGGCTTACAATCCAAAGGGACATGCTAGCACAAGCATGTCATAAGGAGAAAAAGCATCAGAAAAAGAATGGAAGAAAGACCAGATCTGTATACAATTATGTTACTTACAGATGTAGCTGATTGATAGGAAATAAAAACAGATAAAATATGAAAGAGATTAAGTCCATGGTGATAACAGTAATTACTCAGTATCATGAGAGGAAGAAGCATTTCAATCCTTACTTCAATTCAAAGAGAGGGAAAAAAAAAAAAGAACATTACCAAAGGTTATTCTGATCACACTTGAGTTAGTATAAATATGGCACTATTCTATGCATGCCAGTGGAGAAAAGTAGATATTCACTGGAGTAGAAGGTGGCTTTTAATTTCAGTTTCTGGAGAGCATTAGAGGAGTCATCACTCCCAGCACTTCCTGGGCAATGCTTAGGAGGTTATCAGAATATGGTGGGTGGCAGCCTACATAGTCCTGTTTGTGACTGTGCCCTCAAAGTCAGCTTTCTGCAAGAAAGGGCTTAAAACAGGAGTTGATTCAGGCTTTCTTTTATTGCAGCCAGACATAGTAAATAAAACCAAAAGTTTGTCCCTCTCAGAAACCGAACAAATGGGCAGATCTGTTGCAGTTAGTTCAGAAGTGTATCTCAGGAGAGCCATTAGTTTTGCATCATGCTCTGCTGTTGCTCAGGGATACTGTGGTCATAGGGACCAGCAAAGGAACAATTTCTTTCAGCTGCACTCTGAAGGAGGAGACATGAAATTCCATTGAATACCAGGTCTTCATTAAAGCTTGAGACACCACTGTCCATTACACTATAAGGAGCAGTTTATCCCACTTTCTTTTTTAAACCCTCAGTATGATCTGGTTTTCTTTTAAGCATTTACTTGGGGGAGGAGGGTGAGGGTGTAGAAGTATTATAATAGCTAAGCAAGAAGTCATAGTTTAGGATGATTGTCAGCTGAGGGTTTTTTTCAAGCAAAGACTTGTCTCTCAAGAGCCTTATCTAGAGCAAGAGGCTTTAAAAAGCAGTCTGCACACACCACCAGACAGTGTGGAGCAGGAGATGACTCTGCTGTGCTTGGACTTGACAAGCAACCTTTTCCCTCTTTGACTTCTGTTATTTTAGGATGGTAATCTGGTACTCTCAGACTGCTGTCCTTGGCAGAGCCTGAAGCACAGCCAACACATGGATATCCTTGCTTGTAACTGAAACATAGGGTAGGAATGAAAATTCGGACCCTAGATTAGGTGGAGCTCACTGCAAAAAATATCCTCTCCTCTCATATTATCCTCTCTGCTTCACAGCATTTGGCATCAGCCTCAGCCTTTCTCAATTGACTCTCAGTGATGAACGTGTTAAAGATAAGGGAGAGCTCACAGTCAGTTCAGAGTATCTGAAGTGTTTTTCTTTCCCTCTGGAAAAAGGTTAAACTTTGACATAGAAACAGCTATGTAGAGTTCTTGCCTTGGTAAGAGCTTCTAAAGGAGGCTACAAATGGCTCTTCTTTAGCATGGTTAATGCCAGTCGAAAAGCAGTGCAAATAGGCATTTGACAGGAAAGTCATGGATTGCAAATGTCACGTGCATGTAATCTGTTCACTTAGGTACCATGCTGTCTAACGTTATCTGACATTAAAATAACCATCAATCTAAAAGGGAATGCAATTTACATGTGTGGGTAGGATGTCTTCTAATGAAGCAGGTAGTTCACACCTTCCCCAAGAAAGCATTAACCTCACATGTATGGTGTGGTTTACAAGTTGCTTCAAGATAGGCACAAAATCAAATTTGCCAGCTGTCCCAACAGGAATGGACTCAAGACAAGGCATTGGTTGCCTGCGTGTTTTGCAATGGCATCTTCTGTCTGAGCTGGTGCAGATTATACTGTCCAGGAGCCCCATTAATACCCACTGCAGGATCAGAAGGCATTTGTACATAGTCCAAATCTGTGAGGAAATGGGGATGTTTGGGGCTGATCTCGGGAACATGCCTGCCACCCGAGACACAGCGGCCCCAGGTAAATACAGAGAAGGCCACAGCAAAATTCAGAGCTTAAACCCTGGCCATCTCACTGCACGAAAAGGACACATATCTACACTGGTTGCCCAAGGCTGGGGATATATACCTTGCATCAGGAAGGGCTCTATATCAGGGGATCGAGCTGCTTTTTTGTGCAGTGAAAATTCAACAAGTTAAGTAAGTACCATCATCACAAAGCATAAAACTAAATTATTCTTCTCAAACTACATTGCTTAGTAAATCATCACAGCAGAGCCCAGAAACACAAAACGAGTGTTTTTTCAGTAGAGCAAAGTGACAGGGCCAACAGCAGATGCATTTCTTGGCACTGAGCACCACAAATTTTGTAAGCAGCAGGGCCGAACCTGTTTCACCAAAGATTAAGTCTACACAAAAGCATTGCATTCAGCATTGGGAAAGAGGCTCATCTATTGTCCTGGCAAGCAGCACCAAAGATACAGTACCCTAGAGACAAAATGTGCAGTTAGTTGGAAACACACTTGCCAACCTGAAAAGAAAGAGAGGCAGCACAATGGTAACTAGTGAAGAAACAGCTGGGCACGGTGGCACCAGGCTGCGTCTTTCAACCCGTGTTATCAACACTTGTTCATATAGCCAGCGTGTCATGAAGAAGCGCTTGTCGCTTTCCATTTGGTCACAGCGAGATGAATAGGGCCCAGTGTCAAAGGAGGCAGGTTAGGGGCTTTGATTTGTTTTCTTTTAATACTCAACAACATTGGAAAGGGTATAGTTAAATAGTAAGGCTGGCCATGTGCAGATTTATATCACAGTAGTGACTTAATGCTGAAATTTGAGAAATGCCAAGAAGACTCAAGGAGATTTTGGAAAAATACAGGCCATCATCAACACAACTTGTAAGAAACAGACTTCTAATGCTTCACACTCAGGCCAACTTCAAGGGCAGGAAAGTGCGGCTGTTGGCCAGTTCCAATATACAGCATCCATAATATAGGTAGCGGTCGATTCCTTCCAGTTGAAAATTTCACCCTATGGAAAACCTGGTGCCTAGCATCAATTCCTTCACCCATTTTATTCTTCTTTTCAGTATTTATGGCAGAAGCTCACTTCTGCAGCTGTATTGAGAAAAACAAATCAGCTATAAAATGTTCCATTGTATGAGTTACGTGCAAGTTCCCAGCTAATGGAAAAATGTGAATACTTTTGTGAAAAATTTGGATGCCTCTGCTTCAAGTTGTCTGAGAAAAAAGTGCTCATAATCTTTCTTTCCCCTGTTTGGATTCCCCTCAAAAAGAATCTAAGAAAGTCCTCTTAATGGCAGTGGATGAAAAGCCATTATAATGGCCAATGGCTTTTTAAAAAACTTTATTTTTTTTGGTTTAAAAAGTGCTCCTAAGGCACATACTATTTTAATGATCACAGCAAATTGTAACCTTTTAAATATGCTTCCTCGGACTTTTTCCTAGGAGGAAATCAGGAGCTGTAAATGATCCAAGGGTAATAACGCATTACAGCAGAGGCTGGCTGCTGGGGAAGTGAGTAGCTGGACTGTCAAGAGTTTCCTTGTTTTCCAGAAGACCTGTGTTGAAATGAAGCTGTGTCCACAGGCCATATCAGCACTGTGGGATCAGTATTCTCAAATAGCAAACAAGTGAGGTGGAATTTCTGACCCATTCTGATTTTGACTCATCATTTCAGATGCAGTGTATTCAAGAGCCACCCAAGCTTTCATCCCCTAGAACAGGACTTTCTACATCCTGCACCCCAGGGAAGCTGCTTCATTGTGCTGCTGCCCAATTCTTGAGCCACATTTCACAGCAAATATAAACAGAGTAAACCAGGATTTGTGCCAGCAGCTTGTGAGCGTGCGAGGAGTTGGCCTACTCATACAAAGAGCTGACACAGCCAAACTTCAGTGCAAGGGCCTCTTCTCCACCCCAGAGGTTAATAGAGATTATGAAGGCAGAGAAAGCTGTCTTACACGGAGAAGACTGGTTGCTTTTTGTTAGGATTCAGTAGTTTTAGGGTTTCTTTACTACTCTGAATCAAAACAGCTAATTTCAGGGCATGCTGCAAGGTTTGGTCCTTCTCTTATACTCCCAAAAGTTTTAAAATGAGCAACAATTATTACAGAAATGAGATAACTCTAGCATTTAGTCTGCCTCTCTTAAAGCCACTGGAGAATACTGCCACACATTTTCTGTTTTCTTATTTTGGAACGTTTCATCACGACCCACAAAAGCTATTGCAAGGCACGTATCTCCTTTCTCACCCCTTTGACGTGGAACTATGCATTACTGAAATGTTCCAAGGTTAGAAGTAAGCGATTCTAGTTCACAAGGCTGAAGTAGCTCTATCCAAATTAGAAAAAACAAAGCAAGCCCACTTCCAAAAAAAATTCCTGGTCATCCTGAAGATGTATCTACACGGAAATTTCAGATAATTCCCCCCGTCAATGCCCTAAGAAGATTAGCTCTTCGTTTTATTTAAGCTTTTAACTGTGATACAATGAGTAGTTTTCCAGTGTCTACATACAGATTTTGGGCATTTTTGTCTGGACTATGAAGGAATTTATTTCAGTGCCTTTTCAGGGAAGTAGCAGCAACTAGTTCTGTTAAACTGAAGGTCAGCTAATGTTTTCGATATGGTAATTTTCCAGTGGTTTCAAGTCGACCCTCATGTATATAGATAAATGCCTTTAAAACTGCTTCCTTGTACAGTAGGCCTGTGAGGTCACCGCTAGAAAGAGAAAAGAAGGTTTTTTCTAATATACCATAAAAATTAAAAATAAAACTGAGAGAAGCTCTTAATGGTGAGCTTTTAAACAAAAACTTTCAGTAAAAGAAAAGTCTTTTATAACATTTCTTCTGAATATAATGAAACCTAGTCAATAGTTTTTGGAAAGAAGATGCTACATATACACTTTTTTTCTTTTTAACATCAAAAATACCTGTGACAGGTAGAGAGAGGTACCCAATGACCCATGTACCACCACAAACTGCATCAGTTCCCTCATTGTCCAAGCTGATTAAATGAAGTTTGAGGGGTACAAAAGCCACAGCCCCTTCCACCCTACTTTCTTCTGAATTAGGATCCAGCCTAAATGCTGCTTTCTGAGTACCAATCCCTGGCCCATGCCTTTAGTTACATGCCCATCCCTGGTTGATACTGTGAGAAAGGTGCTGGGAGCTGAGCCGACAGCAAGATATGTGCAGGACTACTGTAAGGTGCTGGAGTGGTTCATGCATCTGGTCCCACCTGAGGGAGTAGACCCTGGATCTCATGCCTGCTCTCTTCTATATAGTGCAGACAGAGCTGAGCTGTTTTGCACATGACTAACAACTATACTAAAATCTCTGTGGCTGGGAGACACATCTGTTGTGCAGCTGGTAAGTGAGTTGCACCTCTACTCATGGTGACTTGCCTGCAGTCCATGAGATGTCAGCACCAAAGCTTAGCACTCTGGAGCTTAATGGGCACACTGTAGCCAGGACAGCCCCAGACCTACCAACGTTTTTTCAGAAGGTCTAATTAGTCTAAGTAATTAATCAATAGGTGGCCACTTCACAGAGCTGCCAAATAGGTCATGCGGTAATGCTTCCATGGCTTTATGTTACCTATGTGTTATCAATATGTATTTGCCACTGATGGTCTAAAAGTTGCCCCATCACCCATCCCAGTGCTTGTTACAGAAACCCAGCTTGTGGACAATGGAATCCAAATGCTCACTCATTTAGGGTATGTCCACTGTGCTAAATACAGCAGGGTCAAGTGAAGAGCTGTACTTTCTTTGGCATCTCTGTGTTTGCATCACAGACCAGAGAGCAGGTCAAGTACAAGCGAAGGCACCAGTCCATTCCCAAATGCATTGAAGTGCAAGCCTCGTCACAAAGAAACTCTCAAAGTCCTGGAGATGGGTTATCAATAGACTTTAAAAGTATGAAAGCACCTCAAGAGATTTATCCTAGCTGTCATTATATGGAAAAATAAAAGGATTATTGTCTTGCTTAGTTTATAATATCTCATCCTTTCATGTTAGGCTTAATTTCTAAGGACATGTGGTGCTGTTGTAAGACTAAGAGTGGGCATTAGATACATAAGAATAACTTCTCCCACTCTCAGACATTTTTAATTAGTTTCAGGGAGCCCTTCAATGCAGTACCCACATCCACCCCCTCCCAGGGAGTCACAGGTCACACCTTTACATTGCACTACACTGACAGATACTAATCAAACAGACTTCAGAGCAGACATTTGAGTAAAGAGAGTGGATTTTTAGCCAGCAATAAAGATTTCAACTTGGGTACTGCAATGTATTGAAACAGAAATCTTTCAGCCTAACTCACCAGCCAAAATCTTCCTGTGTTAAAGACTCTGTACGATGATCTTGCTATAGGTGAAATATGTCTGTATCAGGAAACATGCAGAGACTGAAGAGGGAATAGGAATAGACATTTTCTTCTAATGTTTCTTTACAAAAGTCTTTTTTCTGTAATGTTTTTGCCAAGAACACTTTTTCAGTGATATATTCATTTGAGATGGCTAACAGATACATCTAATTGGAAATTTTTCTCACAGCCATTACTGGAAAGTTTCTATTTCCTCTTGAAGTATTCCTTATTTCTTTCATTTTCTAGGATTATTTCACACTGACAAGCAGCATGAAAAACCATCGGGAAAAGGTAGAGATATCTTACTAACATCTTAAGGCAAATGATATGAATTACAAGATTTTGCTTAGTGTTAAAAATATTTCAGCCAGACTTAAGGAAACAGTATATAAAGTTTCATCAAATAAAAATATTATCATGCATCTACTTAATACTTTGTTTTTCTTGTTGATGTTAGCAAATATGCGTAAATACAAACAATTGCTGCTAATCATTTTTTCCTCTCTGATCCACATCCGATATTAACAATGCTATGCATTTTTCAGCCAAAGTGCTCAAAGCATTTCATAAAAGCATTAGAAAACATTATCCTTATTTTATAGACAGTGCCACAGAGGCTATGCAATGTTTGCAAAATTACTCCATAAATCTGTTGCAGAATCAAGAGCAGAACCCACACCTCTTTAATCCCATTTCCCTGTCCCAGTCATTTTTTTCACCATGAAAGAGGAAGACAGTGATGATGTACAAAGCTTCACCAAATAAATCAAAGATCACCTCACCCACACTCTGTGCACAACAGGTCTTCTCCTACAAATCCCAAGAATGGCAAAACAAAAGTGAGTTAACTTCATTAAAGGGGGAAAAATGCTTCTGAGCATCATGGTGCTGAGGTTTGTGTACAGTTTCATATGCAAAGGCTGATCTTGGACCTGGCAGCTCAAGGCTAATTAGAATTGGAGGCATTTATAATTATAGCATTCTCTAATTACAGAAAGGATAGCACTACTTCCACTTATGCACAAATGCATGGCTAATTGTTCGGTGATGATGGGAAGGAAAAGAAAGAAAAGTACTATGACTATTTAATGAGGTTTCTGAAAACGTATTGCATTATTTAAAGTGTATTTAAGTGCAATTATGTCTTCTTAAATTGCCACTCTTCCCTGCGCTTTTCATACTCGGGAAAGTTGTGGCCTTGGGCTGAGGGCTGGCCATGCTGGAAGCTGGGTGGTGCGGCCTAAACTCTTTGCCCAGGTGGACGCAGGTGATGAGAACCTGTAAATTGATGTCTTTATGAAAGCCTAATGCTTACACTAGGCATCATGCTATCTAAGGCAGACAGGACTGAAGAAGAGGGATATCTGCACATGTGGGTGTGAGTCCCAACAGAATTTTGTTTCTCCTGACACAGAAGTTGCTCTCCTTTGAGGATACCGTCTAAGAAACCTGAAGGTACACCAGTCCATGGGACCTAATGAAATCCACCCACAGGTCCTCAGGGAACTGGTGGATGAGGTTGCTAAATGGCTTTCCATTATATTTGAGAAGTCATGGCGGTCTGGTGAAGTTCCCACTGACTCAAAAAGGGGAAACATTTCAAAAAGGGAAAAAAGGAAGACCTGGGGAACTACAGTCAGTCTCACCTCTATGCCTGGCAAGGTCATGGAGCAGATCCTCCTGGAAACTCTGCTAAGGCACATGGAAAATAAGGAGGTGGTAAAGTGGCAACCAACATGGCTTCACTGAAGGCAAATCATTCCTGACAAATTTGGTGGCCTTCTACAATGGGGTTATAACATTAGTGGATAAGGGAAGAGCAACTGATGTCAAGTACCTGGACTTGGGCAAAGTGTTTGACGCTGTTCCATACAACAACCTGGTCTCTAAATTGGAGAGACACAGATTTGATGGATGGACCACTCAGTAGATAAGGAATTGGCTTGATGGTCACACACAAAGTGTTGCTGTCAGTGGCTCAATGTCCAAATGGAAATCAGTGATGAGTTGCATTCCTCAGGGGTCAGTACTGAGACTGGCATTATTTAACATCTTTGGTAGCAACATGGACGTTGGGACTGAGTGCACTCTCAGCAAGTTTGCCAATGACACCAAGCTGTGTGGCGTGGAGCAGGCTCCGGGGAGACCTTACAGCAGCCTTCCAGTATTTGAAAGGGGCCTACAAGAAAGCTGGAGAGGGACATCTTTACAAGGGGATGTAGTGATAGGATGAGGGATAATGGTTTCAAACTGGCAGAGGGGAGATTTGCAATAGATCTCAGGAAGAAATTTTTCACTCTGAGGGTGGTGAGGCAGTGGAACAGGTTGCCCAGGGAAGTTGTGGATGCCCCATCTGTGGAAGTGTTCAAGGCCAAGGCTGGATGGGGCTTTGAGCAACCTGGTCTAGGCGGAGGTGTCCCTGCCCACGGCAGTGGGGTTGGAACTAGATGATCTTTAAGGTCCCTTCCAACCTGAACCTATGATTCTGTGATAGACAGATGACCAGCAAGAACCTCCCAGTGACTTGGAGGCATGCAACAGCCACCCTAGAAGAGTTGCTGTGCCTTCCAGCAAATGCAAGAGTACTGCAGTTCAGGAGCCTTGGTCTTGTCAGTGGGGAAGCTCTGTTCATCACAGATACACAACCATAGACACTGCATCAGTGCTCTTGCACCAGCCAGCATGTCAGTTGGATTGTTACTTACTTCATAACCAGGTATTACCTAAGGGCTCAGCTGTCTACCTTGCCACAGAGGCTGGCATCAAAGACATAATGGCCATAAGACTGTTGCCATTCAGAGCAGCAGAACATTAGTCCCCAAGAATCTTTATCTAGAAAAATTAATTGCTTGTGCCTGTACCCCCTGCCAAAAGCACACTTTGAAACCACCAGCAACCCTGACAGGGACGGAGACTGGGAGCAGGGACAGAGACATCAAGATCTGAGAGTGACAGGCAGAGAGAGGTAGAAACGAGCCAGCTACCAAGAGCTTAAGCAGCACAGCTCCCCAGGGGCAAACGCGTCAGAAAGGAGCAGAGCTCTGCCCAACCAGGTTTAGCTGCAGAGCTGGGACCCAGCTGTGCTGTTAACAGCTAGCTCTGCTAAAGCAGACCTCAGCAGCCTCAGCACAGCCCTCTCCATCACTCCTCTGCACTTCAGAGATGCGGAATGTGCTGAAAGCTTCTTTCCCTGAGACTTTTCCTCTGGCAGGATATCAGTGAACTGGCATCTTATCTAGACATTAACACCCCAAGCGGGCAGTGATGAGGAAAGAGAGAGCCAATATGTTGCTGTTAAGGAACAATTTTTCCTTGTAATATATGTAGACCAGGAAGTTTCCATGACAGTGAATATTATCAGAACTGATGCTTGATCATCCTTTGGTGGAAAATTGTTTCTAGCTATGTCAGAGTGGTCTTGTGTTAACAAAGATATGAGACACCAGGCCCAACCTTATTTTGTTAAAAAATGCACAGGCAAGCAGAGGAATGGCTAGCAACACCTTACAATGGAAAATACAGAAATATAGCACAAATTGGTTTACATTTTTCCAGCCTGGGTTAATGGAAAAAGTTATCGCTTGACTGTTTACATTCGTCAAGATAAATTTACACAGGTTTTATTTAGACTATACGATCCAGCTGGGACATATTTGCTCATTTCAGAAACAGTCATTCCATTTGCAAGACAAAGGAAAAGGCTAAGGTTTGAACTGACACCCCTTTCTCCACAAGGAAAGCAATAAAAAAAATAAAATCCCATAACCATGTTAAGCTCCTGTGTAGAAAAGATTCATATGTTAGCATTAGGCTTAGCACTCTTGAGGGGTTTTTTGAAGTAGCCTTGAACATATGGTTATATATGCTTTATTTAAAAGAATTTTCTTTAAAAAATCCTACCAGATACTAATTCCTCTTGGCATCTGAAATACAGCTCATGAGGACTGCTTGTGTGCTTGTGAAAAATCCCCCACTTGTTTAGAGGCAAATCTGAGGTCTGAATCTTTTGAAAGGAGGGCATTAAGATAACTTGCACAGGATATGCTACAAGGCATTTTTAAAAGCAGCGGATGGTTCCTTCCAACCTGGGCAGGAGGCAGACAGAATTTCCTTTGTTTTTAATAGATTTTAAACTAACCCTATTGTTTAGGGAAGGACTGTGAGCTACCAAATGCCTGAGCAATATTACGTCTTGTCTGTGCTACACCATCTGCCTTTGCAAAGCTACTGCAATAATAGAAGTTTTCCTGTGTGCCATTCCATGTTTTATGTATGCTGTGATAGCTTTCATAATATTAACTTAAATATTTCAATACTGTCCCCAGGCTTAAAGAAAAATTCTCCCCTCTTCCCCCACTTCCCATCAACAGACAATATTATGTTCGCTGGAATTCAGTAATTCTAGCAGGGGGTAGGGGCTTCCTATAGTTCACTTGTAGGCCTTTTTCCTGATACTGTATATAGAATATAGCTTTCAATTTCAGACAGACCAATGGACATAACTAAATTTCCGGCAGTGCCTTGCTGGCTGACAGATGGCAGGACAGACATTCTCTCTCATCAGGCATCTCTCATGTGTCTCATGGGGTGAGGGAAAAAGGGGTAGAAATAAAAGATTTGTCATGGAAATGCAAATAATAGTTCTAAATCAACAGAAAGAGCAGAGATAGGAAGTCACATAAAACTCTAAGAGAGTGACAAAGTTATATTATCAAGGCAAACTCCAGAAAATTTTCCAGTTCACTGGATTTTACTAAATAAAGAATACAGGCACTGGAATTCTAAATGTATCCATCATTAACTTAAAAACAGAAGTGATCGTGAAATATGGTACTAGGCACAGCCTGCCTTACCAAATCCCAGACTACACACCTAGGACAACAACAATATGCTCTAAGTGAAGCGGGGGGTGGAAATCACTTTCTTTCCCCATTCTGTCAGGGATAAGACAGAAACGCACTGGTTTTAAACTTTAATTGAATGAATGGAGACTTAAATGATGCTTTGACTCAAGAAAAATTACAAACTATTCACAGATAGCTGTAACTTGCATAAGTGCTTGACAACACACAGAGCGAGTCTGAGGTTGATCTCTATATACATTTGAACACCAAAGAGACACCAGAAGGTGCCTCGGGACAAGCTAGCAGTTTGATTTCCAAATTAAACCGGCCTTGTTGAATAGTTCCTCTATTCAGCTATCGAGATAGTCCTAAAAAGTCCTGTTAGAGTGAAGAGGAACCTTGACTAAGAGAGTGCCCATATCAATGTGCATCGCCCACATAACTTGGAATCAGAACACAGTTTCTCCTTTGGAGTGTTCCTCTGAATATGCAGAAGCCTTGGAAACATCAGGGTGAGAACTGAACTCTCCCTTATTCTAACTACCACAGACTGCATCAGCCAAGCTTCTGAAACACCTTCCTTCTCTTTGGCTTAATTTTCCACCCTATGTATTATAGGTGGCAGACAGGCTTGGCAAGAGGGATCCTTTTAGGGGCTGATGGTCACAGAATGACAGACCTAACAGACCACAAAAAAGATAAACAAATCAACGTAATTTCAATATGCCATCAAACATTGTCTTTAACAGACAGTAAAAATTAGATTCTGCAGAAATTTGTGGGACTATCTAGAGTTATGCATTAACTAACTTTCTGACTCAGATCATATTTTTCATTTTTTATTACTTGGCATAATCATTTCTAATGAATTAATTTGCCTGGTTTGCTGAAGATAGAATGTAAGTCATTGACTTCAGTAATTGTAGCACTTACCTCGGTACTGAGATCAACAGAAAAAATATTTTGAGCAAATGATAATAAAAATGTATATTTTTAGAGCTTTAAAACTCAATATTTCAATACCATTTGTATTGATGTTAATATTAGCCTGGTATTTCAGAGGCAGCTATGGGGTTTTTTTTTTCATTTCTCAAGGCATTAATCCAATTCCATGGGAGATATAATTATCTACACCAAAGGGATGTAGGTTATTACACATGAGAAATCAGTGTGAGGGGATGGCTAGTCCAGCAGGATTTTTTTTTAATTGAGAAGTCGTAAAGGTCATAGGCACTGCAATCTGATGGAGATCAGCTTTGTTTTGTAGGTTTGCCTCCACATTTGCCTTTTGAACATGAAATAGAATATTTTTTCCATGGAGAGGAAAGGCAGCTATTCTGCATGCTTCTCCATTAATGAGGAGCTGCTCTGTATGAACAATTAAACCAAAAATAAATAAAGCCTTTTTCTATCTGGGAGCACAATTGAGTCAAACACCAAACACATAGTCAAAACAATGGTCTTTGAAGGCTGGCATAACTCCAGAAAAAATTACAAAGCAAAGGATGTTCAGTTTTGAAATGTGTTGAACAAAGTAGAAAATAAAAAACCCTTGAATTCACATAACAGATTTGTTTGTTTTGATCTGAACTTTTTCAACCTCAACTCAAAAGTAGAGGTTTGTTGGAAACAGAGTGATGGCACAAGGGAGTTATGAAGAAGCGACTGAGAGGTGTCGCTGACATTGTTCAGAAAAGTCTTTCTAGTTATCAGGAATGAACAAAGTTTAAAAAATAAATATGATCATCTGAAATCAATCAAGCTTCCATGTTTACCGTTCATGATAAAGCTTAGGGAACGTAAGATGTTTACAGAGGAACTGATATCTCCATCACTGCAAAATAACCAAAATAAAACATAGAGACTAAGAAAGAAAGAGGAAAAGAGGGGAAGCAACACACATTTTTTTAACAAAAGAAATATGTAAAAAACAGTTAATCATTCCTTTAAATCCAAGAATCCCAAAGTTCAGGAAGAATGGGCTGCTGTATATCTAAAAAGCAGTTTCAGAATTTGTTGTACTCTGCTTATTAAATTCCTTTCCCAGTAGATCTTCCAAGCATTCATGTGAATTCCAGCTGCAAAACAGCTGCCCATGAACAGCTAAATGACCAGACATGGTGGATTTTATATGCCCTGTTTGGTTCTTTCTCCACTAGGGTGGAAACAGAAAGGAAGTTTATCAAGGACAGAGCTAAGGCTGTGGACACTATACAGCTTAACACCTGTCAAGTTCAAGTTTACTGATGTTCCCCTCAATACACAGGTTGAGTTTTCTTTTGAGTTAGATAAGGATAATGACAGGTCTCTGTAAGAAGAAGACTTTGATCTCTGAGATGATCAAGGAAATTCCTAGCCTATAGAACTTAGCAAGTGACACCACCTTTCAGGTCACCACCACTCCAATGCTAAGGTTATAAGGGTCTCTGTTGAGATATCATAGATGATATAGTGTTACAGCTAATGTGCAACCATTGACTGACACATGACTGATCCACAAAGTCATAACAAATGACTTTGGCACATGCACATTAGCGGCACCACTAAATTTTACTTGAATTCTGATGAAGTTTTAGAAACACTGTCACTCTGGAATATTATCATCTGCTAAGTGAGGTGCACACTGCAATATATTGCAAGAAATAAGTTATTGGCTGTCAATTTTAGTAGTTGCCCTAGCAGACACTGGAAAGACCATGATTGAAATTTATTACAAACAAATAATTACCTGTGCAAATTCCTGGGATATTTGAAAATTTTTTTTGAGATCTCTCTTTTTGAGATCACGTGTGACTAAAAGCCTAAAAATGGATACTTGTATTAGAGCATATAGAAGACAAACCCAGATACCAGGGTGAGAAACTGAAAAGCTGTAATAATTTTGCAAATATAACTGTGTATTAGATTTCGATTTCTGAACATCCAGCTATTCACAGCCTTATCTAAGCTTCCCCTAGCCAACTTATCTTTCGTCCAGTTTAGCAATACCACCATATTTTTCCCAGGGCCAACTTCCTTGGGAACTTCTTAAGCAGCATGGCATGAAGACATAAATATGAATAACATGGACTCTGAATATTTAATGGATAAAAATTTACATTGAGATTACATTTACCCTGCAGAGCTGGCACTGCACTTGGCCACTGCCGATCTCTTACTGCATGGTACCACACTTTTGCCCACAAGCTCAGTTGGTTCTTCTGGAAGTTTTATGAGTTTGCTGAGGATTTGAAGTAAATGTCTTATCAGCTAAAGATTAACTTTTAAGGACAAAAATCATGCAAAAAGCTTCTCTACTAAAAGCCTCAGGATTTCTTAGGATCTTCATGCCTAAATTCTGTAAAAAGTCTGAATTCTTTGTAGAGCAACAGCTTGGTGGTCTGTTATGACATTATTTTGTTAATTAAAAATACACCCATTGCTAGCACTCACCATAAATGAAACCTTGTGTTGTAATCTACCTGCTGATAAAATGACTTAGATTGTCTGCTTCCACCCTTCAGTGTGGTGGCCAGGTGCCTTTGCAATGCGGTTAGCAGAAGTACTCTATAGTACCTCCTCTTGTAGCTCCACACAATGGAGCTCTGAGACTGAGCAAGCACAGGATGTGGGAAATGGGTTTGCCTGTGAAGAGGCTGTTCGGCTGTGTTGCAAAAGGAGATCAAGAATGCAAGTACTGTTTTGACCACGTCACTATTTCCCCCCCCTCAACCTCAAATCATACATTGCTTTCTAGAGCTGCAAAGACAGATCGTTCTGTCCTGATGGTGTGAGCAAGGGGAAAAGCCACACCCCAGCTAGAGAACATGTTAAACAGCACTGGGTTATAAACAACAGTGGGCTCATATTTACATTGAGGAGCAGAAGACACACACTAGAGTTTGCCTTGATTTTTCATTTCCTGGGACCAAGTGCAAAACTCAAGGCGCACTTCTAGATTGTGTCCCCAGGAACTGTACTTTGTCCTTGAACTCAGTACTGTTACTAGGCGCCAACAGACACATTTCTTTGCTTAGCGTAGATCTGTATCCTTGCCACTCCTGTCCTGCAGCAAATGCCCAAAGGAAGATTAGGTTCTTTCATGATTTTAGAGAAGAGAGCCTGGGGTCTGCATAAAATAATATTCCTGATTGATCCAAGCTTATATTAAGATTTTAAGCATCTGGAATTGCTACATGTCCATGTAAACAGAAGATGCTCTGCACATGTGCAGTGCTTCAGGCTCTCTCCTCTGCATGTGATATCAAACCTCTGGTATACACACAAGTGCACAGTTGTGAGATACATCTGCAGAAGATCTGAGACTTCTGGCATCCATCTCTTGGGGCTCTCTTTATAAGAGGGACTTGGGGAATGGGTGTAGGGATCCTGTCCTCTGGCAGCATATGCACATTTCATCGCTGCTCCCAGCACAGCGCTCTCATGCTGACAGAGACCCCTGCACTGTGCTACGAAAATACGGGCAGCAGTCTGCCTAACTGCTTAGGCTGCTGAGTTGGCTGGCTATTTACAGCTCTCACCACAAACAGGCACTTTCGTAGGGCTTTAATTTTAGATCCTAATTTTTAAATTGTACAGCTTGTAGTTCTTTTGGCAAAACACACCTGAAGAGCCTACTTGGACAAATCCTCGTCTACACCACAGTTTACCAGATTAGCTAGCCTGCTCAGAGCATGGTAAATTCATACTGCTCCTGATTGCTTCCAGACCAGGGAAACCTGGGCACAGGGCAATGATTTCAGCAGGAGAGAGCCTGTTTCTGCTCAGCTGACATTCATTCAGGAAGGTAAGAGGTCTTTCCACCAGCATGCAGTCACCTGCACTGGGAAACTACCACCTGCCTCGAGCGTCTGAGACTTACCGTGTTGACCAGGGCTCATTTTACCTGTCTTAGCTTCTGCATAATCTCCCAGTCTCTGCATGTTTAGACTGTAAAGTACTTCGAGCAGGGAATTTCTCCTAATGAAAGTATAATAGGGTATAAGATGAGGACATCAGTTTCAGACAAAAGGACTGAGGTTTAAAGTTATGAAGGCTGTGTAAGTTACAAGGTCACAGGCTACATGAAAACATGTGTGTATAAGTGATGCATAGATAGATATTTATACATACATAGGTATGGATTTGTACATACACATATAATGCATATTTTTTGACATGACACATGTACACAATAAGATTTTACTTAGATTTAGGCATCTAAATTTAGACTTATCACACATAACTCCCTTCATGAGCAAAGGGTAGAAAGAAGAAATTCTCCAGCGCTAAACCCCATCCAGAAGCATTACACTACAGACTGTTTTATGCTAATACCACATTTCAAAAACTGAAGCAGTCTAGAGAGAGGAAAGGTGGACTGAAATGAATCACATTCAATTTGTAACAAAAACTGAAACAGCCCCAAGACTTTTCAGCATGTTGCTGTACCTTTAATGAATCTGCTCAATTTCAAAATTCATCACAGAAGACTGTCACTAACGCTATACAGGGCTATTGGTTCAGTATTCCCATATGAGGTAGTAATTTCCCACATGCTGGAGATATGTAAAAATATTTTCTACACAAAAAAGAGATGTATGCATTTGACTTCAAAGAGGAAAAGCAGTCAGAAAATCAGGTTTTGTCTTAGTTTCTTTATCAGTGTGTGTGTACCATTAATGGAGAATTGGTTAGCTGCATTACCAACAAAGGATGTTTCTAGGAAGCCTTGGACTGGAGGTTTCCGCTGGGAGGAGTTCAGGGCTTGGAGAAGTGCCCTCAGATGCAAAGAGGCTCTGAGGAAATCTGATTTGCAAATGTACATGGGGGAGAGGACAGGAGGGAGGAAAGAGAGAAAAATAACTTTGGGTATCAGGGAAAAGATTACTTTAGCTAATATTTCTGCCAAAAGGCACTTCTTCTGTTCCACTTGCTAACACTCCCTTTAGTGAAAAGGAACCTGGCACATTTTCTTAAAATTTAAAGCAAGCAGTGTTCACGCTAGAAAGATCTGTATGCATAGGAAAGGTAAATTTCTTTGTCTGATACAAGTCACAGTGTACTCCTTTACTGGTATTACAGAGCTTTCTTTGGTTATTGATTCCTTCCCAGCTGATATAAACTGTCCTGAAGAACTCAAGATGTTCATATTCTGGACCAGTGGCCCTGAGGAAGATAAGTGCAGTGGTTTACCAGGTTGGCAGTCCCCAGCTCTCTTCTCTGCTTCTTTACTTGAGGTAAATGCAGAATAGGAAAGACAAAAAGCAGGGCCTTTGTCTTTGAAAGTACAGCTTTCATGGCCAAATGTTAAGATGTCAGGTCATCAAAGGGATGAGGGCACCAAGGCTGGAAAAGGGATGGCAACACCCTAAAGCGCTGCACTGGCTGCTTGGTGAACAAAGACCTTAGCAACATGCCCATGCCAGCACCGTACAAGCATGTCTATGTGGTTCTGTTCCCCACCTTATCACGTCCTGGATGTGTTGCTGGGCTGGCAGGCTCTTGGACACCCCTGCCTCCTCGTAACCAAGTCTGAGTTCACCCGGTGAAGTGTCACCTAGGAAAGCGATCTGCTAGTACCTGTAAGAGGAGGAATAGCCTTAAATCAGAGGAAAACCTCCGTGTACTGGCAGGTTGGCTTCACAGTACATCTCTCCTAACTCCTCCCTGAAAGCGGAGATTATGGCACAAAGGTGCAAGAAACAGCAAGGAGTGCTAATTGGGATAATCAGAAGAAATGCTGCAGAGTGAGACGATCTGCATAGAAATGTTTGCAAATGCACTGCAGACTGTGGAGCGCCTATTGGGTCCTCGGGGCTATTAGCGACGTAAAGTGTTCATGACCTTGCTGTACAGCAAATGATCCAAAGTAGATCAGACCTGCCAGACACAGCAGCTTTGAAACTCACTACAATCTGAATTCCAGACTGTTAATTCCACTTGGAAAGCCTTAACCATCTAAGACTAAGGATTAGGGTGAAGAAGCATGGTTTAGCGGCTTCCATCTATCTGGACGGAAGGAAGAGGCAATGACCACCTGGAGCCCAGGCCCCAAGGACCACGGCTGGCAGTCAGTGATGCTGGGTGCAGGCCAGCGAGTGCTGCAGAAGGCGGAGGTGGGGCGAGATACGCAGCCTACTCACTGATGAGAACAGCCGTGGCGACGTTACAGACCAGCTGGGATCTGTGGGCAGGACAAAGTCTTAATTCGGAAGGTTATTAGGAGGGCATAAATTAAACAAATGCTTATACATACTCACAAATAAGACCAAAGGCAAAGGGAGCAAAGTGAAAGGCAGAGAGAGGCACCGACATCCAGGAACCTAGCTCCAAGGAGACTGTTCAGCCCTGGGGACCGTGTTTCATCATCAACCAAAATGTCAAGTATTTTAGTCAGAAAAACATACTCACGCCAAGTTACCTAATATTTCCTTTGGGAAAGCAATTCTAAATGAGTTTTGAATTATCTCATGACAACCAGAACTTTTTTTGGAAAATTAACAGAGAAATTCAGCACTCTAATCTTTTCTAGATTCTTTTACTATGCATCCCTACTTTAAATGAAATTTACCATTGATACAGCTGATTACTGCTTTACAAGTATCTCATTACAGCTTTGGCAGATGGACCTAAAACAGCTAATACAGAGTTCGTTTCATTCCTTGTCTTTTCCTTTCCTCTTCTCCCTCCCACCCCCCCAAATCACTAAACAGGATTTTCCAAGCTGGTTTATAAAATATGCCCTGCAAACACTGCGATATTTTCTATCCAGCTGTTCCACGTCAGTAAAGATTTGTTTCTTAGCATTGGGCAATGCTATTATAAAATAACACCTAACCCAATGATTAATGTTGAAGAAACTGCTGTCAAGAATGTGGGTGTTTCCTGAATCAATAAAACCTTTCACAGAGCCTGGTAAATCTCAGTTAATAGTTTTCTAGTGCAAGTGAGAAAACAAAGTAACTTCCCATTTTGCTTTTATCGTGAATGAAGCTGGAGCTAGCAGGGGGTGGATGGGCAGACTGGTTTCTGAGAGCTGAATTCCCACTCAAATTCTGGGCTCACTTCCTCGTTCGCATGCTGGGAAGGTAAGGAAGGCAGCAAGGGAAATTAAAGTCCTCCCTCCTCCTCCCTCCTTTTCCCCATGAGCCAGCTTCTTCAGGACAGGTAAGCATTAGGGCAGAGTAAAGGGCACTTAGGGGTCTCCATTGCAACTGAGGCTATGAAAAGGTCCTGACAATGCACTTGGCTAGGCTGCCGCATAGAGCTCCTCTTGGATGCTCTTGTAGTGGTCAGTGAGCCTGGGCTGAGCCCCAGAGCAGAAGGACAGCTGTTTTTCAGGCAGCCCAGAGGTCCACTCAGCCCCCACGAAGGACTGCTGCATCTAGAGAGACTTCTACAGCTGCCCTCACATACAGAGAAACCTGTCTGAGAGGGCATCACGGTGGTTTCACTCCCTCTGTACGACTCTCCCACACGTGCAGTTTTCCCCTTTGTTTCTTATTCTATGCTACAGCTTTAAGAAAGTCAACCGGGAACCTTGTCTCGAAAGGACAGGGAGGAAGGGAAAATGTAACTGTAATGTTAAGTCAAATACATATATGACATCTACCAGACACTCGGTTTTGCTGGTCTCAGTTACAGTACGTAATGACATAGGTTCCACGTTTGTCGAAAGAAAGAGGGAGAGAAAAGTTGCCTGTTCTTCTAGATAGAATTAGCCTTGAGCTTAAATTACATAATAGAAGAGTTCAAAACTTAGGCTATGGTTGTGAAGCAAAAAATAGATCTGCTGGAGAGGTTTGCAAAACCTCACACCACCAGGTTCACCCATCCCTAATTGAAACCTTTCCCCTAGCTCCGAGGGGGGAAAATTACGTGTCCTAGAAGTGCCTTCCCTCCCACTGTTTGGTAAGTGGATTGCGTTCCTGCCTCAGGCAGCTTTTGGATTACATCCACTGTCAAAGAGGCACTAGAGCTTGACCATTCCTGTTCTTCAAGTGGTCTAAAGCTTTTTGCATCTGGAATTTTTCCATCCTGTTCTGTAACATCTGAAGATATTTTTTTATCCACGCTGTACCATATGTCACACTGGAATCAAGATGCCAGCGTAACAAAGACATTTGGACCAATGTTACATAAATAGCAATATGGGGAATTTCTAGTTTAGAAGCATCAGTCAGGGCGTGATTCATATGCGGAGGGATTGATTTCACTGGAACTTAATGGAATAAGCCAGGAACAAAATCCTCTCCCTTCATGGTAAGGATAGGAGCCTTCTTCTTTTTAAAAAATTAATTACATCTCCTTAAACAATGCCAGGCTTAGACAAAAACTTCATTAAATTAACCAAAATTATTCCTGCACTGGAAATGCAAAGCGTTAGCTTTGGAAAATAAACTAACTAACTAAAAAGTTCTCTCTGGGAAAGAAAACATCCTAATTTGTCTATTGTTAAAAGACCAGCTATATTTATTTAACATGTTTAATTAAACATGCTCATGGAATACATTCAATAGAGTTTAATTTTCCTGTTCCTATCTGTTTAAGGCTTGGTACAACTTACACATGCTCATAACTATTTCTGTAAGCATTACCACAAAAGAATTAATGCCACAAATAAAACTACAAATTTAGTTTTTAGTTTGTAGCCTCTCATTCAGATGAAACTGACTCTGTACATGAAAATGATCCAAGATAGGAAGCAAGCATGAAATTACGGGGGAAGACAAATAGAAAAGATTCAGCATGCTCCTCAGAGCAGGATCCTGCTGCTGTGGCAATAGGCAGGGACGGAAGAATTGAAGTTTGAAGGAGAGAAGACTAGTAAAAAGTTTCCAAGCAGCATGTTTGGGTGTTCATGTGAGATACATTTCGCTTTGGGATCACTTCTGTAAATAGCTGCCTAAAGAGAAAGCCAGCTTATAGTTTGTTATGAGCAACATCTTCCTTTGTTATTGCCTGGCAGATAGTCCATAAAACAGCAGTCTGGTCATTTTATGCTATTTTGTTCTTTTTTGTTTGTGTTTCTAAGACTTTATCCATCGCTGCTTTTAGCTTTACTGAGCCTGATTTGGCTAGCTCTATCTTGCCATATATGCTTTCACTCCCACCAGCTCTAAATGGACCGTGTGCTTCTATGTTCAATGCTCAGACAGAAATCGAGCCCACCCCACCATGTGAGATGTAAGGAGATGGTGGCCCAGATCCGCATCAGCCAGAAACCCCACAAAGAGCTGGGTCTGCTCCTGCTCTACAGCTGCCGCTTGCCAGCACGGATAGCAACAGGCCAGTACTGGTGATGTACACTGGCCTCAGCCTCCTGATCTACAAGGAAGATGCCAGTCTTCATCTCTGCAGTGTTTGCCTAAGAGGCCCCATATCCCCATGCAGGACCTCTGAGTGTTACTGCACACACGTAGCTGAGCACGCATCCTGCCTCCTTTCCCTGGCCACAACCCAAAAAGGTGGAATCCGGCTTCAGGGTGGAGCCAGGCTCCTGGGAGAGTGCTGGAGGCAGACTTCCCAGAGCAACAAGGTGCTCCAGACACTTCTCCTTCAGCCAGCCAGGCAGAAGCAGCAAGAATTGTCTTGCCTCGCCCATGGCATAAGACGAGAACGCCATCCCGGTGTGGTGTCCGTGTGGGGAGAGAGACGGACACTAATGTGCACCGCCACAATACCTGCTTTCTATTCGGCAGGCAGTGGAAAAGCATCGCAAAGGTTTGCTAGTGAGAAAGATGTAATAGCTGGACATAAGTGAGGTAAGCGCAATTCTGCTGCTAATGGATCAGCAGGGGAGCTGCAGTGAGGTGTTTTCACCTCCGCTTTGCCTTTGATGAAATCACATCTGGGAAAGCAATGTTCTCACTGATTCATAAGCTGCAGATACTGTGGAAATAGAGATTTACTCCCATCAGTCAAGTATTTATTAAGTTAATAAGTTTCAGAAGAAGGTAATATAATAACAGTGAGAATTTATCTTACTGAGCTACCTCTCTTCCTTTTAATTTCTAACAAAGGAGCAGCATTTCTGTTTAACTTCAGTCCAGCTTCAAGAACTTGTTCTAGTGAAAAAGAAATATTTCCTTACTAAACTTGCAGGAACCCAAGAAGGTGTACACAAGTGTTTATAATGAACAGTATTATTTTGGATACGAGTAGGTTGGATATCAACAGTTTAAGCTAACATTCAGCCCAAACTCAAATGATGCTAGAAGAGTCCAGATAGATGAAAAGGACGTGAGGAAGGAACAAGGCCCTTGTTTATTTTCTGTTCCTTTCTGAAATGGGTGACCTTCAAGTTCCTCTTTTGCTTATCGAGAGACAGGGCTTTACATACAGTTAAAACATAAATTCAGTTATTTCACTTAGATACATTAGACTTACAATGCATACTGAGCTAGTGTTATAAGCTTTTCTTGATTTTTGTCAAGTTTGCTTCATTTCATTTGGTGCTTAATTTGGACAATGAGAATTTGTCTCAGAGCTGAACTGAGGATTTGCTTTTTAGGAGGTATGAGCTTCTAGCTGTTGAATGGAGACCAGCATTTCCTCCACACTTCTGAAAATTAGGCTTTCTGGTGTAGAGGAATCATTTATTCCTTAAATATTAGGCCCAATTCCAATTCATGGTTCACATGATTTTTCTCTTTTCTTTTCAATGTTTCCTACTACAGTGTTGCATAATCCAATTTAAAGTTTTCATTTCCCATGAATATGCTGTTTTTGAAACTGCTTTTCAATACATCACTCAATCACTATAATGCATTTCTATCTTTGCCCCATTCTTATCTTCTCCTTTCACCAGGGGAATAATTATTAATGGAGCCCATGTTCAAATTCCATTATTAATAATAATCAAGTGTTATCTGGCTGGTACATGGGTGTTTGTCACAGCTAAGGGAAGAGTAAAAACAGGTTCTGCAAATATAATGGTGGGGGGGACAAGGGAAGAAAGGAAGGAGAAGTGCCATCATGGTCAAAAGAATACAATGTGAACATCATTTATAACTGTAGTCACCTGTGTAAATATTTACCCACATGCTACCTGTAAGGCAAACTAGGTATGGTGCGGGACTCTGAAATAAGGATTTGGCATGAGTCTCCTATCAACTGCTTGTGATAGAAATCAGTTTAATCACTTGTCTTTTCTCACACTTACCTTGATGCTGTTTACACTGAGATTTAAGGCAGTAATTTAGCTTATCAGAGAACCAAGTGGAGGAAGCCAGGGACATCTGTTTAGCTCAGATCAGAGAAGAGAGTAATATTTTAGTGCCACGGGCAGGCAGGCTGTCAGCAGCAGCACCAGGGGTCTGTGTTTGGGCACCTCAGCCTCCTCACCAAGCCTGCATGGGCTCACTAGCCCTCTCATGCAGCCTCTGGCACCAGCCATGGACAGACAGACATCCACCCTGAAGTGCTGCAGGGCACAGGGGTGGACTGCAGGCACACCTACACAAACAGCCCCATCTCAGCTCTGCTGGAGCTCTACCCCAGCACCTGACAGACCAACTCCCCTTCGGCAGCTCCTTAGCCATAGGAGCAATAAAATGTATCCTGACAATTGGTTGGCCCCGAGATAAGGGAGGAAAAAGGATGTGATATGACCTTGCCATGGTTAAACACCCTGAAGCTAATCAAAAGAGAGCAGAGCTGGGAAGGATAAATGTGAGCTGGGTGGACAAGCTTGAAAAGAAAACAGCATATGATATGGTTTAGTGCTATTCAAGGTTCAAAGTCTATGTTGGAATTCATGTTTCTGTAATTTTCCTAGATGGCTTACACTATTATTGTTAATAATGCTAATAATAGAGAGGTCCAAGTGAATGAAAAATTATTAAAGATAAAAAAATAAAGTAGTACAGTTAACGGGAAGACTTCAGGACTTTTCTTGCCTTGAAAGTTGATCCTTTACAAGGCTGCATAAAACTCTGGAAGTCCCACTGTAGGCAGCAACAGGGGCAGTAGAACTGACTCTGCTCTACATTGCTGCTGCTTCTGTGAGAGTACTGTACGGATTCGTGCAAGGAGTGGGAGATAGTCACTGCCCCATCACTATATTTATAAACCTCTCCAGATGGTCAGGGATTTGTGAGTGACCACTGGTGAACATGGCAAGTCTGTTCTGCTTTCAAATCATACGGTCATAAACCTATAGTTCAAGAGCACTGTGATGACTTCTACGTTATTGATCCTTGTTTTAGATCTGTTTTATTAATGCTATTTATTAGATTTATGAGTGCTATTTGATTACAGCCTCTGAACCCTGCCATGCAGGGCTTTATTTTATCAAGCAGAGACACTATACGGTACACCAAGGAAATCAGGTGATAGATGGAAAACAATCTCTCATTAA
Source organism: Chionis minor (assembly GCA_013398295.1). Lineage (NCBI taxonomy): Eukaryota > Metazoa > Chordata > Aves > Charadriiformes > Chionidae > Chionis > Chionis minor. The sequence goes on from VZSF01008264.1 coordinate 342,620, forward strand.
TATTGTTGTTTCCCATTTGCGAGAGTTTTCCCTGTTTTGGAAGGGATAAGCAGAGGGGGAGTTTTCAGTAGTTTGGGGTACATGAAAGCATTATAAATTTCAAGCCATTTTTTGCCATTTTTCTGAAACTGTGGCCACCCCCACCCTGATTTTTTGTTCTTCTTTTTCTGTCTCAGATGCCTTCCTGTGAACCTCCTTTTGTCCCTGTGCTCCCCTCGAGTTGGCAGAAGCTCCATTCCTCCAGGTCAGGAAAGGAAGAACAGGCTGTCATTACTGGATGCAAGCATAAGCATTCATTTCCTCACCCAGTGAAGTACCAAGCTGCTGCCAACTAACTCTACGGCCTCCAGCATTTTGCGGTCTCCTCTGAATCTTTTCCCGACTCCCTACCGATTGCGACCACAGTTGGAGAAAGGCTGACGCAGAGTAAAAGCGAGAAGTAAAGGTGCACAGATACAAGCACAAAGGATGCTTACAACTTGGCAGAGGACAGCAAGTTCAAAGGCGCAGGTGGCAGCACAAGTGAAAGGCTTTGGAGGTGCCAACAGCTCCCCATGAGGAGTGTCTGGGCACACAGGGCACCGCCAGGCAATGCCACAGCCTGATTCACAGAACTCCAAGAAATAGCGTGACTAATTGTAGAGGAAAGGTTATACTTCCATAGAGCAATAAGGAAGTCTAGAGCAAGTCTATAAAGAGATCAGATTCATCAAGGGGCTAACATCTGGAAAAATCCATTAAAACAGCCTCCTCAGTACACTGGAAAGCTGGGCATATCATTTACTCATCAGCCTTATTCTGAGTGGTCTCATTTTTTGGTCTTCTACCTCTAACACAATACTGACCTAGTGATCTAATTAACACTAGCTAAAAGAAAAAAAATATTAAGCCCACATTGCCTTTTTCATGTGGTAAAACTTCTACAAGGCCATAATAACATATTATTGGCAGGTTGTTGTCACAAGACCTATTAAAACAGGTCAGTTTGTGAGCTGAAAACAAGCTATTTATTTAAGGTTTTCTGTTTGCAGTGAGTGCCTTTTCACCTCATTATATGGTGGTGTTTCTGACCCTGGTTTAGAGTTTTATAGAGAACAGCATGTGCTCAATGGCAAACAAAACAATGATTGCTTTGGTACACTCCCATGTAAATAGTTCTTTTGTTAGCAGGCAGCTACTAAAACTTGATAATCTTTATCATATAAAAGTCGGCATATGGAAACAAAGAAAAATATATGGGCCAAGGAAAGGTAACCTCCTGCACCCAATGTTTTTCCTAACTCACATGTTTTTACTAGAGAGAAAGTAGGAAGGGACAGTCTCAAACAACTTGGACTGGCTTTTGAACCGATGTGTTTCAAAAACTGAAAGAAATGGTGCAACGTTTTCCTAATGTTGGACTAAGGGCTCTGATCCAACAAGCACAGGACTCTTTCCATTCAGCAGGTAGGGAGGGAGGGCTCATTATACATGGCATCTTTTTACCATGAAAAAATATGTACTCTGAATTATGAGCTAAGAGGGAACTTTTAGAGGATTTTTGAACAGGCATACCTGAAGTTTCAAAATAATTGCCAAGAAACTTGTAAGTATGGCCCTAAAACTGAAGCCATAGCAAAGAAATTCTCCGAAGTTGGCATGCTTTCTGCTTGTTTTCCCTGCTTTGTAACTGATGTACTGTTCTCTTACTGGTGGCACTGTGCCATCTCCCCCTCTGCTTCTGACATGTTCTTGTATCTTGAACCTAGTCTGAGTATTTGGTCCCTGGGTTTTTTGTGGGTTTTGTTTTGTTTTGTTTTAATGCAGTGGGGACTGTTAAAGGAAAAACGAACTCTCTAATTAGGACATTTTCCAGCTGGAGAAAGCAAAGTTCCAAAACTATATATTAAAACAAGGGAGAACTTCCCTAAACGCCAGTGACTGCAATAATAGGTCACATATTGCACAAGTGTTGTACTTTAAGCTTTTAAATGGAGCCATTAGAAATTGAAGCTTCTAGTGCTGACTGTACAGTAATGTGCTGAATGCTTTGTAATCCTTGAGAGTAAAAGCAATACAATGTCATTTTATGTATTTTTAATCCTTAAATCATCAACCTATTTACACTGGGGCTAAGGGTTATTGTCTCCATTTATTATGTGATGAACTGTGCTGAAGACAGGCTAGAAGCCTCACTGAAGGGCACAGAGCAGTCAGTGAGAAAGTCAGGACTACTGACAACTGGGTATATATGCAGCACTTCCTACAATGTATATTTTTTGCCACTGACCAGCTCTTGTTCTTCACCAGGGGTTCTGTATTTGAATAGGCATTTTGCAGAGAAAAAGATTTAGCAGCATGAAACGTTGCTTGTTTTTCTGTGTATGCTGAATAAATGTACACATATATATGATATGGGCAAGTAGAGATAATTATAGAATCATAGAATGGTTTAGGTTCGAAGGGATCTTAAAGATCATTTAGTTCCAACCTCCCTGCCATGGGCAGGGACACCTCCCACTAGACCAGATTGCCCAAAGCCCCCTCCAGCCTGGCCTTGAACACTTCCAGGGATGGGGCCTCCACAGCTTCCCTGGGCAACCTGTTCCACTGCCTCACCACCCTCATGGTGAAAAATTTCTTCCTGAGATCTAATCTAAATCTACCCTCGTCCAGTTTGAAGCCATTAGCCCTTGTCCTATCACTACACCCCCTTGTAAAAAGTCCCTCCCCAGCTTTCTTGTAGGCCCCTTTGAGCTACTGGAAGGCTCCTATAAGGTGTCCCCTGAGTGCATACATAGATTGAAATGAATAGTTTAATTGCAAGTTTAGTTTCTATTTGCTTGCTGAAGTATTGGCTGATCATTTTTTTTGGGAAATCAATATAGACCACCATAGCTGAAGTCATTATTTACTTCTTATTTATTCTGAATTCTTACCAATGGCCTAGAATGGGGACCTTCAGCCTTGGAGCTTCAGCTCCTGTGAGGTGATTGCCAGATCATTGCAACCTTTGTGTAGAAACAGCTGAGCCAGCAGCATGCCAGCAGAAGTCAAACTGATGACACTTTTAACGGCAAAGCGGCCCTCTGGGGAGGAGACAGGGCACAGCTGTGATTATTCTGTGGCCGTGACAAAGGACACTGCACAAACACTAGGAATGTGGGTGCTGAGTTTCTCATGAACACGAATACCGAGAAACACATCCATCTGGAGCAAGAGGTCTTTAGCAATTAGGAGATCTACAGTGGTGTAGCACAGCTAAGGCGAGGAAACATCTTTGCATTATTGGAAGAATAATGTTCTTGACAAAGCCATCTGCCATTTTTTGTAATTTCCTCTGCAGCTGAAGGTACCAGGTTTCTGGGTTGACATGTATGGGCCACAGGAACTGTCAGGGAGGATGACAAGGTAAGAGAACATGGCTGGAGCCAGGGCAGGGTGCAAAAGGCACATCAAGATGTGAGTGGATGTGTTACAATGAGGAAGGAAGTGACCTGATAGCAGAGAGTCAAAAATGGAAGAAGAAATGTGCCAGTCTAATAGCTTGCTGCTGCCAAGGGAGTGGTTCTGCTTCCCAGACCTGCACTTTGGGTAGCACTTCTTTATCCTTTCCACCTGCTATGGCACTCAGCACTGTCTCAGTGAGGCAGTTCAGCTCACTAAATCGTAGGAAAAACCCTTTCTTCTTACTCCTCAGGTTTTTCCCTTCCTTTCTCTCCCTGCCTTTCCCCAGCTAAGTCTGTTCTCTGGCTGGACCACCAGCCTCAGACAGGGCAAGATGATTTTACAGGAGCCAGGATTCAGGGCAGTGGAGGCAGGACTGCCATCTCCCTGAGCTCAGCCCCTTCAGATTGATTCACTCCTGTCCTGAAGCTTCCTCCCGAGTACAGCCATCCCATCCTCAGGCAGTCGCAGGCATGTTTGCCTGCACACTGGATCTGTACTGAATTTCCATCCAATTCGAGGGAGGAAGGCTAAATGGTTGCTGGCCTGAAGTTTAGGAGAAGCTCTTAGGGAGGCAATATTGCATTTAATAGATCTTTCTTTATTAAATCTCATGATTCAGAGGGTCTGAATCAATCTGTTTGTTTGATGCTGACGTTGCTGTGACTTAGGGTGCCTAAAGAAAATTCAATCACAGACTCAGAGATATTATTTAATCCTTTCAATCAGATCATGCTTGAGCACAAAGTTATTTAACAAAAGAAAACTGTTTAGTAAAAAGTGCTATTGTTACATTATATGTGGATACATACCTCATGCTATTATTACAAGATTCTCTTCAGGTTCTGACCTCACAAGCATTTTATTCTCATACTTTGAGCATTTACCAGCTTTTGCAAATACAGGTCAATACTTCTCTGCCAGAGTGGACACGTAGAGGTATATTCCAACTGCTATTAGGTTACAACAACTTCTAGTGTTGCGAGGATTCACACATCCAAATCACAAATAGAAAATCTGAATTAAATGTGTCCTTAACTGCTCTGTCCTTCAGAAACTGTTAAGATCTTGAATTCAGAAGAGGGCTACAAAAACAGCTATAGAAAATCTGAATTAAATGTGTCCTTAACTGCTCTGTCCTTCAGAAACTGTTAAGATCTTGAATTCAGAAGAGGGCTACAAAAACAGCTTGATCTCAAGAAAAATCTGTGTTACAGAGAGACCGGTAGGCAAAATAGATTGAAATTCTTTAAAGAAAAAGTCAGAGATCTTGCCATGATACTGTACATGCCATAACTGTATGGGGAAGAGATTTCCAACAGACTGACCTTTGTGGGTCTAGTGGCAGAGCAAGATTCAGTGTCTGGGAGCTAAAGCTAGAGAATGGCCATGGGTCCCTCCCACTGCCACAGCATCCCGCAGGCATCAGTGTGTGGGGAGCGTCTGCAGGAGTCCCTGCTGTACCCAGAGTAACACAGGGAAGCTGAAGACAGGGAAGGGAAACCTCAGGATCATCTGATTCATACAGGGCTGCCAATGAGCCCCTAAAGCCTGGCTGGTCCCACTTCCAGACCACTCAAGGCCCCCCCCTCCACATCCCCAAGGAACCATGGCATGGATGTCCTCACACATTTTCATGCCATACTTGACAAAAATTAGGAAGTCCTATACTTCACAATACGTGATTGTTCCTGTCACCCTGACCTTTCATCTCAGCCCTTGTCTTTCCTCTTCACTCATCTGTAGTATTACCTTCCCCTGATTTGTCTGAAAAAGGCCTCTGTGCTTACTTGTTTATGAGGCCGGTAGTACTTCACAGCAAGTGGAAGAGGAATTGAAGCAGTAAGACACAAGTCTTCCCTCCACTGGTGAGAGGAAGCCAGGATAAAAAAGAGACTTGGGATTGCTTGCTTGTTTTTGTATAAAGGGCTCCTTATAGCGTGGTAAGTCAGGGACATCTGTCATAGACTGACTTTCTGCTAGTGACTGTAATGGCAAGAAAGAGAAGACACTCTGACTCAAGACAGGAAGATGAGGGTTTTAACTGGGAGCGAAGGAAGTTATCTGAAAGACGGTGAAATTTGAAAGGGGGGGGTTAGGAGAAGAGAGTCAGAAGTCCTACCACCGCTTAAGGGCAAAAACTACATGCCCAACTGCCTCTCTGAAATGCTTATACGCCAATGCAGACAGTGCGGGGAACAAACAGGAAGAACTGGAGATCTGTGTGTGGTCACAGGGCCGCGATCTTGTATCAGTTACTGAGACATGGCGGGATAGCTCACATGACAGGAACGCTGTCATGGATGGCTATGTTCTCTTTAGGAAAGACAGGCCAGCAAGGCGAGATGGTGGAGTTGCTCTTTATGTGAGAGAGCAACTGGAATGTATCGAGCTCTCCCTGGGAGGGATGAAGAGTGAGTTGGGAGCTTGTGGGTTAGGATTAAAGGCCAGGCTAATAGGAGAGACACCATTGTGGGGGTGTATTACAGGCCACCTGAGCAGGGTGGGGAAGTTGACGAGGGTTTCCACAGACGGCTGAGAGTCGCCTCACAGTCACAGGCCTTGGTTCTCATGGGAGACTTCAACCACCCGGATATCTTCTGGGAAGGCTACACAGCCAGGCATGTGCAGTCCAGGAGGTTCCTCCAGTGTATTGATGATAACTTTTTGACTCAGGAGGTGGAAGTGCCAACAAAGAGAGGTGCACTACTGGACCTAGTACTGACAAACAAAGAGGGATTGGTTGAGGACGTTAAGGTTGGGGGCAGCCTTGGTTGCAGTGACCATGAGAAGATAAAGTTCAGGACTATGTGTAGTGGGCACAAAAAGACAAGCAGGGTTGCAACCTTGGACTTCAGGAGGGCTAACCTTGTTCTCTTCAAGAAACTGCTTGGAGAAATCCCATGGGTTAGGTCTCTAGAGGGCAGGGGGGCTCAAGACAGCTGGTTGACATTCAAGCATCACTTCCTCTACGCTCAGGATCAGTGCATCCCTAAGAGCAAGAAATCAGGCAGGGGAAGCAGGAGACCAGCATGGTTGAGCAGGGAGCTCCTGAAAAAGCTCAAGGGGAAGAAGGAAGTTTACAGTATGTGGAAGAAGGGACTCGCCTTGGGAAGATTACAAGAATGCTGTCAGAGTATGCAGGAATGAAATGAGGAAAGCCAAGGCCTCCTTGGAATTAAATCCAGAAAGGGATGTCAAGGCCAACAGGAAGGGTTTCTTCAAGTATATTAGAGGCAAAAGAAAAACTACAGAGAATGTGGACCCACTATTGAATGAGACGGGCACCATGATGACAGACAATGCAGAGAAGGCAGAGTTACTGAATGCCTTCTTTGCTTCAGTCTTCACTGCTCAGGCCAGGCCCCCAGGAGCCCCAGACTTTACAGGTAACAGAGAAAGTGTAGAGGAAGGAAGACTCTCTGTTGCTTGAGGAGGATCAAGTTAGAGACCAGCTAAGTAAACTGGACATCCACAAGTCCGTGGGTCCTGATGAGATGCACCCACGAGTGCTGAGGGAGCTGTCAGAAGTCATTGCTGGCCCACTCTCCATCATCTTTGAAAGGTCCTGGAGAACAGGAGAGGTGCCTGAGAACTGGAGGAAAGCNTGCTTATAAATACTGACAGTGAGGGGGCCAGGAGGAGGGGACCAGTCTTTTTTCAGTGCTGCCCAGCGATAGGACAAGAGGTAATGGGCACAAACTTGAATATAGGAAGATCCATCTGAACATGAGGAGGAACTTCTTTCCTTTGAGGGTGGCAGAGCACTGGCACAGGCTGCCCAGAGAGGTGGTGGAGTCTCTGACTCTGCAGACATTCCAAACCCTCCTGGACGCCATCCTGTGCAACGTGCTGCAGGTGGACCTGCTCTGGCAGGGGGGTTGGACTACATGACCTCCAGAGGTCCCTTCCAACCCCTAACATTCTATGATTCTGTGATTCTATGATTATAAGAGCTGAGGATTTCAAGAGGACACCAGGGCATGGTTGCTAAAAGCTGCAACACCTGCTGGAGACACTCTTATATGGCTTGGTAGAGAGGGAGAGCAATGGATATTGTAGCTAAGTAAGGCTTCCAATGCTGTCTTCAATAAGATCCTCGTTAGAGAAGCTGATGAAGTATGGCCTGGATGAGCAGACAGTAAGGTGGATTGAAAGCTGGCTGAATGGCTGGGCCTGTGGGATGGTGATCAGTGGTGCAAGGTCTAGGTGGAGACCAGCAAATAGTAGTGTACCTCAGGGGTCAATACTGGATCCAATCATCTCTTCATTTAAAAGGCAATTTTTACCTAAGGGACATGAATCCTAATTCACTGCAATACACCACAACGCCCAGTTTTACTACTGATCATCTTGTTAATACGTAATATGAACAGATTAAAAAAATATTTTGTAAATACTGCTAAAAATCTCCCTAAGTTTTCTAAGGAAGGTAAGAAAATTGACAAGTTTTCATAAAAACAGGCATCAGTCTAGCTGATCTACCTGCACCATATTCCATTAATAAAATCCATCCTGAAGTGCTTTCCTACTCAGCTCAGCAGTCTTATCATTATGGTTTAATGCATTTATACAGCAGAAAGATAGACATTTGCATTTTATTTCCATTTTAACATGAAAGCCTGAGTCAAGGACTGTACTGCTTCCACTGTTTCTTTGGTATTGCATATTGCTCACTAGTCTTATCAGAAAACAAGAAACACTTGAGCTGATATTGTGAAGTGTCTCATAAGAGAGAGCATTTTAAAAAATCTCTTTCATGTGGTTCTCAGCACCACTTCATATGCAAAGAGCTTGAGCTGGCCCTCGACACTGTTGCAGGAAGGAAAAGATGTTCTCACTCTCAGAGGCTCTAAGATCTCCCTGCAGATGGGATCATCTTTGCCTGGTACATTTGTACACCATATAGCATTAAGAGAAGCATTAAGAGAAGCACATTTTCAGACAAACAGCTTCAGTAGTCATATAACATAATCAGATTTTGGAGCAAGAGCAGCCCTGCCAGAGTAACATTCATTTGCACATTAGTTTTTACCCCCGTACGGGGAGTGAATTGTCCTACCAGTAGAACTTCCATTTTGTAAATCCATCCATGAGAGATTGAATACTGGATTGGATGCTGGATTCAGAGAAGTAACCTGATTTATGCAAAGTATCAGACAGCACATTTCTTCCAAGGTCTGTTTTTGAGTTAGATACATAAAAAGTTTCTGTAACTGGCACTTCTCAGCTAAGGTGTTTGTATTTTTCTGCTTTCCTCTTTCAAGGGTTGGTACCACCTCAATGCTGTGGAGACACAGTGGCCACTACCTCAGGACCTGCAGATGGCCAGCAGCCAACTTGACCAGCAGCCGGACCAGAAGGCTTGACCAGGTTGTTTGACACCCATGAAGAGAAACAAAATCTCTTTATCTATTCTGTCAATCCAGATGTATAAGCTAGATACTACAACAGCAACTTTTTAGACTTTTTAGACAGTGGGGCCCCACTGTGAACCTGGAATTCACAGTTTACTGTTCGTGTCCCCAATATAAGGTGTGGGGAGCATCACAGATTAGAGATCCAGAATGCCCTTTTCTGTGTAGTGAAAGATCTAGAGGTAGGCAACTGGAAATGGTAGGTACTGGTGTCCCTCTGAAATCACATCCCTTATTGCTTTGAAACTTGTACTTTAAACCTGGCATAGATACATATTCTCTGTTTGTTTTTAATGTATCAAATGTGATAAATCAGTATTTTTAACTCATTGCCTAGTAGTATCATTTCCCCAGAGAAGGCTTTTAACATTCTTTCCAGCCAAGAAAAAAGTGAACTTTTGAACCAGGGTTTCAAACTATTTGGAGTACTGACAACAAAACTACACATTCATGTTACTCAGTGAAGCCTACTACAGGCAAATTTTGTTGTAGTGACCCAACTAGCGTAATCACACGGACTCACATGGTGTTTCTGCGGTCTCTCTATCGCCAATAATAACTGCAAAATTCTGTATGCTACCACTACTGACATCCCAATAATATAATCTTTGAAGCTTTAGAAAACTTAAAGCTTCTGCTTTGGCCAGCTTTTTAATGTCTGGGTTTTTTAATCACTGTAAATGAGCCAGAATTAAAGGTAGAATTCTGAGACACCACTGCCAGGGGATACTATAACTCTATGCTGCTTTGTTGTCTATCATGGATTTTACATCCATGTGTACCTGGAAAACTAACAGTTTCAGTGGGTTGGGTTTTATAGGAAACCTTAGTTCTTTCTCTCTGTTTTCTTGCTTTATTTAAAACCGCAACTTTCAACTTGTGTGCGTGGCCTTTATGTAAAGCCAAAAAAACCTCTTTAACAATAGTGTTATGTAAAGAGCAAACTTCATGACCTCTGCCTACTAAAAAAACACAACCAAAATTGTATGTAGCCACACGGACAGAAAACAAATTCATGGCAGTCATTAATTTCTGGTGAAAGAACTAAATATGGAAAAAACTTACTGGAACATATAATGAGCTGCTTAATGAACTAGATTATAGACTGATTTCTTCTGTAGAACAGAAGGTTTAGTCCCAGATTTGGGTATCTCATATAAAATACTGGGCTCCATATAAAATATTGATGGAAACCTCAGTCATATCTAGTATTAATTTTCCTCCGCTGCCACATATAAACTTTTCTCCTCATATACCTGATTCTCTATGAAAGTGTCAAAGGCAGGAAAAGCTGAGAAAATATCATCTCTTTAGCCTGGTCCCAAACCAAATCCAAAAATTTATTCTGTGCTCTGTGCCAAACTACTCCTCAGTCTTGATCATTATGTGGAATGAAATGCAGAGTTTCACTTTCTTGGTCTCAGGCAAACAAACATGTCAAACCTTTTTCCTCAGAACTCAGTAACAATTTCTTGCTTTTTAAAACAGAGATAGTGAAGAATGAAGCATGCCTATGATCCAGACCAAAACCAGAAATTCCCTTGACATCTGGGAAAACGCCCCAGTCATCTGTCTGGAGTCATTCACATTTTCTCTTGTCTCTCCTTTTCTGCTGTAAGAAATCTCACTCTTAGGAACCCAATAACAGAGAAGTGACAGGGTTAGGTGTCCAATGCCCCCAGAGCAGCTTTGGAGTCTGGTTCTTCCCTTGCAGAGGCATTTATCTGGCCTTGCATCTAACTGTGCTAGCAAGACAAGGCATACCAGCACCTCTAACTTCAGCATTTCCTATGGTTACTTCAAGCATTTTTCTTTGCTTGCCTTCACTTCCTATGCTCATTCCAAACTCCAGTTGGATATACCTGAATCTACTACTACTTTTGTGTAAAGCAATTACTGGCTTCTAAGCTAGAGGTCTCTTTTCCCAAGTAACAAGCAGTAGGACAAGAGGAAACAGCCTCAAGTTATGCCAGGGGAGGTTTAGATTGGATATTAGGAACAATTTCTTCACCAAAAGAGTTGTCAAGCATTGGAACAGGCTGCCCAGGGAAGTGGTGGAATCGCCATCCCTGGAGGTATTTAAAGGACGGGTAGACATGGTGCTGAGGGACATGTTTAGGGGTGGTTTTGGCAGTGTTAGCTTGATGGTTGGGCTCAATGATCTTAAAGGTCCCTTCCAACCTACGTGATTCTGTGATTCTGTGTCAATGCCAGTCCAGGAGACAAGCAAGGGACAGAGATGGTTGAGGTGTCACCATTGTCACACTTGTGAACCCCTGCAAACCTGTTCTGTGGTTCTGAACTGGGTATTTGCTAGATGGTGCTACCAACACACTTGTGTAAGAATGTTATGTAGTTAGGAATAAAAACAGATGTTTCATAGGATAAGGTACATGATCTAACCTTAAAACAGTTTATTCTTAAAAAAAAATAAATAGGAATCTAATTCTCTTACTTTTTGACCAGAGTGAAGATGACTATCACTGACAAGACAGAAATGGCATTCAGTACCGATCTAAGATTTTACTGCTATGAAATCAGAAAGAATATATTTCACGTACTTGACTGGTCTCAAAATACATGGAATGAACACCACAGAAAAAAAAAAAAGAGGAGTCCAGCCTTCAAGGCTGAGAAATGAGCTTCTGAATAACTGATGATGTAAGAGGAGCATGTAATTCATAAGATGCTAAATTTCTACAATTCACTTGCAAAGTCCTGGTTTTTATCCTGGGATAACAAATCCCAGGATCTGCATTGCTCCGAAGTCTGTGTCTTTCTCTGCTTGTTTGGGGTGTATTTGGCTTCATGACCTACCGCAAGAAGAAAAACTCATCACAATCTCTCCAACTTCCATTTAAGATATACTTAAAATTTTAATGCTTTTGTATGTATGAAGGCATGGAGAACTTGTGAGTAAAGCTTGAATCTGTAACACCTGGGTCCTTTTTGTTTTCCAGAATTATAAACCGAGAAGTGACCATTTGCCAAAAAATGCAGCCATCCCACGATTCAGCTTTTTGTTGTCCACAACCCTGACTTCTGAAAGGGAAGCCCTGCCTTTGTGTACAAGAGGTGACTGTCACAGTAAATGTAGCAGGCATACTCTAGTCCAGACTTTGTGCCACACAGTAAGTTACTTAATTGGATACTTGAAAAAGAAAGAGGTATACTTTTTATATGGTCCCAGAAATTGCTAGTATTTAAGACAGAAATCCTTTCAGACTGGTTTGCCTTAAATTGCACAGCAACTTTTAACAACAGATGCTCGAGTCTGAACTCAGCTGTAACGAGTGGTTGCTGTTAATAGGGGTGGGAAAAGAGTTGGAAATCATGTGTTTGTATGAAAAAGACGTGACTGAGTGTATTAATTAGAAGCAGAAAGCAAGAAATACTTCAGAACAGACAAAATGGCCTTGTTTATGTAGACAACTTAACTTGCTTTCAAATTCCTCAAAGTATCTTTAACCCTGAGGTTACCCTGCTTCTCAGTGCAGATCACATTGTTTCTCATGTGCATACAAAATATGATTCATGCCAGAGAACTGTCCATTGTGCAGAGAAACTTAAAGACTGAGAATTTGTCTGCTGTGTATGTGAACATGGCAAGCAAGCCTACGAGCAGCAAGGCAAGTCCATTCAGATAGAGCCTGTCCTGGCATCTCATCTATGCTTTCTTGTTCAAAAAGCCTTAAAGAAAAAGAACACTTCTGAGTGCTGTCCACACCCACAAACAGATGTAAAAGTGGAAAGTCAATACAGCAATTGGCCATGATAAACTCTCAAGAGAGATTTTGTAACCCACAATTGGCCAGGATAATCCCAGCCACGTAGTTTGTCTCCCATGAAAACTGTTTGACCTCAAATTTCTTTCCTGGAGCATGAGGCTGGGTTTTTTCCCATTTCCCTCCCTTGGGGATTCAATAGAATAGCTCTGTTTACTAGTGTTTCAGCCATCCCAAATATAGTATAAGGGTGTCAAAAATGTAATGTTATTACAGGTTTACAAACTTAAATTAATGGCATGGTCAGTGGCATGTGATTAAAATAAAGATAATGAAAAAACTTCAAAGAAATGTTACCAGATAGTAAAACTCTCTTAGAAAGGGAGACTTCACAATTTGTTAGAGATTTTCAGAGAAGGTTCCTTTAAAGAAGAGTCTCCGTTTTACATTTAAAATAGTCACAATTTGGGCAGTTTCAGATTTGTTGGAGTTCCATCCAAGGCAACTGCAGGTATATATCAAAGCAGAAGCCTTGATTCTCTGTGAATAAATATCACGTAGCAGCAAAGTAATACAGCATTTATTATCTTTAGTTCTATTAAAAGACATCCAACTTGTTAGTTCAGCACCTCATGTTCTAATAATAACAATACTTCAACATTTTTCTGATTTTATGGTGCACTCAAAATCATGAACCTGACACAGAACATTTAGCAAAGAGTTCTTGGACAATAGCTGAATCTACTAAGAAGATTCCCAGAAGAGTCCTTCTGACCCTCAATTGTATTACTATCTCAAGGAATCATACGTAGTTAATCAAGCTGATAAGCCTTAAGCACGTCATTTTCTTACTCCAAACCCTATGTTCATGCACGAATCACATATTGAGAATAGTGCAAATACCAGTTTAAAGGTGCTCTGTAGGGGCTATTCTTCACAACGAAAGCCATTAGTGTAAAATCAAGATCATAGAGTTGGGAATTTTCTTTCTGAAAACCATTATTTTGCATAGTCCTAAAGCCCATAATTCATCTCCAGGAGGCACGTATTGAAGGGCAAAACTATAAAGGGTAAGCAAGGGAAGAAGTAGGTCTACATTGTTGTCTAACAGTATCTTGACATCAGAAAACTACTATATTTTTGACAGATACTAAGGGATGCTTGTTCCAAGTTGTGCGTATGATTCACATGCACTGGAGTTCACGGCATCAACAGTGGTATTGGATTTTAGAAGCTATAAGTAAATCATTCTGATGGAAAACAAAATAACGTGATCTCTGCCAACCAGTTCTTGGAATATAAACCACATGTGTATAACTTGTGAAACAAGGAGGCAGAATTTCCGTTAAATCAGCTTGTCTGAAACATCTATAATTTTTGTTTGGTACTCAACAAGTACGCTAGTGTGTAGAGAGGCTACAGACAATCCAAGTAGCCCCTGGGAGGTTGCGGTCCTCTTGCTGAAACTCCGTTTCAGGTGAAGAGCTAGCCAAAAGCATGATGCATAAATGCTTCATAGTATTCTTAGACGTTGGGAGTAAGACAAAACACCACAAATTGTCCCACAAGGATGAATTTTAATCATATTAGCATGTTCAGTAGCCCAGCGGTGCTTTGAATCTGCTTTGGGCCTGCTGGAATATGAATACGAATAATAAAAGCAACAGCAGCTACATTTGCAACCTGCTGGTCTGCACTCAGGATTGGTACCATATGATGTATATCTGCCCAGAACAAGGAAAAAACCCTCTTTTAACATTGCCAGTGAAGTACTCTGGCACATCTCTCTTCATTCCTCTCTCCAACTGCATTTGAAAAGGAGTTTCTTACTGTAGCTGCTATTCAACGCAGTGACACTGAAGTGTTTTCTAGACAACAAAGAACTGAGGTAGAAAGCGTTGTCCTTTCTGAAATGCAGAATTTCAACAAATATTGGGAATGTCACTAAATTAAAACTTGAAAACCTGGTAAATTCTCACCTTTGCACTGAGCAGCCTTTATTTAATACGCAAATCCTAAGGAAACAATAACAACACAAGGAAAAAAAGAGAGAAATACAGCATTTTGTGATACTATCCACAGTATTATACAACATGGCTTACTATAATGTAAAAAATCTTTTGGGATCTTATCTGGAGTATATTCTTTGTCTGTGCATCATTCTGAACTGTTCTTATTACAAACCCTTTTTCTTTCACTGCTCATTCATCAGGAGGGCTTTTGTTATCTGAAGGCTAAGTAAACAGGAGGGAAAACAAGCATCCCAAGCTATTGTATGTCATCGGGCAATGTCTTACTGCCACCTTGCGTTGAGCAAAAAAAAAAAAAAAAGAATAGCTCGTATTTCACAGACATTTAAACACAAAAAATTCATCTGTTCAGAAAATAAACAAAAAGGAAAATTTTCAGAAAGGTACGTGTGAATGTGTCAATACACATATAACATTACAGAAACGGTTTGAGAGTTCATAAAAAGAGGAAAATGCTTCAATTTCAAATTTGTCTTCACAAGCAAGTGGCAAATGTCCACTAATGGTTAACAGCCTTTTGTCTGTTAAAAGCTGAAGAAAGGGAAAATTTTTTTCCTAGGGAAAGTTAATGGACATTTGTGATTTTATTCCCTGGGTTTTTTTGGGTTTGGTTTTTTTTTTTTTTTTTTACAGTTACCTCATGAATAATGGGATTTCTTGTGAAGCTAGAGAGATTTTTATCCCACTCTTGGGCTAACATTTTTTTCTAACATTGCAAACAACACTTTTAACACATCGGTACATCCAAGTAATGAAAAATTCCTACAGCGCAGTAGCTTCTTACAGTCTGGAATAAATCCGCATGCTGCAGACAACTTTCTCACCCACCAGATAAATCATATACAATGACAGGATTGGTCCTTGCACTTTAACAACTTAAAAAATTATGCTTAAAGAAAATCTGTCCTCTGGTAGCTCTGCAGAGATTAGTTTTCCTTGTGAAGGAATCACTGCACAGCAACACATACCTACACACAGAGGCATGCACAGACAAAGCCAAGAGATGGCAAATTCTTCTGCAGCAAACATTTGACCTTGCAGAATGATGATAAAAGAACATAGTTAATCAAGTATGTATTAAAGATGCTACAATTACTACAAGGTTGGCTCTCTATCCATCATTGCCAGATAATGCTGTCCCTACCGTGATGGCTCACTAAACACCATCCTTTTACACTTTAAATCAGTTGTTTTCAACTTGTAGTTTGCAGACCCCTCGAAGTCCTGTGGACTATTTCTAAGGTACCTACAAAACCAGATTTTTAAAAAGAGTGTATTTTTAAAAGAGCACATATCTTTTGTAATTAATTATATATTCAAAGATTTGAAAAGGCCATTCTCTATTGGCCAAGTTTTAAAGATCCACAAACAGAAAGAGGTAGGAAAGCACTGAATTAAAGCTCAGACTTGATATCAAAACTTTGGGGGCCACTCACAATCACATTTTCTTTAGGACACCACATACTTTTATTTTCAAACCTGTTGAAACCAGCAAAATGTTACTATCAGCTTTACTGCTTAGTACGATGCCAAACACCAGTTATAAACTGCTTAAGGCATTTCAAGGTTGTCCTGCTACCATGACTATGGATTTATTTAGTACAGTAGATAACATAATTATTAGGCAAGTCTTCAGTAAAACAGAAAGTGTCTTGGGGTAGTAATATTAATTCATGAGAAGTAGTTCCACTGTCCATCATCATCAGACGGTTCATATGGGCATTAAAAAATGGTAATGGACTAAAGCTATGCATGTTTCACCTCCCAGAAAGTCAGTGCCTGTGATGCCATTAGTCCCAGCACAAAAGAACAGAAGTTCTATGGCTTCATGCAGTATGATAAATGGATGAACTAGTTACTTAATTTTGTGTGGATGATAAAGACTCTTTTCAGACATTTACGACCATTGCTAACCCCAAGTCATAAAAATGAGCTTATTTAATCTACTTGGTGTAGGCAAAATGCTGTCTCTCGAGGGTTCACTGACTTCAGTCACTGCAGTCCGTCCTCAAGGCATTATTTGCACGGTTGGTGAGAGTGCTTCTACAGCAATATAAAAATTAAAATAAACCAATAATAATTAAATACGTATAATATGAATTACCACTTGGGTTTTGATGTCTGTAAATAGAATAAGTCTTCCCACTACTGTATTAACTCCTTGCTCATTATAAGAAACTTTTATCTGATACTATTATTTCTAACACAGAAAATACGTGCTTTAGGCAGTCATGGGAACATACTAACAAGATCTAGATGTAGTGAGTTGCAGAAGATGTTATGGCACAGCTTGAGAGGCCTGAAACAAGGGATTACTTCATATGCAAGAGAACAACCCAAGTCACACTGCCTGTGACTGATGAACAGACAAGATTTTTTAAAAAAAATATAGCTCAAAGACAGGAATAGAGATGAGAGAATCAGAAAACAGGCAGAAAACTATTTTTGCCTCAGATCCTCCTTTCTCTTAAGAACTTTTCTAATAGAGGAATTTTCAAACCCTAGGACTCAGCAATCTCTTTAAGTACCAATGTTGGGCTCCCACTAGGTTCCTCAGCAATGCTTCTACTGCCCCACACCCCCCTTTCTTCTTACCCATCTCTGTTTCCTCCAGACAGAGTCCTGATGAAACAGTCATATCATCCTGTCTTGGTTCTGTTGGTCAAGGAGAGGTTAAAAGGCAGCTCTCCTCTTACTACCACTATATTTGTTGCTGGCCTTGCCTTCTTTCATTTCATTTCCTTTCCTCATCTTTGTCCACTGGTTTTTACCTTCCCCTTTTGTTACAAAAAGAAGCAGCAAGACATACCCCTTTTTTGGTCACAAAAGTGCTCAACGTCATGTAAGTCAGAAGCCCCTCCTGGCTCTAAACAAGAAATATGACAGTAACAGGAGTAACAGGGAGTTTCTCAGACTTTGTTACCAAAGACAGTTTCCATTATGTCACTTTTTAAAGTCTCAGTTGATTGTAGGGCTCCTAAATAGGAAACATGGTAATGTTTCTATGACCGTCTCCCAGTCTGCATTATCTACCCCATGTACACATTTACAGAAGTGCCTCACAGTCTCATTCTAGATCCTGCAAAAAACACACTCGTGATTTGTGTGCCTGCCTGCAAACACAAGATCTGTGAGGCCAAATACCAGGAAATAATTAGAGATGCGTACATTTAAATCTATTGAAGAGTAAAGTAGAAGTAATTGAGATGGTCTCTTCTGTTGCAGCATTGTGGAATTACCAGAGCTCATCCAGATGCCATGCTTTCTTCTGGCAGGATGTGGGTGTAACTAAAACCTACTATAAAATGGTTGCTTAAGACTGAAGATGTCCCCTTCTTCCACAGTGCAGGGAGAAAAGTCACCCATATCCACAGATTAAAATAACCATCAATATCAAGGCTGCACAGTAGAGATTGGGATTATAAATCCACAGGAAATCTAGCTTCTGGTGTCTGATCCCAATAAACCCTTGGCTGTGTCACAGCCTTGAAGGTGTTCAGTTGGAAAAGCCTGCCTGGAAACCCCAGCACATGAACTATGCCTTTGGTGGTCTTTGAATCAAGCTTGTTTGATGGCAGCCATTGGCGACTTTCAGCAGACTAGTATTTTCTCCTACTTCTGTGTGTAGAACAAGAAGGTTAGAAGTCATTCTTTTCATTATGAGAATGAGGTTCGGCTGCTTTTTCCTTACAAGAGTGTGAAGGATTTCTTTGTTAAATTCTTAATTCCTTGCTCAGGGTTTATGACTGAAATAGCTCTATATTGTTTTAACTTGCCCGTGCTAAAGAAAACACAAGAGAAAATGTATGCTCACACCGCAGGCCATTGTGCTGTGCCGATTTACCCACACCATCATGGACAATGGCTGCTCAGCTGCCAGTATTTAACAATAAACAAACATCAACAAATAAAAATGTTTGACAATAAATTTAATTACTGGGGTGGGGGGGAGTTATTTTTTTTGTCTTACATAACACCAAGGAAGAACTTGCTCAGGAAGGACAGTCAGTATTTCAAGCAGAGGAGCTATGCAAGTAAATCATCAATGGAAAGAGTGCCCTGCATCTGGGACAGAGGATAAAAGGGAGTTAAGCAGCCAGCAGGATGCAAAATGACAGCTGTTTAAACCACTTTTCTAACTGCTGTGGCCAATGGTTTGATATCTCTGAGGAACAAGCAGGCAGCCATGGGGGGGTGGGACACAGAAAAACAGAAAAGATCAGCATATTATTTCTATTGTGACCGGCTTGTCTGTTCCTGTCCAACTTCTATAATAGCTAATTAGCAACTGCCAAAGTTTACCCCATCCAAACATCTGGTTATCCAGGCCCTGCTTTCCTCTCTAAAGCTTTAATGAATTTGAAAGAGCATTTCCCTCTGCCTTACTGAGATAAAAGAAGATATAAACAGTCCCCTTGGGCCTGGTACATCCTCTGCTCAGTAGTGTTCCCAAAATGGCTTATTCTCCTATCATCCCAGCCAATTTATTTGCCCCCCGATTTCCTAGCTCCTGACTTGCTGAAAAAAAAGCATCTGGTGAAGTACGCAGAAGCCCTGTGCCTTATGAGAAGGACCATTCCCCCACTCTGTGCAGGAGCAAGAATAAAGCTGCTGAAGAGCTATGTCTTACCACCAAATACTGTGATGAGGCTTTGCAGCAGTGGAAGATGGTACCTCCTGGCTCTGATACTTCCTCTGCGTGCTGCCTCCATCCATCCATGACGGAGCGCACCTCTCATCTGCAGCAGCTGCTCTGTGGATGCTTTCAGCCCTTGACTGTATTTTTATACTGCTTGCATCAACCAGACCTCCATGGTTGTCTCTAGTGAGAGTCTTATTAAGCACGACCCACCCTCTCTAAAACACATGGATTTCATGTTAAATCTGTCTGTCTGACAAGAGGAGATTGGGAATACAGCTAGCAGTCCAAGTAACTGCAATCAAAACCAACCTTCTACAAAAATATAGTCCCACATGACAGTGTGAAAGGATGAAAGGAAAGGAGTGGGGGAAACTGACCAGATACTACAGTAATTCCTGCAATTGTTCCAAACATGCCTTACAAGTTTCCCATTAACCAAACACCTGTGCACCTTCACATGATATATCGCTTATTTGCTCATCCAGCATCTTGCTCTGAGCACCCAGGATATCTCACGGGCAGGCAAACTGTGTTTAATCCGGTAACTTTGTACTGTCAGCAGCTGAAAGCCAGAAAGAATTGCACCAGAAAGAGCAGAGAAATTTTCCATCCAAATTTCACTAAGATACTTCTACACTGCTTTGGGAAGTCTCATTCAGCTGTTCATCCACATTAGCTTACACTGAAACTAGTTACACAAACAAAATATCTGTCTACGGTACCACATAAGAGAATGATGGTAAACAATATATTAAGTTTGACAAGGTGTCTGGTGAGAAGTCACAGGGTAATGGATGGAGCTATGCAGTTTTTTGCTGTTTGCACAGAACTAACACATCAAAGGAAGAGAAAGGTGATAGTATTTCTTTACACAGACCTGTAAGCCTGCTGTTACATCCACTGAATCCTCTGTCTGTCAAAGACACTCTGAGAATAAGGAAACTCAGAAAAGAAGGGGAAATGAGTACATGGCTGCAAGATGGATGTTTCTGCAGCCACTTGCTTCAGAACATGGATGATTACCACAACTCGTGCTCCTACCGGTTCCTGCTTCTCCTAGTTCCCAGTCTACTCGTGCCTGTTATCTCTCCTGCCTCCTCATTACAACTGACCTACAAAATGTCTCAGCTACCTCCCTCCACCCTCTCCCAGGTGCTGTTGCATGCACACCTCAGCTGTCCCTGCTCCCCCAGCGTGCTTCACTGCAGTCCCAGCTGTGGGAAACGAGGCTGAGGAGAAGAAAGCTTCTGACTTGCACCACTACACGTTAAGGGAGCTCCTTCCCCATTCCAGAGCTCACAACACCCCAGGAACCACCTGCCAATCCCTGAAAACCCCTTCCACTTTGACCTGACCAGAAAGAGGTGAAAAGAGCACAACAGGGATGGTGCTATGAACAGTTTCTAGCACCCAAAAAGAATTTAGACTGTATAGCTAGAGAGAATAGCTAGAAATTACATCACATACCAGCACATTAAATACTGTTGGTTAAAACACAGCAACCATTTTTGTTCTTTAGTCAGGCAACAGTACAAGGCGACAAGTAAAGCAGAATTTTGTATCTAGCTCCAAAACTCATTTTAGAAATGAGGGCATCTAATCTGTCACTTTACCTGCAAAATCATGGAAAGAAGGTATTTGTCCCTTTTAATTTGGGAAGTTCAACAATTTCATTTTGCTTTCTCCCTTCCACATCACTGAGATACTCCCTTATTCTCCTAGGAGGGCTGTCCTTTCCTGGCATTTTCTCTTTTTCTTTTGGATTTTTCCATACACATGGACATACACGCTCAAAATGCTTCTGTGATAGTTTGTTATCTGAGGCTTGTAGCTCAGGTTTTGGGAGGGCTTATCAGAGAAAACGGAAAGGTGAGCAATTCTGTTCAGCGAATCTTCTGCAGCCTGACAAAATCAAATGTGACAGCAACAGAGAGGCATAGGAGGAGGTGGCCGTGATGGCTGCAAGACATAGACTTGTGTCACAGGTGAATGTTACCTGTAAATCTCACAGATGATCTCAAGCTGTAGGCCACCTCTGAAACCTTAACTACTGGTCTCTGTTTGAGGCATAGTTGCATGCCATGTTCATTCCAGACTTCAGTTTTCTAGGACAAGCAATGCATTAACTTGCAGTCTCCGGAAATATTTTTTTATACTCCTTCACAGGAAGATTCAGGTTATATTCCAGATTTCAGCTGGGAATCCCCTTACGGAGGTCTTTGTGGCACTTGAGATGACAGAGCTTTGCCTTCTATTTTAGTGGAGTTTGAGGTCTCTATCCACCTCGTATCCACAAATTTGTCACTGG
The DNA here is from genome assembly GCA_013398295.1 of Chionis minor. NCBI lineage: Eukaryota > Metazoa > Chordata > Aves > Charadriiformes > Chionidae > Chionis > Chionis minor. The sequence goes on from VZSF01008264.1 coordinate 364,168, forward strand.
CTACCGACACATCTTTGAGGAACACCGAACACATCCATCGGTTTATATCTGTGCGGGGCCATTATATCTGATAGATCCTGTCTGAGGGACTCCACACATGCATGTAATCAGCCTGTGAGATAATGCACATGAAACAGCAGCAACACAATTACACAGCCAGACCAAACTGTGGCATTTCCTGACATTTAGTGGTTAACTGTGTAAATGTACTCTTGAGTTAATGTCAACTTTTGTATTTGATTCCCCTTGGATTTGTTGTTTGTTTGCAGTTTCCCTTTGAGGATAAAATTTCAAAAGGCTAATCCCTCCTGCTTCGAAGCTATGCTGCTTAGACAATAATTACACAGAAACCATGCAAAAGTTGTTGGTGTTTGGCTCAACACTAGTCCAATCCTATCATTTTATTCTATTTCCCTGTAACCAAGCTGCCTTTAAAGTAATATATAAGTGAATCATGAATACCATCTTTCATTACTCTCTGGACTCACTTTTTTTTAAACAAAATTATGTACCATCTAGTTTGTAATTGTTTCGGAGCTCAGGGAGCTTGGCTTATACTATGCAAGCGCAGACTACTTCTTTCAAAATAGCAACTCTTTTTTGTAGTGATATGCTTTCCTAATGCTCATCTATTAATCAATTAAACCCTGAATTTCTTTACAAAAATACAGTGCCTTGCAGTTCAGGGACGGCTATTTCCATATAAGTTCCAGTATTTAATTTTTAGCTTTTGTTATGCTTAAAAATAAAGTACCTTTTCCATTGTAAATATGCAAGGGTTTTTTACTCCATCCCATGTCACTAGCTGAACTAATGTTTCTAAAATCTTTCAAAGGCTATTGCCTTTTCATAGAAAACTCCAGGGAGGGAGTTAGACAATAAAGTGGTTATCTCTGTGCCGGGGTCCCTAAAAGCAACAAGCAAGAGGGGTCTTTATTTAAAAAAAAATAGAGCCTATAAATGTATAACTTCTGTGATAGTGTGTATTCTTATTTGTATTGCTTCCTACCAGATTAATACTGGGTTTTATCTTGCGCATACATAAATGCCTCAGGGATAAAGGCATCAGCGATCCTAGGTAAAAGCATGGCACCAGCTTTCATTACATGTGGATGACTTACAACATGCTCAACGTTGCTTCTATCTACTATCTCAGAATTTAAGGCTCAAGGCAAGTTCCCCTTCTTTTCCTCTGTGTCGGTTTCTTGCTCTATAAGGAATAAGTATGATGGTCAGATAAACGGGACTTGGGAACCTCTCCCGGATGCATGGGAGATGCACGTGAATGGGGAAAAAAGACTGATTTCATTATCCCAAGAGGAGCAGAGATACAGTACAGTCATTCAAGCACTGGAAGGGTTTTTCCAGAGTCTGTACAGTCTCCATCTTTGGAGGTTTCACAACCCAACAGGACAAAGCCCAGAGCAACCTGGTCTGATCTCAGAGCCAACCTGTCTTTGAGCAGGGTTTGGCTGCTGAGGTCACCTGCAGCCTGAATTACTCTGTGACTCCATGTCTTCCCTCATCCTAATGGCCACAATGACATTTGTAAAGCAAAACTGCCTCTCAGAGGTTGCTGGATTTGAACAGGTTCAGTAACTGATAGAGCAATTACTTCTACCCAACTTCTGGTGCTGAATTACAGCAGAGATGTAACTTCTTTATTACAGCTGTGAGGTACTGGGACTACTGCAAGGAGCAATGCCTGGCATTAGTGCTCAGGTAGCTGAGCAGTGAGTGATGAGGGATCGCGCATGGGTGAGGCTTCAGCAGTGTACTGCAAGGTATCTACTAACAGTGTTAGACAAAAAAATGAAATAAACAGTAGGCACTAACCCAAAGGTTTTAGAAGCAGATCTTTCAGGTGAAACCATTTCACACCCTGATTTAGTTGATCAGTGAGAACCAAAGTGTCTGTATGGGATGTTTAATGAAATTAATTAAAAGCAGAACATTTTGAGAGGTTGAGAGAACAGCCTGTAAGAAGTGGAGAGTACACACCAGATAAACAGTAGTCTGGAATAAATCTTCTTCCTGTGAAAGTGCCTGACCACTGGGCTATTTTCTATGCTGGAGCTTGGGTTCTGGAGTGTTGGGTTGGGGTTTGTTTTTTTTTTCTTTTTTACTATTATGATGGTTTGGGGGCTAAAGAAACTTTAGACTCCTTCCCAGCCGGTGAATGATCTTTAACCACCAGTTTTCTCAGGCAAGAATTCATGTCCCTCTCCATTCAGGCTTGGAATGAAGACCCTAAAATTCACTGTGATCATCCTAAGAAGCCACAGTTTAAGCCAAGGCATGACAACTTTCTGTTTCCTGGCAATACAAAGTGGAGTTAGTCAGTGACCAGTTAGAGAAGTTAACTCAGTATTTCTTTAGAAGAAATGCATCAAAGAGAATACATATTATAAAACAGTATGAAAGCCAAGTTAACAAAATTAATGTATTGTCTGCAATCTGAACAGCTACATGACTCAGAAAAATCCTTTTATTGTGGGGCAGGTTTTTAGGGATGATCCCCCAAACAAACTTTGATCTCTCTATAAGCACTGCAGAAAGAAGCATCTCCAAGGCACATTGCTATGACATAAAGAGTAAGTATGTGCAACAGAGTAGTGGAAAAAACCCAACATTACTTTAAATAAAAACTTCAACTCTTCTTTAAGTACGGAGTTACACCTAGCTCCTTCACTAATTATATTCCATAATACTCAGTTTTACGAGACATTGTTGCTGAATGTTAACCATAAAGTAATTGGAAACAGTAATCCATAACTTTATCCATAACATAAAGGATGCCCTGTGACAGAGCTAATTAGGACCACTGAATACAGTTTGATTACTGAAAATTACTCTCTTATTATAATGATAACAACATATTTCTGGCCATAAAATGTCACTAGTCTTTACAGTATGTATCCATAGATACACACAAATACACACAGAGATAAAACTTTGGATGTGCACATGGATATTGCTAACCTGGGTTTTGCTTCCAGAGCACTGGCAAATTTTCCACTGTCATGCATATAGGAAATAGGTGCATCCTGCAGACTGGAACTGATCATTTGGCTTTTGGATCAATACACCTGCTTGCTTTAGAAGCCCACTGCTAAAATTACCTATATAACAAAAAGATAGGAAATGGAGAAAAAGCTTGAGGGCCAATAAATTCAAGAGAATCAAATGTAACAAGGATTATAACTAAAAAGGCATTCAACTTGTGATGTGGACAATTCAACTCTTCCCGTTATACCTGGTGTAATGGGAAGAGTTGTATTGTCCATATCACAAGGCAGAATGAACATGGGATACATAATACTCCTTGGTCTAAGTTAATATTCGTTTATCTTGACATTTAGCAAGGGTTTGGACCAGATGACTTGCAAGTGTGTCTTTCATCCTCAGTTATCAATTCTAGAAATTTAAAATGTTCCAGGACAAATCCTTCCATCATTCTTCACAAAAATAGCAGACTGTTGTACAAGAAAATCCGTCCTTTTATACAATATCCGAATCCAGAGACACGCCGTTACTCTGTTAGTCATAGCTTCTTGCAAACTCCTCAAAGCAGGGTAGATGGGATTTATTTTTTTTTTTTAAATGGAAAAAGTACAATACAGCACAAAGGAAGAGAGGATTGATGGCTGTTTTATAGACATATACAAATCAAGTGGCTCATCCAGACCGCAAAGAAAGTTCAGCGCAGACTCAAGCAAACTCTGACCAAGCAAGTTCCAACCCGAACCATTGACTACACCATATCTTGTAAGTCCTACTACTGCTCTGAGAAATGCTCTGAACCAAAAGAGGGAAGAACTGGCTTGCCAGATGTTCCAGTGCTGTTTCCACTCAGAGGCTGTGTCCCATAACAACCATTACATAAATATCCATGTGTGAGCGCAAGCAAGCCAGTAAAAACATGTGAGGCTGACATTGACAGCTCATCCTGAGACCTGGCTATACTTCAGGTACCACCATGGTTACCCTGGGGATCCCTGGAAGTGTGATGTTTTCTCCCATTTGCGAGCTACTTTCACATGTGATCTTTCCCGAGTATGAGCCTCTCTTCGCTCTTTGTGGTATGAGATATGTGTATTCTGGCTTGGTATACCTACAAAGGTCCAGAAGGCCACTTGTGCTCCTCTGGATTTAATACTAAATAAATGGAACTTAATATTATGCCCCTGTTTAGGTTAAAAGCAGCTTTTCCTTTAATTCAGTGGATTTCAAGGATTCCATCCAACTTTCAAGCACAATGCCATTTCACCAGTTTTAAATAAAAGCAATGGTTTCAATGCAACAGATTGTCTAAACAGGATAGTGTAATAAGTATGTACACTAGTAGATAGACATATTAATAATATGCCATATTATTTATTATCCTTTCCATTATGAGATTAACTGATTATTTTGGCAGTTTAAATAGATTTGTTTTTCTTTTACAGGGACGAAAATGGTTCTGGCATGCTGCAGATGGCATCATCTGCCGACTGGAAAATTTATTCATGAGATGAGCTAGAACTGAACAGTGTTTCAAACAACTTTCAGACACTGTTAGATAACTATTGAGTATTTTATGGAGACAATTTCAAGCACTATTTAGGCAATATTTAAAGAAAGCAAAAGGGCAACTTCAGAAAAAAAATTCTATTAAAGAAGATAGAAATATGACATGGATTAAGTTACTAAAGGCCAGTGTGTTGCCACCTTCTTCAACTTATTAATTTCTGCAGAATAAAGGTTTTCTTTGGAAGGAAAATTTCACAAGAATTTCATTAGTTTATCATAATTTTTTAGAGATGGATTTCTTCAGAAATGATCCACTCATGAGATTTTTTTCATCTTTTTTCTATAATGAAAGGGTCCTGATAATAAAGAAAATAAAGAGGTATATAGGAAGAACTGTTTAACAAGATAGACTGTTAGCAGTACAGAAATACTCTGTGAAAATACTACTCACATATTCCATAATTTTTTAATAACTGACTCTGGTATCTGAAAACGTAAAGCACTTAAAGACATTTCTCAGAATTCCAAATTTCAGTCCTAAACATCATTTCCTTTGGCCAAAATTTTTATTGGTTTACATTATGCGTTAAAAGTGAACATACTGGACTAGGGAGCCTCCAGCCTGGCAACTCTGTGGAGCAGGAATCATTCTCCCACAGAAATGAAGCACAAGGTCTGGACTCTTTCTGATCATACAAACCCAGCCAATGTGCAGTGCTACATCTCAGGGAAAGCAGAAAAATCCAGAAACAAGTAGTCAGTCATCTCTCATTAGCCCCAAATTCAGTGTTCCAGCCTTGGCACAAAGCAAAGTGCCTTTTGGAGACAACGACTGACAGGCTCCCAAAAGAGGTCTTATTTAGCAGATGGCAGGAGTGAACACCATCAGAAACATACAAAAGTTATGTTACACGGGCAAGGCCTTATTGTGAGCCCAAAATTTCAGAGCTCACCGATTTTAATAACAGAACCACTGACACCATCACCGAAACAAGGATTTCAGCCTTTTTGTATAGCAGATATCAATCAATCGGTTTTGTCATACAGGGGATGTGAAAATAGCCCATGAGACAATTGGTAGCTAATCAGTACAAAAAAGGGAGAAATCAGTAACTATCAGATTAATTTATCAGAATATTGCAAATTTAAAAACAAATAGAAAATTCTTACCCTTTTCTTTACAAAGACTTACATATAGCAGCTTGCCACTTTTCACTTTATTGTGAGTTCTGTTTTTTCTCTGAGCAGATATACAAAACTCCAGCTGGAAATAAAGGCAACATTTCTTTCTTAGTATCACAACTGTTCTATTGAAGTATTATTCTTTTGAAAAATAATAATTAAATATTAAAGATAAACACTTTGTAAGTATGAATATCTTATCAACTGAGTTCTACTTGCCATTTTGATAACTCATTGTAAACTTGCTTATTGAAAGTACTTATTTTTCACACAAACTCTTGTCTTCAGTACTGCTCAATACCTGCCATCAGGAAACATGCTCATCTGTATCTGTACTGGTTTTCTGCTGATCTCTTTGGACATTTTCACCAAGTATTTTTTTCTCAGTATGAGTCCAGCTGCAAAACTCCAACCATCGCTAAAGTGTTGTGGAATAATTTTTGCAACTTTTGAAAACAAACAAACAAAAAATCCAGAGTAAAAACAACCCCACTCAATGCATTTAGGCTGTTGTTTTTCCATTTAGGAAGTTACATTCTGAGCTCTGAATAATTTCATTCTTTCTGCAAGTGAAAAGTATAGAGATATCACTATACTAATCTTTAGATTATGACTGCATTAATCCTTCTTTAAGATTAACACGTGTCTGTGGGGGCGGGCACAATTCCAGTCTAAGCAACACAGCTAAAATTTAAGCCTTATTCCTGAGGGGGATGTATAAATCACTTAGATGTGTTGGTTACCAAAACATCTGACACCAAGTCCATGGAGCCTGCTATTCATAGTAGCTTGTAGCTGTAACTGTATGTTAGCATAGTGTGCTATCAAAGGATCTAAAACATAGAAATGTGTATGAATATTCTGTTGAGATGATGAATCTGTGGATGGATTTTTCCACTGTAGTGCCCAGGGAGGTGGTGGAATCGCCGTCCCTGGAAGTATTTAAAAGACAGGTAGACGTGGTGCTGAGGGACATGGTTTAGGGGTGGTTTTGGCATAGGTTTATGGTTGGACTCGATGATCTTGAAGGTCTCTTCCAACCCAAGTGATTCTATGATTCTATGATTTCTTAAATATCAAAGGCACAGCACTGAAGAAAAAGAAGAAAGCTGCTTTCATCTCTAGGGAAATGGCTGCCTGGTTTTGTGATGCTCTTAGCTAATCAACAGCGCCTCTGGATTCACTCTCTAGGATGCATGGATGCAAACCAGAGATTTTTAGAGGTGTTCACACATGGTTCATGTTGTAAATGAAGTAGCTCTTCTAATGACTCAGTCAAAGGGCGTTCTGCTTTATGTTGAGGATTAATGCAACAAAAGCTGACTTCTTTTGCTTGTCTGTGTATCATGTTGCAATCACTAGGGAACTAATAGTCTAATCACTGCCTACTGACTGTCAACACCAAAACAACCTCTGAAGTCAGTTATATTGTAATAATTTCCCAGGTGTTTTTAAAAGGCTACAAAGAGGACGGTAAGAAAATTACCATGTGACAGAAAGATGAACTATGACAACTATTTTATATTTACGTCTATTTTCATTATAAGAAATATCATCCCTATTTTCCTCCATTATCTTTTCTCCTTAAGCTAATGCTAAAAGAAACAGACCATAGGAGAGGGTGTAGTCATGGTAATTCGTAGTAGCTGAATTCTGTCATCGGTTCATAGTAAATTTCCTCTCATCCCATAAACATCCATAAAAAAATGTGATCTATGCTTCCTTCATTGACAAAATGTGGTCAATAACAATTTAAATTCATTTAAAAACCAAAGCAATATTTCCCAGTTTGGGGGATGGTCAGTCACATCATACTTAGATAATACTATATATTATGGTTGTGTCAGACAAATAAAGGCAACAAATTCTCAGCCAGGACAACTCAGGGCAATTCAAGTGGTTTTGCTGAAGTGAACTGACTACATCACTTGAACACCCAGTCTTAGAGGTGTACAAGAAGCAGTGCTAGCTTTATGGTGAGCTTCATACCTTCTATTTCCATCATAAAAATAGCATTTCACACGCATTTTTTGGTAATAACCAAAGATCACCTCTTAAGGCTTCAAATGTCACTACTAAAAAAGAACTACCCATTGTCTGTATATCGAAACAGTGAACTGATATGTGCTGTCAAAATCAAAAAGCTCTTTGCCCAGCTAATACTAACAGCAACATCTGACAACCAGGTAAGTAAGTGTAGCAACAATTTCCTTGAACTCACCCTTCTATTGTCCTGATATGTTCTCCAGTTGGAAAACAGGTGTAATTTATTGAATTTAGGTATTAAATTGGATTCACCTTGATGATACTAGATATTAACTTCCCAAAATATTGGGGGGGGGTTGTTCTAAAGTAATCTCTTCTCATGGCACATTAGGTCCTAAAAATCATACAAAGAATGGAAAAACATTTGAAGATATTTGATGGGAATCCTGTTATTTTTGTTACTATGATTATCATGTGGGGAGCCACTGATGAGCGAACAGGAACAGATGTCATTCTTTACAACATGTCTCATCTTGGCAGGACTGCTGTAGCCACTAAATCCAGCTGTCTGGATAAACTAATGCCAAAGTATAAGGGTGGGGGATTCAAAATTTTCTTCACAATGCTACATGTTTCCTGGTGGTGTGCCATGCGGAGCTGGACAGGAAAAAAAATAAACATCTGTAAGGTTAGAATAGAGGCTAGTTAATAGAAAGTTAATGTAAAACTATGATTTTTCACCCACAACTTTATCTTGTGATTTATCCCATAGCTGGCCAGCCAATATCTGTCACCATAATAGCCTTATATAGCGCTCATGGTGACAAGGATGCCGGGTTCTTTTGATTCAGTGTCACTCTTCTGCCTACAACTTTTAGATTGGGCTGTGAAAAAGATGGTTATGAGGGTCATTGGGAGAAAACCTCTGCAACTTTTAATTTAATGACGGCTGTCCTGGGAACCACATTAAAGTAAAAGAATTAGTTTCATTTATGAACACTGAAGGGCACAGATTTCAGCTCTGCATTCCTGACTGATGGTTTGCCAGCTGATTCCTTTCTCCATTTCAAAGCCACTTTGCATTCAGCTGGAAAATCTACAGTTGTTTCCTTCATTACACCTCTATTCCTGCAATAATTAACTTGCAGAGAGGAGAATATCGCTGTCTGAAACCAGGTGCAGCTGCACAGAAGACACAGGTTTGGAGGTCTGGATTCCAGGATTGAAAATGTCTGACATGAAGTCTGGTTGAATGGCTGCTGGCTTCTTTATTTTCTTTTCCTCTCAGTTTGTGACTTCTGAAATGAGGTAAAATATTTTGCAAGACCCTTAAAATGCTCTGAGAAATAAAGGGTGTTCGGACATCACCCAGATGATGTCAGGTCCCCCGAGTGCACCAATAAGCTCTGTAACCTCTTGCCCCCTCCTTGAGCACATTCCTGGTGGTGAGTACTGTGTTACAGCTGACCTATGTAGCACAGCACATCCTTGTCCTGGCTGATGCCACTTCCAGCCAGGAAAAGTTCTTGTAGGTCTTCTCCTTGCTGGCAAGAGCCCTCATATACTGCAGGGTTTTCCACCAGCAGGGCAGCAGTAGAGGGACCAGGGTCCATCAGTCATGCCGATGGGTCAGAATACAAAATCAAGATAAAGCACAAGTTTATCACTCCTGACTGAACAGACAAGGTTAGACAAACCTCTGCGCAAACCTCATGCATCTGAGAGCATCATGCTTGACAGGCCAGCAAACATGATCACTAGCAGCTGGGAGCCAGACGGCCTGAAGACCATGGGAAGGATTCATGTAAGACAGATAGATAAATCCGGAATAGTTACATTTAAAAAGCCACTAAGGAGAAATAGTAACATCTACCGGGGATCCTAAAATGGCTGCCTAATATAGGTCAGATGAATTACGCCCCGAAGTGCACTGCATGCATAATAGGCTTTATCACTGACTACGGAGGGACTGGAGAATGGTTGCTTTAGATACGTGCCTGTCTAAACGTGGATGAGACGAATCCCTCTCCCAAATTACTTGAAGTGAAATTGGAGAAAGCAAGTCAGCAGCTCTCTGATCTGCCAGGTGAGATTCAGACCTGATCCCTTGGCTGTTGTCTCCTGACTCTACTTCAGCATTCTGTTTTGCATGACACCACCTGTCTTTAGATGAGGTGCTGAGAGATGAAAACCAGGCACAGCATCTGACAGGAAAGGCAATCACCTAGATCACTGAGAGCTATCAGTGTTGTGACCGAGACACTGAAGTTCAAGCTGACACCCAAAGAATTTGTAAAGAAACTCTCAGAAGAGAAGAGGAAACATGAAAGAATGTGTAAATAAAGCCGAATAAAACTTTCTTTAAAAGAGTAGATTTCTTGAATTATGTAGTTTGGAAGTAACTCATTTTACTCAAAAAATTCTTTTTTCTAAAGATATTTTTGGAAATAACTCTTTAAATGGAATGGTTTCAATTCTTGAAGTGACCTATTTTTAATGTTAAAAGCATTACCTACCCAAAACAATGCTTCACTAGACTCAGAGCTAAGTTAAATGGAGGGAAGTTTTGCCAAGACAGTCCAGTCATTTCTGGTTTACTTCAGCCCAAAACAAAGCTGCTCCCTCATTATTACTTTACATAATATTACCCTAAATCAAATACCTACAGATAAGTGCAAACCAAATAGATAGTTTCATAAAAAAATTGGTAAATGTTTGAGAGATAACAACTCTGTTCCTCCTCTGCCTTTTATCCCCTTTGGATTTTTTTTTTTTAAAAAACACTCTTATTATTAAAGGCAGAACTGGCAAGGCATGTTAAAATCATCCGATACTTTCTCTCATTATTATTATTTAATTCCCATTTGCTTTGCTGGAATTTAAACATTTGGCATAAATTTCATATAATAGGTGTCTGCCATTAACTGAAGGTTTTGAAACTTCTCAGGCAAAATGCTCTGTATTTTTGAGGGCAAATCTGGAGGATAAAAATGTACTGTTTGTGCCATAATAACAAAATGGGAATTTCTTCTTTCGTAAGTCTAGTTTTGGATTAGTCGCCTGACATATTGCTGGCAAATAGAAAAATGGTTTTTGTGTAATTTATGTTGGTCCCATGAAATCTGCCAAAGTTTGTCTAGGGTAAAGCCCTGGAAAAAATGGCAGACAGTGTCTCCCTGACTAAATTTCAGAAGGTTTCTCTCCACACTTACTGGAAGGATGAGCTGAACTTGCGTGCTTTGTGGCTGCAGCTCTGGGAAAAGCCAAGACTTTCTTCTCTAACTGAAAACAGGAAGCTTCCTTTCTTTTTTCTTTCATTAGGGATGGGAGAAGGAGCCTGTAGCCTTTCAGAAGACTAATATTTTGGTTGCAAAGCTACACACCCAGAAATGAGAAAGTACCAGAGCATAAATCTCCTTTAGTACCTTTTTTGGTCTCTTTGGAGAAGGTTCAGATGATGGAGCAATGGTTGCATAGCCCCCTGCTCCATTTCATCCAGTTCTGGCATTATGATGCATCTTAATCACACATTCACACTGTGTTTTGTATGGGACCCTTCCTCAGGATACAGATGTCCTAGCTCAGGGAATAGATCAGCTTGAAGGCATGTAGGAGACTGCTGTCTTTGGACCACTGCTCTTTATTTGTTCAAAAGCTGAAAAGCACGAGGTGACTGTGGCTGGCATTCATAGGGAAAGTCATGTGAATGTTTCCCAAGAAAAAACAGATTTTATCTCTTCATCTACTGTATAGTTTCTTTGTGGTGTTGCCCAAACCATTTAAACTGAGCTCTTCGTAGGGGTCACTAAGTGCATGCTCTTTATTCTCTGGGTACTTGACTTGAGCCCTGAGATCTGATTACTGAGGGAGCTGAACACTTACAGCTGCATCTGATGTCAATAACATCTGTGCTCTGAGCCTGTTCAGAGTTATTCAGAGCTGAGGATATGGAAAGCAGGATCTCAGATTTTTTATTTGGACAGCAGGAAGGAGATATTTTTGCCAAGTTACTTTTAATTGGTGTGGCTACCTCTACCCTGCCTTGTGAAAACGTCCATGCTGAAACCACATCTTCCAATTTTCTCACTACAGAAAAGCTCCCAGAGGAATCTCACTGATAGATCAAGAGATAAGACTCCAAGTGTGTTCTGAAGTTTTAAGCCCTCATTAGGATGCACACACACACACAGAGTGTAGACTATCTGACCTTAGGACCAACTCTTACCTGGCATGCCCTGCAGTTCTTGGCACTGACTTGCATTCTAGATGGAAACCCATAACCTCAGGCCAAACCCCAGTACTGGTAACCCACTGCGCCTGGTTTGTTCCAACAAGAGCGCAGCAGATGAGATGGGACATACAGCCTGAGGTCATAGAATCATAGAATCACTTGGGTTGGAAGAGACCTTCAAGATCATCGAGTCCAACCATAAACCTATGCCAAAATCACCCCTAAACCATGTCCCTCAGCACCACGTCTACCTGTCTTTTAAATACTTCCAGCGACGGTGATTCCACCACCTCCCTGGGCAGCCTGTTCCAATGCTTAAGGCCTTAAGGCCAGGCCATACTGCAAAGCTGCCACAAACCCCACAGGGCTATTTCCACGACTGCAAAGACATGCCATTTGCTTCTCTTGTTTTAGAAGGGACGTCAAGCAGCCATAAACACATCATATGAACTCAGAGGCAAGCATCCATTTGAGGGACTAACCTGGGAGCAGTGCTCAAAGAGCATATTAGCTAGATGAATATGGTCAGGATGCACCTAATGCCGGAGGTTGTTTGAAACGGGACACAGTAAACATTTCCAAACAATTCCATCAATGGAGGATTGGAGGAAGAAGAGTGGAGTACATAAAGCTTTTTATCTCAATTTAGAGAACTTGCAAGGTTTTGAGGACGGACAGCCAAATGCTTGGGAGTATTGTAATAGAAGGCCACTTTGGCTGATGCAGAGATCTTTCAAGAGGTAACAGATAATCAGCAACCTGACATTTTCTGGTATGTGGAAAATAAATCACAGATCCGTCTATGAGCCTATCCTCTGACCTGGATGTAATCCAGGCCCCTAGCCAGCCAGGTATAGCTGAGATGTTGTTTGTCCTTGCCAACACGTGAGAAACCTTCTATACTTGTAAGCAGCAGGAGACAAGTTGCATCTGACACATGATCTGATACAGAACAAGAGACGCACCTCAGGAAAACACAAGAAAGAACAAATTCAATGAATGGTACTTGAAAACATAGGAAGAAAGTTGAGGACTTTTCCAGCCAGTTCTCATAACCTACGTATCTCTGAAAGACCTGCAGGGACATTGCTGGAAGTACGTAATCCTGGACCACATCATTTTACTTCTGGACTTTCCACCCTGAAAAGGTTATCAGTAGCCAAAAGGCCAGCGAGGTGTGTTACAGCTAGAGAGCAGCCCACAACAGAGCTGTGAGGCACTTCCAGGCAATGGCCGATATATATATATATATTTCTCTGTTTGAAGGCTACAGTTCAGCCTGAGTTTGGGGTTCTATAAGGTAGAAAACTATAAACTACAAAGTTTACGTAGCTCTTAAGAGGCAAGGCAGCATAGCTGAGAACAGGTTTGGTGCACTTGGCCATAGTTAGTCCTCTGACAAACCAATGAGGCTACACTAATGCTAAGGTTAAATCAAATGAGAGGATAAGGAGTTGTACAGACAGAATCTTGGGATCTCCTACATTAAGAAGTGATTCGCCAGGTCAAAACGGGAGAGGACTGGCTGGAGCAGCCATTGATCTGCATTGCTGAGGCAACACGAAGAGTTAGGTTTCAGCATACAGAGGCTTATTAGCATGATTAATAACACGAGTTCAGAAGGTGACTGCAGAGGCCAGTGAAGACATCTGGCAGTGTGTATTTCTGGAACAACCAGGGAAGTAAGGCTGAAGAGAATGCTCAGGATAGACGTGGTTATGTTCAAAGTTAGCAGAGATCATTGACCTGAAGTATCATCTTGATCCATAAGGGGGCAGAGGTCTTACTTGGAGATTAACCCTGGGAGGAGTCACCTGGCAAACCCTGCAGCTGCTTAGAAGACCATGGCTGAGGCTGATGACAGCATTACAGTCCCCGTCAGCAAAGGCCAATCAACTGAGGCACTGGCTGTGCTCAAAGGAGGCAACCAAGAAAAGATGCATAAAAGACAACCGATTAACTTTAGCTTCAGATTGGAGGTGTATTTTAGAGTAAAGTTAGTGGAGAGAAACTGAGATTTGAGCATGAATGTTAGAATTTAGAGCAGAAGAGGCCATTCATCTAATGTAGTTATTTATTTTAGAAAGCACATGCAAGGTAACTGGAGCTTAGTTAAACGACTTGGCTACATTTTCTTCTGAGGATGAAAAATAGAGTTCACAAAATTAATGTTTGGCAAAGGTTTGTCTAGGATTGAGTTTATACTTGGAGCTAGGATGACACTTTTTTGGAAAGATAGTAGCTTGCATAACTTGAGAAGAGGTGATGATAGGAGCCAGGTAAGTACACACACAGAGTCCAAGCTGAGAGGGGTACTTGCTTTATCACAGTTAGGAGTAAGAGGCAAGTTAGGCAGTGCAAGTGAATTCTGGGCAAAATGAGGGCAATTATGATTTCACCTGCATCCAGAAATAGCCCCCCAAGTTAATCCAGCAAAGTGCTTAAACCTTTAAGAAAATTTTTAATTCTGGGTAAAGGAAGTTAGAGATAGTTTTCAATTTATAGCTCCAGCAAATGGGAAGGAAATAGGATAACTACTTTTTATATAATTTCTACTAGGTTAGTGTAACTATACTGGTCACATTAAGGATAAGTCTCATCTAGAATTACACCAAAAAAAAGTCCTAGCACTACACGTCAGAGGGTAGTTCTGACCAGCCCTGATCTCAGGCTAGCACTCTAACTTCTTCCTTTTACTAATATTTACCCAACTGTCTCTTTCAAAAATGATCCCACATGGCAGCTATCAAGGCCCTAGCATGGGTATTGGCATCTGAGAAATGTATAACAGCCTTCTTTCTAGCCCAGCCATCTCTGTCATCCTCTGAATTGCATGTAGGCAAACAGAATAACAGTATTTGAATGTCTAGACATTCAGAAGTTGGGGGTAGATTTAGATTTAGGATGAGGCGTCCACGAGCTGAGAAGCAGGAGTAAGGTTTGGTCTGGTAGACGTTGTACTAATTTGGGGACTGGTGCTTGCACCTAGATACTTTCATATCAGAAGCTGAGGAGGTAAAATGATAGGAAGAGCTTTAAGGCACATTCAGAATATTTCAATTAAGCAGCATAAGAGCCTGTTACACAAAAACGTAATGAATGCCAGGAGTAGAGGGCATAGCTCTCAGCTCTTCCCACCACAGAGGTAGTTTCCTCCGCCAGGAAGGGTATGGCTTCACTTGCTGACTGGCTGTCCTCTACCCACAGAAGCCTGCACTTCTTCTCGGAGACCCTCACCACCCCAACCTGCCCAACTGCAGCATACCTAGGTTTTTCTTTTGGGGTTGGAAAGGACAGCTTTGAACACTGTAAAATCCCCAGACATTTGTATATTTCATTAGGCAGCAAGGTCTGTTCCACTTCATCTGATCATAATATCACCTTGAGAGCATCATAAGGAGTCAAAAACAAAAAAAAAGTCTTATGTTCCTAAAACCCCTACTTAAAACAAATACACTTGTACTATCAACTATCAGATAGGGTGATCACCTTTTTTTTAACTTATCCTTTTTTCTCAAAAACCAAACTCAATGAATACTGAAATAAATACTGTCACAGTCCTGTAATCAAAGTCTTGGAATTTATTTTCTTTTGTCATTCTCTTGAAAGAATCCTCCCTCAATCCACAGTTACATCCAGTGCTAAGCAAAATCAAAGACACTTACTCATACCAGTTTTGGGGTATCATATTTTGGGTTGTAGATGAGTTTTGAAAAAACAAAACAAAACAACAACTTTATAGAAAATGTCATAATGCAAATGGTTGCATTTTGAAGTGTTCACTCAGCCCTCTGAAAATGTGTGTTAATTACACAATAGGTTTGAACATTTGTGGAGGTTAGTGCTTCCTTACAAGTTATCCACCAAATAAACCATCTTTTCCCAAGTTTCACTTTCAATTCACCCAACCAAAGAATGCCTAAACCAATTCTGATGGTTTACAATCAGTTCTGCAACACAACAAAATAGAGCATTATCGATGTTTGGATGAATTCTCAAGTACTCCGATACTAAAATCTGTCTGTATTCAGAACTACTCAGATAGTTAATCTTAACTCACTTGTTAAAATTAAAATGTTATTGTAGACAATGTAACCAAGGGATATATCACTACTATTCTTCCATGAAGGATGAACAATGCATACTTAGACCCAGCCGAATGAATCAAGACAAATGGGAAAAAAAGGATTGTTGGAGGGGTGAAGGCATTTCATCTGCTCCTGCAACTTATTATATACTTGACAGATCATTCTTGCCAAACTTTATCAATGTGAGAAGTACCAAAAAAAAAAAAAAAAAGGAATGAAGTTTAATAAAATGTATGGATCATGTTACCTTTTGTAAACGGGCATTGATCCTTAAGCGACTTCCGTCTGACCTGATAAACAAATCCCCTAGAAACAAATCTACAAGAAGAAACACTAGTTCCTATACCAGCATTCAGTAAGGAGGCATTAAAAGAGAAAACACTACTGCTAAGCTTAGTATCAGTTAATCAAGTACTAGCTGAAAATTTGATTTTATTGCTGTGCTATGAAAAGGATGTGGCATACTGGAAGTTGGTAAATCTTCACCTGGCTACCTTGGTAAGTTTAATCATATACACTCTTTTTTCTGCATGTGTGTGGCATATTTCTGCACTTTTATAAAAAATGTATGTTCTTTACAAATATTTTGCTGCTGAGAGATTCTACTCATAAAAGTAACTTATAAGTATTCATAAAGAAACTTGTAAGTCTTGACTTAAAAAAAAAAAAAGTTTGGTAAACTAAAAAGAAAAAATTAAGATATATAATGTAAGATTTCCATGAAAAGATGTTTTTAAATTTTTCTACTTCTGCACAAAACATTTCACATGAATATGTGGAAGCTCCATGCCGAGTTGCAGAATTGTGCATGGAGAAGAGGTGATTATTAAAAAATAAAAATAAAAAAGTAAAGAGAATGCCTGGATAAACAATGATCAGTTAGATGTGATTGCACTTCACAAAATAAAAGTCTTGAAAGATTCAAAAGCAATAACAGCAAATCTCAGAGCAATGGTATGCAATCATATCTTCGCTCTGAAGTGGAAAACAGTAATAATTTGTCCTTATTGTCATTCATTATATATATCTCAAGTTTGATTTTTAGTGCTTGTCCATTTTAATAAGCATATGTGTTAATTATTCCGTATATATTATAGATGAATGAATAGATGCTTATGTATTTGTGGCTATTCACTACATTTGTGAAAGAAACCATTTTCATCATAGAGATATGCTTTCTCTTCCTGTAAGCATCTGAATGATTGTCCTAATGGCTGAGAAGTTTGTAAAAAACAATACTTTGAACTAGCAAACTTGATGAAATATTTTGTTTCCAATCACTTTATAAATCAATCTGATGCAACTATATAATTAGACAAAAATCATATTCAATGTGTGATGTTGAATAGCTCAAGAAAAAAGTCAACATATGTCCAAGCAACTCATTCTAATAAATAAAAGTGTCCAAAAGAAGCCAGCAATCATGAACAGATTCAAGACTCCTCTTAGCTAATAAAGAAGCTGAATTAAAGAAGAGGTTGAAGAGATTGAATTAATAATCTTCAGTTATAACTTGAAATGTCAGTTCAGTTTTAGAGAGATTAGTCATCAAAATACCTTAAAATAGAGCATCATGAATCACAGAGCATAAGATTATTGACTGATCAAACAACAGATAAGTTACTTTGATAAATTGTTGTCTTCATTATTTCATTACAACATATACATAATGTTTACTACAGAATAATTTTCCTGCTGAAAAGAAAAGCAAGAGTGATTAGACTCACCTTAAATAAATGTTAAATTGTATTTGCTTAAGCATTCAGCAAGTAATTAGTATTTGTACATAAATGATTTTGCAACAAGGAGTCCTGAGAGCTAGTGATTTCATTATTATCGCATGTGCAGCAGTGTCACAATCTCACTTATTGATGGAGGAGTGGTAACAGGAAATTAGGCGGCTGCAACACCAGATGAGCAGAGTTCTTTTACCATGTAATTAGTTCTACTCACTGATGCTGACACTGCTTGCTCACTCAAAGTTAGCAGCTGTTTAAACAGCTTGCCGAAATTGGGTCCTGAAACTGCTGAAACCTGCTTTTAAGCAGGATTCAAAGTACAGGCAATTGTCTACGTTATTTTGGGTTAGATTTTTTCCTATTTGCATATTTTTTCATACAAAAATTCATACAGCAATTTTTCAAGAACCTTCTCTGATCATGTTTCCTAGGTACACACAGCTATAAAACTTCATGCTACAAATAAAGAATGCAACAACCAAGCTCTGATTATTCTCCAGACCTGGTCAAAGAAACCTGCATCAGCACAGAACTTCTAAACAGGGAAGCTGATCTTCATAAAGAAAATATTGCTTTGTCTGGAAGCAGCAGTCCAGAAGATGCCTTCAGTTCCTGTGAAATGCGGGCAGTATCAGTTTGTATGGACACCACCATGCCTCCAGGTGACCACATTCGAAGACAAGGTTATACAGAGTCTTCACTTCTGAAGCTTCCCGCAGAGGAGTGCATTGGGAGCCACCATCCACCTTTCCAGTTTGACCGGCATGCTCTGGCCAGAATTTCCACTTCTCCAACTTTAAGGCGTCTAAGGATGGCCTCTGCCTCACAAGCACTGTCATTTCATGACGGCTTTGACACACCTCAGCTGGGAAATCAAAAGGAATACACCAGCTCCCTCCACCACATTTGTAAGAGTCCACCTCGGTGCACTACAACTTCCTCGTTGTCATTGCCACCTTGTGTCCATGCAAAATTACTGTCTTCCAAAGCCAAGTCTGAGACAACTATAGCAGATCCAGAGTCTGACGGGCCCAGAACAAAGCTGCTGAGCCAAAAAGATCCTCTCAGCAATACCAGTCCCAATGAGACACGCCAAAACTCTTGGAGAGCCAACTCTGCTACACTGCCTAGGAGACTCCCCCGCCCCAGTCCTACACCACAGGAGGGTGTCCAGGTAAGAGGAATAGGATGATGCAATCTCCTTTTCAGTCTTGCATATTCAGTGTCGGTCCATCACGGCCCAGTGCATAAACAAAACCACGATGCTTAACTTGAACTGCAACCTGGCCTGTGTTCCTTTCACACAACAGACAGCTTCTATGCTCATCAGGAAGGGAGATTTTTCCTTCCAAATCAGCAAGAGGCAACAGTTCCAGCCTTGTCTCTTGGTGACCAGGTTGGCCCAGTCCACTCATGCACATGGCCACTCTTACCCACCTCTGTCCATTCACCTCGGTGGGCCAGTATAACTGTTTGTGGGGCTATGAAAGGACAAGACTAAGTAATACAGTTCTGGTTTGGGTTTTAGAAGATCATTTTCTTCCCAGGCTCCTTTAGCAGGGTTATTCCTAAGCCAGGGCAGTTATCTATTTTGCTTTACTGAATAGCATTACCAACCCCTACAAAACCAAGAATGAAGTCGTTCAAGATGGTTTAGCCAAATTTAAGGTTTGCTACTACCAAAGGAAGCGCACCCATTCCCATTCCCTGTTTCTACTTACCTAACTCTGCCACTCGCTGGCCCCCTCCATTTTTATGTTCAGCTCCAGAAACGAGCAGGCAACTGTGCAATCTTTTCTGGGGGAAAAAAAAAAAAAGAAACACTGGTCCAGCAAGTGCCAGCGTCAGTACAGAGAAATGAGCAAGGGAGGAGCTAGCCCTCTGTCTTTCCCGGGTGGAAAACTACTGTTCAGCTACCCCCATAACTTCACCCCATGGAAGTTATGCACTGCATAAGCCAGGTTTGCTACTAGATCTACTCTCAAAGATCTCGCGTTATTTGCACAAGCAGTTGAATTCAGACACATGCTTGACTCCATCCTTATGCAAAGCACCGACACGCACATTTCACCGGACGTGGATGGTGTTAAATAGGAGCACAGCTCTTTACTAAGTGGTTAGTTTTGTGCCACAGACCAAAAGCTATTCACCACCTCCCACACCTTCAATAATACAAAAAATTCTGGATATCAAATGAGTTCTCCTCCTTCCTCCACAACAATGAAAATAACTAGCCAATGCCAAAATCTGTGTAGTACATTTCTCTTAACAAATGAGTATTTCTTTCACAGTATCAGATTGCTTAACTTGCTTTCTGACCAAGTAACAAGAATATCTCACTTTCTTTCAGAAGAGTGGATTGCCTATACAAAGGTATGCATTTATTTGTTTTATCTTACTCTAAGCTTCACTTCTTCACATTTTTAATGAATCTGCTTCACTCTAAGACAAAACTGAACAGCGAGGCACGTATGAGTAACTCAACTTTAATTTGTAGATTTGCTTTGTGAAATGCCTGTCACCAGCTTGTTAAGCTAAACTTCTTAATGAGATTTTCTTTCAAAGGTGGCCCTCTCCCCAACACGTTTAGCTGTATTTCATGCAATATTTCAGCGGGACCATAAGAGAGCTCTGCACTGGTAACTAACTGCCAAAAGGTCTGGCCGTTTGGATTAGCCGTGTCAAATTTCAGCTTGAAGAATGTGAAACATCTCATAATCTTGAGCGACATTCTTCAAAACTTTGTGGGAGGGAAAAGGGAGCAAAGAAGCTAGCAGAACAGCTCAATATTGTTCTCATACACAAGCAAAGCAGACCTAGGGCTGGATGGGGGGATTGTTAATCCTACAAACTAAGAGGAATACTTGAATTTTGTAAATTAGTGCAGGCAAGATAAGGTGCTGCGTACCGTAGATCTGTGCAGTGAAGCACTTACAAGTAATTATCAGAAAGTAAAAGCTTCATTAGAAATGAGTTTGATTCAGCCATGTTTGTTTCTTTAAGACATTCAAATGTTTACAGAAGGGAAATTGAGTTTATGTTCTACCCACACAATGAGGAAGTGGGAACTAGTACCTACCTCAATAACCATGGATGGTGCAGTGCTCACTTTACTGCATGATCCCCTTGAAGATTTCAGGTGGGGTACGCAGTTGAGTGAAGTATATCAAAAGCACCAGCACTGGTGAGCAAGTCTTGGTGAAGAGAGAGGTAGCCTTACAACAAACAGCAATCCACCACTGTGACTCTACCATAACGTGTCTCACTTCTTAAGGCAGTAGACATCATTAGTTGAGCTGTATCTCCTCTTCTTCCCAATATTTACTCATTTTCCAAGTAAAAGCTCTATTATAACCCACAGTTTACAAACAGGTCTGTGTTTCAAGTACGTTTATGTTTGGGACTGGGTGGGTTGGAGCAGGCTGATACACTCTGTGAGTCATTATAAAATGCAGTTCCCTAGACAAGGCTTAACAGATGTGTGTGCGCATCTGAAATCACATGTTCATGGCAGAAGAGGCTTCCTAGATTTTCTGAATTGTTGCGATTTCCAACCCACTCTTTAACATTTCAAATTCACAGTGGAGATGGAGAGAGGAGGGGAGGGAGAGATTTTTGCATCTTTGTGTGAAAACAGGTGATTTGTACCTATTATGGAAAGAGGTGATCCAACTGATCCAACTCAAAACTGTAATACATAAGCACATCTCATCAACAGGGTGAAGATTTATGTGAACTGTAGCAAACTTCAGGGGAGAATTTGAAGAATACCAATTGCAAATGACTAAACAGGACAACACTGAGCATTTAACACATACACCTCTTGATGCCACTTGCCTGGCAGCTTCAGAGGAAAGCCACTATATGCCAGCTAGGATATTGGTGCCAGATTTCTATCCAGACACATTTTAAAAATCAAGAAATCACATGAGAAACAATGAAAGCATTGTTCCATAGCCATCGGCAGGAAAGATTGCCAAAAGGAGGTTTGGATGACGTATTATTTCTATTTTTTTACTTGACCGATACTAGAATGTGCAGATATATAAAACAAAAATCACCAGTTTCCGCTTTAAACTTTTTTTGTCAAGTTGAATTGGGTCCAAGGTCTGGGCAAGGACTGTATTCAAGCTCCTCCTTTATCCAAATCATTACTCGAACTCCTTAACAGCTAATCCCTTCTTATCACAGCCAGAGAAAACTGCTGAAATGTCAGATTATTTTCTCCATCACATTGGGACAGTTGGCAACCCTCCTCCAGGACTGACACATACCATCCAGGGTGAAAACATAGCTCCATCCTACAGTATTAATGAACATCTCTTCTCACTGATCCCAGGCTGTACTTTCATAAGCCTTTCTTAAAGCAGCAATGCTCATTTTAAACAGCCCTCCCCCACAGTCAGGAATGCTAGTACATCTCTGTCGGCATGGCAACATGATGAACTGACACCGATTAAAAATAATCAGTCAAAATAAGTAAACAAAAAGGATGAGAAGGGCAGCACAGAGAGAGGTGTGTGTGGTGGAGGCAAGGTGAGATGATAAGCTTCCGACACTGCAGTGGAAGGAAACATTGATAAAGCAAAGCCTTTAGTTTGCTCTGAGTTCACTTTCTCCTTGCATGGTTCAGCATATCAGAGGCTGGGTGGAAAACTGGATTGCACTATTTCCTAAAGACAAACAGCTAATGAAGAATCTCCTCAGTAACTGTCAAGGTAGCTCATTTTTAATGAACTGAGGGAGTGGGCTTATCTGTCTTGAAGTGCTCCTCTTCCTCTTTTAATTTCTCATATGCCTGAAAACTGTCATGCTAACTCTGAATCAGGGAGTCCAAATACCCTCCTGGTATTTGGCCTGGGAAACAACGTCATCACCTGGCAGTTATCTCAGTACTGTGACCGCCCTATAATGTTGACCTCTGTAACTTCTTCAGTTGCTTTTGTTCACATCTAGGAGTATTCCTTTAAATAACATATCTGTTATTTAACTAAGGTGATTTATATGGAAGGCTGTTCCCTGGGACAGCTAGTTAGGCAAAGACATATAAAGATACAGAGCTCTAAAAAGCAATCAGCTGAAACTCTCCATACCCTAGAAACAACTGTATACACAGGGTATTTATTTTTCCAGACCTTGAGCTCTTTCAGTGTCTTTAATAATTTTCCATAATTTTCTAATGCAAACCTGTGACATTATCTTGTTTCAAAAAGCAAGTAGATTTAAAGGAGGAGTTATTGCAGATGATATCTCCTGAGGTACTTGAATTCATCCCTAAAGTACAACCATTTCTGTCACTCAAACACTTCAGTTCTCTGCCCCTAGTAAGAAAAAAAAAAAAAAACAAAAACACACCTAAAGAAAAAGGCAAAGCTACAGGGTTGACAGATACGAAAAGATGCTTAAAAATTGCATACAGATTCAGAAACTGGTAAATTGCATTACACAGCACTTTGGTAGTTTAATTTCTCCAGTAAAACCAACAAAGCATCTAATGTATCTAATACATCTGTAGCATCAGGCCAGGTGGTCATTGATACCTGTACCTTCATCTGTGAAGCATGAGTACATAATTTAGGCATGTAAGTTATTAATCAGTCCAGGCATGTCAGAATGCAAAGGTATACTGTAGATATAGACCCAAGTGACCTTGGCATGCTCCCACACATCAGAGGCTTGCGTACCTATCTGAAGAGCTTGTTTAGACATACGTGTGCCTGAAGTTCAAAGCCTTTTTGATCTAGGGAAATAACACCATTTAACTCAGCTACAATGCAACTATGCTTCCCGTTACTAATCTTCATAAGCCCCTGGCCTCCAACTTCAAAATGTATTCTAAAATGGAAGTAGGCTAGGTATTGAATCCAACCTGAAATTAATCTCCTGAATATCCTTGTACAGGAGTGACAACTTTAAGAATTATCCTTGTATTAGATTGCAGCATCTGGCTTGTTTAACAACCCAGCTGCCCAAGAGATTGTATCATGGAATCACTAGAGGTTTCAGAAGCATCTTAACACAATTGTTACCAACACTGAAAATTTGCGCTGGGTAGCACTCAGCACACCTCATCAGGAAGCCATCGTCCTTGTACTGGCATGGGCTTGCAGACCATAGAAACAGACTCCATCCATAAAAGCTCTCAAACCATGTGTTAGGCTCAATTTCATGAGAAACCTCAGAGTTTCATTGTAAATCCCTAAGGTTAAATAAATAGTTCCTATGTTCCCCATTCAGTAGGACTATCAGAAAAGGAAAAGCTTTTAGAGAACTTTTATGTTGCACATTGTAAACCCCTCAACACGTGGTTTTCGAGCCCTAATATTTCCATGTTTCAAGTGCTAAAGTCCTAGACCTGGCTCTCCTAACAGCCTACAGCCTGTGCTGTTGTTTCCTTTCATCTATACAATTCAATTGGTTTAACAAAAGCAATTGCAAACAATGTCACTGTCAGATTATAACCAAAAGCATAATCTCCATGTCCTGCTACACATATCAAATCCCAGTTCTCTACCTCAGAGCTCATCTGCCAGTTGATAAGTTGTCAACTATTCATGCACTTAAAGGGAATAATATACCTGCCAGCTTGGCAAATGGCTAGATATTCACAACAAGGTGTCTGCCTAGGCAAAAAGAAAAAAAACAAACCCAAAACCAAAGAGTAAGAGTTACACTTAACTGACCAAAAATACCATACATAATAAATGGTGACTGAAAAAGAGAATTTTTATATATACACACATTTCGCCTCCTCCCTCAGCTACTTAATTACTGACCCTTTGAAGTCTAATGCAGTCTTCATGCATCAGTCAATTGAAGACAGCACAAAACCAGCTGTAGAGTCCAGTCACTTTGCAACAATATGCAAAAACAATTAATTAGGTACCGGTGTGAGTTATTGAAAAAATCCAAAAAGATTTTTGATATGCACCAATAGTTTCTGTATTTGAATGCAAGCAGCCTCTGGCACAAACATGCTGTTGGATGCAGAATGCCTGTGTCACTTCACTTGATGGATCTACATCCTGGACAATGCCCTCTGTTCGTAACAACAATAGTTGGAAAGAGCTATTTGTTTTCAATCAGCAGGGCCACTAAGTCATATTATATTCAAAATACAAAATATTTGAATTAGCAGAAAAAAACACCAAAAAGATTTAGAAAGAAAATAGCACAAACTAGCCAAAAGGTTAAATATTTAAAAAAAAAAAAATACTACATTTTAAGTGTTTTACAAGTATGCTGCCTCCTATTGAAATCACTCAAGTTATACGAAGGTCAAAAGTAGTGAAAAGCCATACATCAGCTAGGGACACTTCTCCTTTGGACTCCAGTGCCAAAACATAGATTCTGAAACCTCCACTCACTTTTTGCCTAATCTCAGAAGAACCTGGGATTTTCTAATATTTAGATTCTCTAAGGGCCTGTTACGTGAAGCAAGCTATGGCCGTAAGCACCTTGATCTCAGCAACAATGTGAAGCTGGAAAGATAATTAGGTATTTGCTGTCAATCACTGACATTTTCTACGCATTGTTCCTTCAACGCATTATGTCATAGATGCTGTGATTTGGTTTTTTAGCTCATTTCCTCCTGTATCAGCAAGGAGCACTTCAGAAGTTTCCTCTGCAGCCAGGAGTGGGGAGAGATGATGTGTGTTGTTGTTTCGTCTCACAGATCAGCCGAACGCAGGCGTAGCTCCGTGGTAGTGAGTCTGCCGGGACTCGAGGTGTTCCCTGGAGACCTCCTGGTATCAGACAGTGCCATGGACTACCTGCCCCAGGCAGCCCTCCTGCTAAGCACAGGTCAGACACAGGGTGGGGTCTGCTCATCTGAGCCCAGAAAAAGCCACAACTAAAACACGCATGTGCCTGTGGGATGGGGAGGGAGGATTGGTGCAACAACGACACGTAAGGCAGCACAGCCTCCATGGGGGATCCTGTTAGCCCACACAAAAGCGACTGTATCGCTAATTTTAAAATTCCCTTCAATTTATCATTATTTTTTTTTGTCTGCATTTTACTGCTGAATGCAAAATTTAAGAGGCAGATGAAGGGGGCAGGACATGGATCACCTCCCTCCTCCACAGGGTAGGAGCAACCAGAGCCCAGACCAGGATATCCATCTGCAGGCAGCTGAGGTACAAATTCCTACCTGCACAGCTTCGAGCAGAGGGAAGAGAGGGGCCCATGCCACCCTTTCCAGAAGTGCTCTAATCACGACAGTAGCAGACCCAGCTCTAGGCTAGAGGTTGCTCACAAGACCTTCCAACGCTGAAACATAGACCTGCAGCAAATCCCACAAATATCTATTGTGGAATATAGTAGAGTGCGCAGTATGACTGCCAGAGATCGGAAGATGCTGGTGACAAGAGATCAAAACTTCCCCAAAACATAAGTGAGTCGAGGTCACAACCAGCAGTTTCACAAAAGCAAACAAGCCAGCCATCCCCAAAAAGAATGACCAAGGCCTTCAAAATCCAACAAAAGTTTTGACCACACAGGCCTGAAGGTAGGTGCCACATATAGAAAACTCTTTCAAATTTCTTGCTGAACAAACACAGGCATTCCTCACCTCTCACCAGAGCATTCCTACATCCGGATCCCCAGCTTTTCCTGTGCCTCACTAGGGACCACGAGTTACAGCCTGCACCACTGTGCCAGCCCCATGACAGACCTGAGGCTTAGGGTTTGTAGGATTGTTTATTCACAGGAGTTTTAAATACCTACATAGCTCCAAGATGCTACTAATGAGCTGACACAGCCTAATGCTTGCCTCAAAACAATGAACATCTTCAAGATTTGGCTTGAGGTATGATGTGTTTTCCCATGTAAAGAACTGGCAATCACACACTGATCATCTGCAGCAAGTGGGGGTGTTTAGCATCATCCAAGATCCCATCACAGATAGACATAATTGTTGCTGGGAGGAACCCAACAGGCTTAATGGGTTTTAAGTCTGGTGCACAAACTGCCTAAACACAAGTATTGAATTTGAGCCAAGTAGAGTATAGTATATCAGGCTCAATCTAAAAAAAAAAAAAGCCAAAAACCCCAAACTGCCCCCCCAAAAAAAACCCAAAAAACCTGCAACGTACATATAAATAACAGTTTTATTTTTAGCTATTTGTTTCTTTACTGATAACACATTTGTTTTACCCATTAGAGTCCAAAAAGCCAAGGTGGCCATTTGCCAAAAGAGGACTTGTGAGTATTTCACCATGTTTTTTTCCTTGAGCTGACCTTGCCTTCTCCCCCGACTAACCTGGGTGACAAGAGTTTCTTTACTGCCCTTGGAGAAAGGCAGCCAAGCAGGTGAGCTGAACTCGGAGGTCTCAGCCCACCTTGGGACTGCTTGGAAATTAACCTGCCATGAAGGTGCTCCAGTGCAGCCACCAGTGCCGCTGCACGTGATGCACATGAAAACACAGTCAGCACGGCTGGTCCCCATCCCCGTGGGTGGTGGGAGGGATGCCCTTGGCACCAGGAGGGCAGAGCTGGGTGGGCAACGCAGGGGCTCTCCTTCAAGGTGCTCAGCGGTGGCAGCAGGTCCAATGCCACTCCCCAGGCTAAGAGAGCACAAAGGTGGGTAAGTCGGTCCCACTGTGGTTGCTTTGACCACAGTGTATCCTGTATTTTCTGCATGCCAACCTAGACTTTAGTGCCTTAGGGCTCTAGAGTATCTGCCTAATTCTCACTCAGCAGCTTTTTAGATGCTTTCTTAGTCTTTTCCTGTGCTCACAGGTACCCTCACTCTTGCCAGTAAAAACATACACACCAGAACACTTCATCTAATTTCCCTGTCTAACACATTTCCTTGCCTTTCCCAGTTATGAAAATTTTCACTTACTATGGTATCCAAATTTTCTTTCTGAGTGTTGTTCATTGTTTAAAAAACCATTACAAGAGTCTTGATAACTTTGCACACTAAAAATGTAATTTTGAACAGTCCCTTCCTAATATTTTTTCTTTGCATTTTATCCTCTAAATCTCTACTGTAAAATAAGAGTTTGTGCAAATGAAACCAATGCAAGTACTCAGATTAGCACGTGCAAGAATTCCTACTTAGATAGCATTTCTAGCTGAAAGAACATGGCCTAAAACTAAGTAACTTTAAATTCAGCAAAATATTTGAAAATTGCATCAAAATGTATTTGATATCTAGCCAAAAGTGATTTCTGAGACTATTAAATGCCATAAAATTTAATTTATGAAGATTCCTTTGCTGGTGCATTGGTTAAGTAGATGTATATATAATTGCATAATTGTTTCTGCTCTGTTTCAAGCTATCTTTCAAAATTAAGAGTTCAGCTTAAACTCTGAATTTCAGATATTGGAATCAAACACACGATTCAAAATTGGCTTGAGATCAGTGCCTAAAATTCAGACAATAGAAATCCATGAAGTATGAATACACTGTTCCAGAGAGCAGATAAAACTTAGGCAAACACCTTAAAAGTCTATGCTCACAGCACTAAATAAGAGATCATAAATATTGGTTAAACTTTTTACATGGCACTGTCGTCCTGAAAAACAAAGCCAAACCAAAAGCAATTGTTTTTATTTCATGATCCCTCACACAGAAAAACTCCTCCTGCTCTTTAAGCTTTCTAAAAGCTCATTTTATAGACACTACTCTTCAGCTGACTGAAGGAGATTTTTTCCAATACGTAGCTCAAAAAAAAATTAAAAAATAAACAAATAAACAAGCATTCAAGCTTTGTATACCTATGGCAGGAGGATGATTTCAACTATGAGTTTGTTGTCCTCTACTTTTGACAGTGCTGAAGGAAGAAAAGATTTTATTTGTTCTGTCTCCTAGGGATATCCCATTGTCTGCTGCCATTCCAATGATTTGCCCTGCCGAAGACATGTGTTACATAAATAAGATCTTACACACCCACACCTAAGCCACCTACACACCCCACCCATAGCTACAAATAAACCTCGTCTCTGTGTAGGAGAACCTGGAAATATAAGGAAATCATTCAGTTAAAGGGCAAGGTCCTTATGGATGAGAACAAGCTTACCGAGCTGGGTAAACTTCTTAGTGGTCTTTAAAGCACTGTATGAACCAGGGGCGCTCTTTTGTCATTCAACAGGGTAAAGAAAAACAGAAGCAAGCGTCTGATCTGGAAAACTGTCTTTCAACTGTTAAGATCATAGATTGCAGCATATATGAATTTGTCTGCTTTAAGGTATCAAAATACTCAGTTTACTGGATAACAAGGATTCTTACAGATGGGGATGAAAGTTCTGTGTTCTTTTCAAGTTACCATTTTTCACTACACTAATCTGGATACAAAACCTTTCTGCAAAATTAACACATAAGCATAAGGTATATTTTGGTTGTTTGAAATGGAGGGGCGAGGGGTAAACTGTGAGTGTCCTAGAAGGTTAGCATGGGTCTTCACAACCACCTGGATTTTGCAAGGCTTCCAGATTGCCCTAGATCAGGGAGGTACCGCCTTCAGAGAAAGGCATCAAGACAACCCTCTCAGCAGTGCCTGCAGATCTAGGGAAAGAAACTGCAGCATCACAGAGGCACCAAATGGGACACAGTCACCCTCGCTGCTGCCTTAGGGGTCTGTTCAGAGGCGTCCACGTAGAGGTCAGTGCCAACACCAAGGTTCAGCTGCAGAAATCCCACCAAAGCCCTCTGGAGCCCCCTAGCCATAGACATACCAAGCTTGGGCTACCAGGGTGATATTCAGATAACCCACACCTAACACCATCCCACCTCCAAAGCAAACGTTTTGCTTCTCACAGCAGACTGTTATACGCAGCTCCCTGTAGACTTGGCTGTTGAGGACTCCTGTCAGGGCCTAACTTACATGTGAACATCTGACTTTGGAGCAGGTCAGTAAGGTGACAGTGGCCACCTTAGGACTAAACGAAACAATATCCAAGTACTTATGAAGACCTAGTCCTTTGGTATCTTGATTTTACCATCTGGAAAATAGGAAGCTATCATCCATCCCTGCTTTCCAGCAGCAGCACGACGGATTAAATTCCTTTGTATTTGCAAGCTGCCCACTATTTTTTGATAGAGCATCCTACAAACAGATACTGTGTTGCTTTCAAATTCAGTGTGTTTACGCTGTAAATATTTTGGAGGAAAATTTCGGGGTTTTTCAATCTTTTTAAAGGAATCTTTAAGCTTTCAGAAGAAGAATCACTAATACTGGCAGTTGGGCTCTTTACATGAGCAAATAGATCATAAGTTCTTTTCATAAGGTCTGAAGAAGTTGATGCAACAGTCAGTGGTTTTCTTTCTTCTTCAATCAATAGAGTAAATCTTGGCATGAATTTATGAAGGCGCAACAGACTGAGCAGAAAGATGTCGACAGCCGGTTAGAAGTGAAAAAAGAAGCAGCAGTGTGGGAACTTTTCACAAGTGAATGCACTTACTTTCTGGATCATTTGCTGGTTCTCAAGACGGTAACTTCAGATTTCATTTCTCAAAAAAAATGAGACATTATTTGCCCTGCTGTCAGCATGGCAGACATAAAGCCACTTTTAACCTCGCATTGGGTGTTACAGGAGAAGGACTTAAGCACATGGTTTTTCTCCCATCTTGCCTGCTCATTTTGTTTCCACACTTCCCTTTGGTTTTTATCTTCTTGATGGCGTCTCTTCTTCTGTACATCACTTTCTAGTACTTGGCATACACCATCTGATTGCAGATCTTTCCAGCAGTTTCAGCTGATATTCCACTATTCCTCTCACTGAAATGAAACCACTCTCCAGTTGACTATACTGGATATTTATCTCCTGCTAGTCTGTAACATTATACTCTTTGTTTAACTTCAAATAGAGCTGTAGTTAGATTATCCTGACTACAGCATGAAAACTTCAGAATTCAACAGACCTGTAGCTCTAATATTACAAGAAATGAAGAAACTAAAAAACTATTCCTTTCCCAAAAACTCCAAATTACTTCCATCGTGGCCAATTTTAAGAGCTTTGAAATATGGACAAGAATATTACACACTGTTACACGAATAGCTGTACTATTTACATTCATCACTCATCAAAAGTAAGCATACACATTTTAAAGGATGGAACCCTCCCTAAATATCTTCCTATCATTTATCTCTTATTCTGCACACATGATTTCTGTTTTCTTGTTAGTCAAAGGAAGAAGACTACTGAAACATTTTCCATGTTGCTGAAAAGTTAGCCTAGGAAGTACAAGAAGTACTGCAAAATAATGGGAATAAATAGAGGAGTGGGCTGAACTCCTCCTTGTTGGGGCAGAACAGGAAGGGAGAGGAAAGGGCATGACAGGACCCTTGGTCCAAGACAGGATGGAAGTGTCTTTCCTTCTATACATTTTGCTCAGAGATCTGAGGATATTAAAAGCAAGTGAATCCTGGGAAGAATGAGGACAACAGGATACATGCAGACCCCTTGATGAGTCTGACGCAGGAACCCACAGAAAATCCTTAGCCAGCCCTGCGTGACCCCTGAATGATAAACTATTCAGTCCACACCAGCTTCCCAAACTCTCCTGCCAAAGAAAGAACCCATTGAATTTGGACAGTCTGTTTTAGAGGTACCTGCTACCTTAAGTACTTCCTAGTATAGAAATATTCCACTGATTTTAATGAATCTCCACAGGGAACCTTAAGACCACTGTAAATCCTCTTTAAGCTCTCAGGTCAATTGTTTGTGGCAACTGAAGAATTACACAAGGCTAAGCAAACACTCTCACCAGCTCTTCAGTTTTGGCACCCGGGTGAGAGTTTTTTCATTAATGCTTTTCACACATATATAAACAATTCTGCACAGTAATCTACATTTTTAAAGCCTTTTTTTAGATTTAGGTCAGATTCAGCACAGCTCCAAGATCACCATCAGAACTTAAATAATATAAAATCTTAAATAGCCAAAAAATACACATGGAGTTTTCACTCAATACAAGTTAATAAAATAATCCAAAGAGATTAAGAACCTTCACAAGCCCTCTACTTATGCTAGTCCAACAATTATTTTTTTCCTCCCATAGTAACTCTAAACAACGTATATAGGAGCAGATGCATGGGGTAGGAAGGAAAGCATTTAGAAAGGTCATAGAAGTCTGTTACTGTGACTCTGATGTTATTAATTACTTCACATGGCTCCACAAGGGGCTCAGTTGTCCCTGTTCAGCCAGAGAGCACAGCAGGGACGTAGCTGCCTGCGAGGCAGCTGCAGAGACATCCCTTGTACCCTCCTCCTCACACAAAGCCCAATATTTAGCCTTCAGGTAGGTCAGGAAAAGTTTCTCAGTGTCGTCTTCTGCCCTCCCCAAATGCAAACGTGTTATTTTCAGAGGGAAGGAAAAAAACAAAGATACATTGAATTGGCACAAAAAGTAATTAACATGGATTTGTTTTGTTTTTGAAGATATTTATGAGCACTCTGAAATACCTCCAGAGGAATGAATTTCTCTTGGATGTGGATTTGTGGAGACTTTTTGCAAACTTAGAGGAGTTAAACAAGGTGAGTAAAAAAAATAAAAGTCTTACTGAGAGCAGAAATCAACCAGCCCAATAAAAGGACACAAGAAACCATCCATAAAGCTTCTATTCAGATTCAATGATCACATTTGGAACTGAGTTCAAATAATTAGTCTTTCCTTCATTTCTATTTGTTTTATCAGTGGGGATCAAATTTCACAAGTGCAAATTATTCTCATGTGCCTCCAACAAAAGATAAACAGGCATTTGAACACAGAGGAGAGCTCATTTGGCAGTTGTTTCTAACGTAAACACAAGTTTGAGACTAATTCTCATGGGCAGCATCCTTTTAAAACAATTTGTGAAGATAAACTCTGACTGCACAACCTTCACAGCAAAAATAACGTCAAAATAACTACAATAACTACAAGTTTCCTTTCACAAACAGATGGGCACAAAGACTTTGCTATCTATTATCCAGTAGAGCAAGTTAAAACAAACTAATGACCACTCCTCTCCAGCTTAGGTTTCTAAAATAGCTTTTACATAACTTTAGAAGCAAAACAGAAGTTTTACTTAGCTGGAGAGACACCTCACCCTTAAGAGCAAAGTGAATTTTGGAAGGGGCTCTTCAGCTGCGTAAGTTGAATAATCGCTCACAATCACATAACATGCCCTAAACCAATTGCTTACTTCAAGTTCTTTCCTTTATTGTAATTCCCTTGCCTTAACAGTTAGCATCTTCCTTTTTAGCCAAAGCAATAAAAACAGGAAAACTCTTCAGACTAGGGACAATTAGCCAGAGGTCAAACACATGAGCAAGTCGCCTCTGCTCAGTGACTCACCATACGCCAGGTGAGCTGCTGTGAGTGACCACCTGAGCAGGTCTGGAGACACAAGAAAAGAGATTTTTAGTCGCTGTGTTTCACCTTGAGCTTTTTGTGAGCTAAGACCACGCATACTAGAGTTCAGTTGATATGTGGTTGCTGATTGCTTTGTTCTTGTTCAAAGAAGGGAGTGGGTTATATTGCTGTGTGTCATTTAGTGATCACAAAAGCTTTGAGTTTGGCCATGTCTTGAGACAATTCTCTTTAATGCATTTTTTATTTTGTTTTCAAATTGTGTTGTCCTCATTAATGAGGATGAGAAATGATCATCTATTATGCACACTTGCATATAAAATAGTGACCAAATGTAGGAGAAAATAGCTGCTCTCAATGCATTCTATGCCTTTTTTTTCATGCATTTGACAGAAGGCTCAATCTATGAAAACATGCCTGCTGTAAAAGGTGTAAAATGCACCCTTGTCAAAATGAAATAATAAGCATCATCCTGTAAGCAACCCTGCCCCCATAAACACACCAGACAAAGCAGTGTGTGCAGCTACAACAGCCGTTTGTAGCAGTATCACAGAGGATGATGTTCCTTCTGGCCTAAAATTTGGCCTAAAGCTGGGCCTGATCATCAATTTGTGTGCAAAGAGTGTGTTCAGGAGGCAAGTGTGGGCTTAGGAACAGGCTCTCACCCATATCACTGTCTGACAGTGTGGGCACCCTTAAATCCAGTGCAAACCTATAAAGTTAATTTATAGGGAATATGTGACTTTTTATAGGATTTTGTAAAATTTTTCTTTATGTCCAATAGCATGAAACAACCTCAAACTATGAAAGATGGTATCTCCTTCAAATGACCATGAAGACTTCCTTAATTGTCACAGCTTTGTCACCCACAATCAGTGTTTTCCAGTAGATACCTTTGATCCATTGTAATTTTTCACATCAATTCATGTTAAATACAGTTGCTACACTAAAATAAGTTTAAATGGAATAACTAATCTTGTTTCAAAGCTTTTGTCGTATGGCATTGTTACAATGCAAGTGGGTATTTGTATAGATTTGTTTTAGGTTCTGACTAATTAAAGTATTCTGGGCATAGTTCCAAAGCTAATACTGGCAATGTTGGGGAAATAAGTATAGGCACCCCATTCGTCTTGGAGCCTTGAGGAGACCAGGGATGGGAAATAAAGTTGTTTTAAACTTAACTTGAGAAGATCACTGATGCTAATTTCTCCTTTTTTTCCCCACTTCCTTAGATAAGTCTCAGTTTTCTGAAAAGTTTTTTTGAAAGTGTGAAGGAGCATGCCAGCAAGTTCGACTCTCCTATGGATTTCAGCTCCATACTCAGAAAGGTAACATAATTAGAAGTATTCTTGCTTAATATCAGCAGGTCCTTGCAGCAGACCATTTATCATAGCATGCAGGTGCTTTAGCGCAATCAAATCAGTCAAGGACATGCCATCTGTCACGGGCAGTGTGGTCTCAGGCTCAAGCACCTCCTATCAGTAGGATGTTTTGCTTTTTATATCTTGGCATGTTTGCGGTGGTCGTGGAAAGGTGCTCTGTATGTGGAACAAAGCATGGAAATATTTTCCCTTCCTGGGGAACCGTAGCCCAGAACTTGAGACTGCCACCAGCAGAGCTTCTTGCTCCACGGAAGACATTTCCCTGATATCGGACCCCAGCTGGATGTACCCTGCCTCCTTCCACTCCATAGCATAGATCCATCGCATAGATCCTTCCTTTACTCCATGGACTGGATCCACAAGTGTATTTACGTGTTTAATCAAGAGCTCAGTGGGACTGAAATACCTCTTGCAGTTTGGCCTGTGTCTGCTAAGCAACAGAGAGGCACTGACACAGCTGTCCTGCCGCTGCCGAGCGCTGCCCTGCCACCCTGCGTGGTAAACAAGGCAGTTGTCCAACCACCACTGTCCAGGGAATCTCCCACACATACAGCAGTTCCTGCACGGCTCCCTAATGACTGAAAAGTTGGAAATATTAATACAGACCGAAAATCAATTCACGGACCTGAACTTTCCCTAGCAGTAGAGGCCATTAGAAAACTTCTGGGAAAACATTAAAACTCCTTAGGATTATAAAAAGGGGAAGGGAGGCTAGAGTTAGGCTTCTAGCCCCCATTACCTCTGACTTCAGGTGTTCTCATCAATAATGTTTGCGTGAGACAGACAAAATCTCAGAGAAAACTGAATTATGTCACAGATGGCATTCAACATTTCTAAGAGCTATCATGCTATATGAGGCCATGTAAATCTGTTACATAGATAGTCTTTTTTATCTTCAGTCATTTTTATCTTCAGGTTCTATATGATTTTTACATCATTTATTTCTAAGGAGAACAAAGTCTAAGAATGCTTCACACCTCTGCAGAGCTGTTAGAACTGTGCCCCCATGCCTTGCTTGAGCATTGTTGTGGGGTTTTTTACTACTTTTTGCCACTTTTACTACTTTTTAACTTGCCCTTTACTTTTTTAACTCCCCCTTTGCCTCTTCCCTTGTTTTCCTAGGTACAAGGAAATCTCAGGTAAAATGCACATTACAAAACCAAAACTGTTGTTCCTCCCTTTGTCATGACATTTTTTCTTTCTTGATAAGTTTCCAAGTCTTTTCTGCAGTTTTTCCAGGGTGACCTCTGCCAGACACACCAGATTTATTGCCTTAATTATACCGCTGCTGTCTTCTACTTGGAAAACCTGAGACAGAGAGAAGATTTTGGCATCTACCTGAAGGTAAAGTGATGGTTTTGTTGTTGTTATTGTTGTTGTGTTCAACCTTCCTGCCTTATGACAGGATTTTAACAGCAGACTGGGAAAGCTCATTGGGAGCAAAACCGTGTGGATAGCGTTTTACACAGATTTTTTGAACTGCAGAGGGTATCGCAGATATGAAGTCACCCTTCTGAGTGTATGCTCCCCTGCATGTGTGAAAGTCCATACTTGTAATTTAGAACAGGCAAGAGGGGGAAGTCAAAAGGGAACAACCGGCTGCATTTTTGCAGGCAGAAAATATGTACTGCCAGCCTCTACCATTCAGAGGTTTTGCACGTAATCCCTTGATTTGGTGGCCTCCACCTTAACAAAGTGAAACGGCTACGGAAAAAAAGAAACAAAAATCAAGCCACTTCATAAAATCTCTCGTAACTGTTTTGCTTTGATACACATCCTGCTTATCAGCTTGGTTTAGGTGTTGGGTGGGGCCACAGTACGTAGGGTATTACGTGCTTTAGCAGAGGACAGGGCTCACATTCCCAGAGCACAAAACAGCCCCCAGCCTTTATACTACGCCGCATCAGCGGTGACATACCCAAACCTCAAAACTGGAGAAGTGTACGACAGCGTCCTTCTGCCTAAGGAAAGGGGTATATGATACAAGCCAAAACAAGGGGAATAGAAATCCAGGAGCACGTCAGTGGTTTCATGTATCTTGGAAGCCTGTGATAGGAGAGCAGGGTGGGTTTTTGGCTAAGCCCTGGTGACAGAGCCGGGCTGCCTTCCCTGGTCATAGGTATTCATTGATCCATGTGCCCGCAGGGAGGAACCAACATCCTGGATAGAACTGCAAGCAATCCCTCTGCAATGGCAGTGTTTTAGCTCCTCTGACAGGTTTTGCTTAACCATAGATAAAGCAAATGTAGAACTTGGTATCAAAACACTACCAGTAAGTGAGCACGTACCTCCCTCTGGGGCTGGAAAGAACTATCAGTGACGTCTTTGGAAAGTTACAGCATTAGAGGAGGTTCTGTCTTGGCCAAGACTGCATTTGCCTGAAGAGACAACTCCAGCCAGAGCACCAGTGGGGTCCCAGGAAGAGGGCTCTGCTCTTTCTGACTTATCATTAGTAGACCAACGTGTCCTATAAGTACTTAAGATTGACCTTCAACATTACAAGCTTAGAAAGAGAAACCTGAAGAAGTGGGCTTTTCTCACAGGTGGCCCAAAACTGTGAGAATACCTCCTTGTAACAGCCAAACTCTGCAGCTTTCCGGGCCTGAGAGTTTCACATCACTTGCTCCCTGACAAGGATTTCATACACTCATGCCTAGGAAAAAGGTCCCCAGTGGGAAGTGGTGGGTGGGCCTAAAACGTAAGGTGGCCCTCAGACATAACTGAGGTTTTCTTGATGAAATTAAAATGGCAGATAAATAAGAGCACTGCTTGATGTGCTAGCGTGGCCACAGCATCTGAAATGGGAAGCAGCAATGCCGAAAGTGAATCTGGAGGCGCGATGCAATTCCCCCTGCAGAGAGCCTTTACGCTGCCCTTGCTCCCACGGTGCGAGAAGACCATCTCTCATTAGTCCCTGTCTCATTACAGTCAGCTGCTGATGCAGAAAACTGTTGGCTACCTCCCTGCCAGGGAGCAAGCCGAGGGCTAAGGCAGGTTTTCCTTGTCTTAGCAGTGGTGTGAACAAAATGAACAGTGCAAGAGGCTGCACCTGCCAGAGCTGCTGGTTGCTCCTTTGCATCGACTGACACGCTATCCCCTCCTCCTTAACAACATCTGGAAGAGGAGCACTGACGAAGGAGAGAAAGGCTTTATCCGGTCCCTTAAAGAGAAGGTGGAAAAGTCCATACGTAAGTACCTAAGGTTAAAAGTCAAGTGTGCAATTAACAATTAGCAAGTTACGCGGCCATTTTGTGCATGTCCTTTGACTGTGAATGGCTCTGGTCTCCCTGCAGAGATGCAATGAGGAGGTGCCTGCCTTTCCACAATCCTGATTCCTTCCACTTTCTGTAGGAAATGATTGGTGCCACCCTTGTGCTGTCAAAGCCTCTCTCAGCAAGGTCACAGGACTCCTAAATCAGTGAGTCACTTGTATTTGCTCAGAATCCTCTGCAGTGACATGCAAACAACTAAGAGCAGATCACAAATTGTAACAAATCAAGAAAGACCTCAAACAAAGAAGTCTTTGAGTTGGATTTATGTCTAGGGAGGATTTGTTGGGGCTAATGCTTAATAGGATAAAATTGCACTCACAAGGGGAATATTATGTCAGTGACCTTTCACTAAATGACAGGGTCCTAGCCTGTAAAGCAGCCAAAGAGCTATCTCAGCTATAGATTTTCTCTAGCTGTTGTAGAAAAAGAAGGGGTTGATCCAGGATTATTTTTCTACTCTGCATTTCATTTTAAGTGAATAATTTATTAATTCCAAATAATTTATTAATTCAGTCTTGTTCAGAAAGCTATAAATGTATCTCTAAGCGTCTCATGGTCATATAGTGCATCAGCCGATAGGTTTATTCCCCAAAGATCTCATGCAGCCTTTACTGAAATCAAAGGCAAGACAGAGAATAAGCAAAACACTTTATCCTGCCAATTTTGTCACGGAGAGGTGCTGAACAGTGCTTCATCCTCGCCAGCAGCACACCCAGCATGGTGGCTCACTCTCTGCCACCATCCTTCTCTCTGTCCTGGAGGCTGAAGGCTCAAACATCTCCTTGGGAGATGAGGCAGAGAGAGAGTTAGTGTCTTCTAGAGATAGATAAATCTGGGGCTCCTTCTTCTTGGGTAAGTACTCCAATGACAGAATTGCCACCTAAAAGACAGACTCGGGTTCTTTCTCTTCTTGCCAAGTCTTACAAGGAGTCTAGCCTAATGGCCACACAAGGAGCACACTTTTCGCAGAGAATGGATCCCATAGGAAAATAAGTTGGTTTTCTCGCTACTCTGGGGAGTTCTGCTGGGAGGACAGCACTTTTAGGTATGACCCAAAGGACCATGGGATATCTGGGGAATATTAGTGGAAAAGAAATAGGTCCTTCCAGAGTGTAAATACCTCTAGGCCAAGGAAACCAAAGATAGAGTGGTCACTCCTCTTTATTCACAGGCACCTGACAAAAATCTGCCTTAATTTTTTGATTAGTGAAATAGTGACGTAAGGAACAATTGCAGTCCAAGCATTCTCCTTCTGGTGTATGTGTGTGTGTGTGTCTGAAACCAGTATTTGCAATATCACTCAAGACAAAAACTTGGAATTTAAGTTGCAGGTCCATTAAATTTTTCCCCATAATGGCCCTGAATCTGCAAAGGCTTAATCCCCATTTTTCATCCCAGTTAAATACTTCAGTCACTTCTGGCACCAATTCCCCCAAAATTAGTTCCCATTAATTTCAACGGTCTTTTGATCAGTCTGTGTATAATAAAAATTATTTCTCTCTCACTACCCCAGACAGTTTGAAAAGGCTTTTTTTTTTAAAGAACTTTCTAATATTGCCTTTTGAGTTTTATATGATTCCACCTGTTCTCCAGTCAGATGAGTAAACACAGTCTTTTCATTTCAAAGTGATTTAAGCATATTTGATTGCACAATTTGAAATTCTGTCTCTGCTGACCTAAGAAGAGCTTAGGCATTTTTTACAATGAGGCCAAGATTTCATCTGGGGCTTCACATGTGAAGGCACTTTGGCTTCCACTGGAGAAAATCAGTTTTCAGCATCTTCTAGAAACAGGCCGGTTTTTGCCAGCCTTGGCAATAACTGATGTTTCACATATTTCAGGGGATCTGGAAGGTAAAGTCAAGTGGTTGGACAACTTTCAGAAGTTCAGGCAGCTGCAAGAGGTCATAATTTGGCCTCAGGTCTGGGATCGTGACAAGAGATTCTTTGTCCCAGAGGTAAGCGGTTTTTAAAGGGCATTTTCCCTTGAGGAAGGTTTAGTTTCCTATACATCTTTATAGCATCGTCTAAAGTTGGCTTGTTGTCCATATTCTAGTTACTGGGGGTGGCTCTGCTCTAGCAGGAGCAGCTGCAGCCTGAGCACAGCAACCACTGTAGATGAACACGCAGGCTGTGCGCTGTGCCTTGGAGGGCAGCATGGATGCTCTCAGTTAGCATCCATGAGAGTACAGTCGTATGATCCGGGAGGATTCGCCAGTGTTTGCTCTTAGGGGGCAGAATGAAATGGGATAGAAGTTAGTATTACTACCTTTTTATAAGGATACAAAGTAGAAATTAATTACCTCCTTCACACCTCAAGCTGAGACGAAGAAATTTCTGTTTACATTTAAATAGCATTGCAAAAAATTACACAGCATACCTGGGGACACCTGGGGACCACCTTTCCGCTGTGGTTACCCCCTTACCCATACAGACAGACTTTAAGCAGAGACATCACTAAGTGGGTTGCATCTCAAGGATTATGTCTGTTCACATACAGGGCTGCAAAACACATTAAACTCACTCCGGAAAAGAAAAAAAAAACAGCTTAACATTTCAAAAGCATAAACACATTTAAGCAATAGCACTGCTGAAGAAGCACAGCCATGCTCAGTTATTAGCTGCGTGATGTATTTAGCCTGAGATAAGAGAAGATGTATGCTCAGTTTGTTTAACTGCTGGTTGCGTCCCAGTTCATCACAGCATGCAAGATTCAACAGTCTCTCTCTCTCTTTTCTGGGTCAAGTATTTGAAGCAAAGCTTAAGAGAAAACAGCGGTGAAAACATTTTGTCTTCAGCGAACAGACTTCTCCTTCATGAAGGGAGGCTAA
Organism: Chionis minor; assembly: GCA_013398295.1. Lineage (NCBI taxonomy): Eukaryota > Metazoa > Chordata > Aves > Charadriiformes > Chionidae > Chionis > Chionis minor. The sequence continues at coordinate 404,691 of VZSF01008264.1, forward strand.
CGCTAGCAGGTAACACCCCTAAATGTCCTGGTGTCGGGAGTTCGCTTAACAGAATCATATTTTGTTATGGCAGGTCCAGAACAAACCTCTGAAACAGTATTTGGGCAGGTGTGGGAAAGAAAAAGCAAATGCACAGCTTGTCAGAGAGAGACTGTGAAACAGGCAAACTGCCAAAAGGATGAGTAATCTGCATGATTGTTTATTGTCACATCTGGATATTCAGCCTGCCAGCTGCTGAAGAAATCAGCTTGACTGGCCAATGCCTGCCACTCAAAGGGAGTGTTTTAATGTCATGTTCAAGAACTTGGCAATAGGAAAACAGGAAGTTTACATTGTCCTGTACAAGGTACCCCACGTGCCCAGGCACTGATGTCAACATACATTGCTTTTCTGTCACCATATCTGCTCTGTGCTTCATTAAAAGTTAGTGAAAAGTCCAGAGGTTTTTCCTTTTTTTTTTTTTTCATACTTCATAGAATCATAGAATGGTTTAGGTTGGAAAGCACCTTAAAGATCATCTAATTCCAACCTCGCCCTGCTGGCCACGCTTCTTTTGATGCAGCCCAGGATGCGGTTGTCCTTCTGGGCTGCGAGCACACATTGCTGGCTCATGTTGAGCTTCTCATCCACCAACACTCCCAAAGTCCCTCCGCTCAGGGCTGCTCTCAATCCATCCTCTGCCCAGCCTGTCTTTGTGCTTGGGATTGTCCCAACCCAGGTGCATGACCTTGCACTTGGCTTTTTTGACCTTCACGAGGTTTGCACAGGCCCAGCTCTCAAGCCTGTCCAGGTTCCTCTGGATGGCATCCCTTCCCACCAGTGGGTCAACCATGTCACACAGCTTGGTGTCATCGGCAGACTTGCTGAGGGCGCACTCAGTCCCAATGTCACCATGTCACTATCCATGTCGCCAACAAAGATGTTGAATAATACCGATCCCAGTACCAACCCTCATCTCCACTAAGACTGCTGTTTTGATGGATAGCTTGGAACAGGAAGGTATTCTCCTGCCAGGTGGCTTCCCTTTTATAAACAGAGCCCTTGCACAACATGCCATTAACTCCACAGATAGGCCAATGGTCCCACACGAGCATGTTGACTTCTACAGCACTCGTGGCAGCTGTCTGTCACCCTGGTAGAGCGGAGACTCACATCTCCAGACACAAGGGCACCATTTTGAAGCAGGGCACAGCTTGCTTCCTGGGGAGCTGCTGCAGAATCTTAGCCTGTGCCAGAGAGGAGGATTTCCTCCTTGAATGAGCAGGAAGCAGAGCCTGGGCAGTTTGGTCGCTTTGTGTGGCTGGAAAAGACCAGCATCTGAAAGAGTGATGGAAGCTCCATTCCAGGGTGGCTGCAAGGCTTGTAGCAGTGGCTTGGCAGAAATGAGCACAGCTTCTGCCTTACATCTTCTTCACCACCTCCTCAGAAGCAGAGATGAAGAGAGTAAGGACCCAACACTTTCTGTCTCCCACCACCACTGTGGCAGTTGTAAAGGCAGCAGCAAAGGGGGCATGGTCCATTTTCCAGTGTTTTTGCTTTTCTTCGCACACAAGGAGAATTATAGTAGCAGAGGAGAAGCTACAGCATCGGGGAGTTCAGAAGAAAAGGTTGCTGCTGATGTTTAGGGGGTGGCGGGCAGAGGAGAAAGCAAGCCACTGAGTCCTCTCCTGCCAGTGCTTCCCTCTGCATTCATTGCTCTCTTGATGAGACATCAGCCCTCAGTAGGGAGGTAAGCGTGGCCATCGAGTGCCCACATTTCTTTCTGCAATAGGTAATTAGAAAACAGAGAAGGAGGTATGAGCATAAAGCTTACCCACCAAGACAGCCGGCTGCCTGCAATCTGCAATATAAAAGTGCCTGGCATTTGGCCACTTGTCTGAATGAAATATCTTTCAAGAATGAAATCACAAGTCAAATCTAATGATGCACAACAGAAAGAAGCATGTCATAAAGTCACAACTCCGAACAGACTCGCACAAGTTTGGTGTTAAGGTGAACTGTACTTGTTTGAATGAAACTGGGATCACTGAGACCACAATTGAATGTTTTTTTGGTAATCCTGTAATTGAGAATAGGAGCAGCTGAGAGAAGTGGGTTTGTTCAGATGTAGGAAGAGAAGTCTCAGGGAGGACATTATGGTTGTCTTCAACTGCCTAATGGCTGGTTTAAGGCAGGTGGAGCTAAAGGATGAGACATAACAATGCAAGTTGCAGCATGGGGTATTCCCACATTAGATATTTGGACAAACTTCTTAACAATTAGGGTGGTCAAATATTGGTACAGGAGACCAGAGAGGTTGCAGAGTCTCCTTTCTTGGCCATATTCAAAACTTGATTGAACAACTTGCTCTAGCTTGGCTTGCTTGGAGAAGGGAGTTGGACCAGAGACCATCAGAGGTTCCTTCAAACTGATGCCATTCAATGACTCTGTGAACACAGCATAAATCAAAGAAACAGAAAAGTTTGTCCACAGCAATAGACAGAGTTTATAACAAACAATTCTTTCCTGTGTAACACCCACAAAAGCCTACTGCTGTACAAGAGACGCTGTGGAAAAACCTCTATGAAGCTTTTGACTTCACAGAAACTTGCAGAAGGGTAGTTTTTATAAGATGTTTAATACACATTAAATTGCTTGTTTATAGTCTTCTAATATCCACTGGCCCATAAAAAGGTCCTCATGGTATTCTCTGTGCAGCTGGCTGATCCATGACCTAGTTAGAATTTTAATTTTCAGTAGTTAGTGATATTGCTTTGTGCAACATTAATGAAACAAGAAGTTTTCAAGCCAAACCTTTCAGAACTAAACACCCAAGAAAGTATTTTGGGATGCTGCAGGACTGCTTGGCAGCAATAGCTCTGACCAACCGCAGTTGCTGTGAAGAGTAACTCGGCATTTCATGCCCACTTTTCACACCCAGGTGATTGGTACAGAGTAGCCAAAGGACAGATTATAAAGCATAAAGCCTGCAGCAGAGAAAGCAGGTGATTCTGAAAGTGAAACAGGACTACAAGTTGGGACCAACTTGTCCCAATGAAAGGACAATGAAAGAAAGATTCGTGGAAAGGGATAAAAAGAGCCATAAACACGGAAGTGGTCAAAGGACCAAGCTTTACAAATCCAGTAGAGAGTCCAAGTTTCCTGCAGTAAGTTGCTTTAAAAATTACTCTTGCTTTCGTTAAATTGCTCACTATTGTTTATTATAATAATACTTGAGTTTTCAACATGGCTTGGAGATCAACTTGAAAGACTCTGAAGCATTCTCACAGACATTTGTTGTTACATTCCTCACATCCTCATGACCTCTAAGCTAGGAAGAAAAGATAAGCCAACACTATTCTGTGTAGTTCTTGAAAGGCTTTTGTGATGCTATCAATTAACACTTCATTGCTGCAAAAACCTGCAAAGAGAGGAGCATACCACTGTTTAAAGGTACCAGGAAAAGGTGGCACTTCCCTATTTCTTTCTCTCTGCCATTTTCAGAAGATTCACTGTTTACTAGATAGGATTTGCTAATTTATAGCAAGCTAATTGTTGTATTCATAGGTACTCCAGGTGATCCAGGCCATTTTTCCTGGAAGGCAAGTAATTGTTTTTTTCATAATGAGGTAGCTGCTACAAGGTACAAGTGTTAGCAGGCAAAATCATCAAGAGACATACAATTTTTTAAGCGCTGCATTTGAGAGTGCAGACTAGGGGATGAGTAATTGTGTACTGTCTTGGAAACCATGCTTCTTTGTTAAAACCATTTTGTAAGATGCAGTGATTCATAGATGTGCCTCATCTTTGAAGTGGCAATTCCTTAAAAGAATCACACCAAACTGACTTTTTCGTTTTCCTCCTCAGAAAGCACAAGACTTCTTGACGTCTACCTCTTCCTATTTGACGATTTCCTATTAATTACCAAAATTAAACGTAACAAAAAGGTAATAATAGATCAAGATACACATGGTTGCAGTTGTTACGTTTTTTAGCTTGGTAAATATTTTGAATGTACTTTGGAAGATTGATATGATGATAAAAATACAAGATGACTAATCAGCCTGAAGGACAGGTGACGCTTATGCTAATAGCAAACCATAACACCGATTCAAAACCCTGCTTCTAGGCTCAGTATATTAGAGGAACACTACAACAGGCAGAATTTACATTACAAGACCTTAATATTTCCCTGGTGTTGTTCTGATGTGCTGGATTCCTAAACCTCTGAAAAGTTTCAAGAATGTAAGAAGTTTTCTAATGCTCCCCTCATGACTCAGTCCAGCAACCTAAGACATTTTTATCCCAGAGATATCGGAACTGTAGGAAATAAGTAAAAAAAAGGAGGGCGGGGGGGAAATGCTAAAGTATATGGAAAGCTGGATTTATTCTCAGTTCTGACACAGCCTGTTGTATGGGGCCTGTCTTTGCCTTGATTTCTCCTAGTTTAAGCTGGGGATAATGACTCTTCTTAAGGAAGTTATTGTTGATGAAAGATGCTGGATAGAGAGTTCTATAGATGATAAATCTCTGTATTTAGCCACCAAAAAAAGCCATCGGTTGACCTGAAATTCCTAAAGCTTCAGTGTAGGAGTGCATCTAGCCAATTAAGATTATGAAGCTGATGCAAATTAAGTTTAAGTGGACCTGTGCTAAATCTCAAGAAGTTTGTGTCTGATTTAAAGACTCCTTGGCTTTTTTTTAAAGAAGCAAGTGTTCTGATTTTGTAGGAGACAGAGAGATGCAGTGAGAGATTCTAGACCCGCAGCACCATCCCTTAGCATCGGGGCGATGAAGGGAGCAGGGATTCAAAGGGTCTTGGTGCCCTTAGGCAAGTCTCTTTGAGCATTGCCGCATGTATGTATGTTGGTAAACCTTCTGTGAAGGCCTGCAGCCCTTCTGGAGCCCCAGTAATTCTGGTTTCCCTGTGTACACAAGGGGACATGGGGAAACACACCTCCAAGGAAGGGAGAAAAAGTCCTGCTATTAAAAGAAGAGGGTGGGTCAGGGAGAAAAAAAAAGACCTTTGAACACCTTAGGCTGGCTGGGTTTGGCCTGTGAACTTGTACTGTGTTTCTACTGTGTTTTTAGTACAAGGTGTGACCTTGCAGGAGGACTCCAGGTACCAATGAGTTTTTCTGAGGTTCCTCAGGCAAATAAGTTGTCTGAGTACCTTTGATAAGAGAAAACACATAATTTAGGGCTGCTCAGTACCTATATTTCATGAACAGATGGCAGACAACCAGCTAACCAACTTCATTTTCTATTCCCAGAAATACGGGTGTTCAGACACTGGCTTAATCCCTGTCTGTCCTTCCCTCACTCCTGAGTTGCAGTCCTTCATAAGAGACGGTGGGTTTTGCACAGTCCTAGACCAGCCCATCCCACTAGACAGGCTGATACTGAAAAATGTCGACCCTGTCCACGTTACAGGTATGTGCCCACATGCATCTGAACGTCTTCGTGAACACCACCTCCATGCACTGCCTATGCGGCAGCGTAAGGATAAGACGTTGTTTGCCCACAAACCACTCCCAGATGCCTGGAGTGCAAATGCCAGTGCCTCAGCACTGTTTGGCTTCACAGCCCTGCTCTTACTGTGAGACATGACCTGCTAACACAGACATGACATCCCGTGTCCACCTGCCTCTAGCAGTGACTGTCATGCACACACCAGCATTAGATATTATGCATTCACCTCAAAGGAGGTATCAAGACTCCAATGATTTCTTTCTCTCAAACAAAGTATTTCCTCGCTCTAACTGTCCTAACATTCTCCGTCAAACCCCAGACCACTTTCCCAAGTAGATTTTCAGTTTTGTAGTGGTTATGCAGAATTTTTTCAGCTGTCCCACTGCCCAACACCTCAGCACACCACTCTTCTGGATATCCCCACACGTGAGCAATAGCAGCTCTTGAGGAGGTTGGAGAGGAGATTTACCTCCTGCTGCTGCTCCTACTCACCTCCTCACCAGCTACTGAGATGATGGAAATCACCCACCATATGTAAATTCTTCCCTGCTCACAGATATTCAAATGCATTGCTAGGGGAAATTGCCCCGATAACATCTGCTGTTGTGTCCTTGGAGGAGGAGGGGAGGAGGACTGACCTCCACAGAGACTGAGCAGCCTTACCCTGCCAAAATAATGTCCCTGGCATCACCAAACCAGAGTTGGGGTGAGGGAGCAGGCATGAAAAATCAGGCCTCCCCTTGGTCTGAGCCATTCATGCAGGCTCTCACACACCTCCATCTAACACTGCCCAGATCCCAGCAGCCTCCTATATCAAAGAGAAACAAGAAAAATGGCCTGTCTCCCATCCTAATCCTAAACACTGAGAGGAAAAAGCTTAGGGAGCTAGAGTGCTCTGTAGGAAATCAATACATAAATAAACCTAGAGCCCATAAAATAAACCTAGAGCCCATAAAATTTATGATAACTTTGAAATATATTCACCCAGCGCGATTAGCATTCAGCATCAGTGCTGACAGGAAATAAAGGTAGGCAACAAAAGGCAAATAACTAAAGATGAGACAAGGGGATAGACACAAAGAATAACCCTTTTTTAAATATGCTCTGGGCACTGTCTGGCTGCCTAATGAGTCTCCCTACTGACCCAGCAGAAATGAAGCAAATGCGCAGCCACCTCTTGCCCGCAGGGTGGAGGGGAGAGCAGCCCCATGGTCCCACCTAAGCCCAGACTAGATGGAAGGTCGACAGCTTTGGGTGCTGGAGAGGGCAGCATAGCCACCCTCCGGTTTGCAGGTACAAGATTGGGCATAAAAACCATAATGGAGATGGGAATAAGATTTTTTGATTTTTTTTCCAAGCCAGCATTTCCTACATTTGGAGATTCCTAACCAGGGTTCTTTTATCCCCATGATCCAGCTGCAACGAGCGTAAAAGCCAAAGTTTGCTGCATCCCAGCTCAGGCTCTGGCCACTGGTTATGGCCTGTCCCTGCACTCTGGACCTCATTGCCTGACTTTTCTCTCATATATTCCTACCAGCTTTATTACAGCTGTAGCTATGGCAGCTGTATTTACCTGTAGTCTCATAACACCTTGGAAACTTCATCATAATACAGGACCCCTTGCGTGATACAATAAACAAAGCGAGGAAAATTACTGTAAGGCGCTTGCAGTTCAGATTTCCACCATTTTGTGTAAAACAACAAGCAAAACTGCCAGTGTCAATGGAAAATGTCCCTTTGCAGAGGAGGGAGGGGAAAAAAAAAAAAGAAAAAAGATTAAATATTGTCAGGAATGCGTGACCTTGGGGAATGCTGTCAATTTATTTGCAGTCTCAAGGAGACTTTTACTGCTGGTGGCAGGAAAAGATTAGTTAGCATGTTCTCAAAAAGTGCAGCATGTGACTTGAAGTGATCCATCACGTTAATCAAAATGAAACCCTGATTTTTGATCTAACTAGTACAACAGAACATTTGCATCCATTAGCTTGCTGAGGGTTGATCTCACTTTGGAAAGAAACGTACCTCAATACAAGGACTAGAAAAAAACCAAAACATTGCAATATCATAGAAATACCCTTTTGTCAAGAGGCTGATTATTAAGCAGGATAATTCTAGCCCAAAGCCTGCTATGTATCAGGGAAGGGATAAGAGACATAATAGTGCGCTCATAACACTGGGAAGCTACTCTGAAAGCAGAACTATCTGCAAATGCCAGGACCTCATACACGAGATGTAACTTTACATGTAAATACACCAGTAGGAACCCATCTCTGAAGAGCTTAAGCAGCAACATACTTTCTAATTAGGAAATCACTTTCCTTTAAACACTCTGCTCTGGATATAATCTTTGCAATTACTTATTATTGCACCGCTAATAATGCTTTACACTAAGTTTGAAGGGGCCAGACCCACTGGTATATCTCTGTATCAAAGACTGGTAATATCTACAGCCACATAATTTCTTTTAGGAAACATTGCTGAGAGCTTGCAACGCCAAGCATTACCCAGACAATTCATTTTTAGAACCGTAAAGTTGTATATCCCATTGACCACAGACAGTCAGGAGGCATGAATTCTGAAACATAATCCCTGTGCTGCTACAAATTTCTGCTGCTAACTGATTTGCTGCAGTAATTTAACCAGTCTGTGCTCCGCTTTCCTCTTCTATAAAACTGGGATTACAGGACACTTTGTCTTCCAGAAACGTTTTGATGTCTGACCATAGAGCACTTGGAAATGCTTGGACTGAAGTATTACACAGCAGCAAGCTACTCTGCATAGTACAGGGCTTCAGAGGAAACTATATGAGGTAGAAAAGTTTATCAAATAGATGTGTCAATTGTAGTAGACTCAGAAAAAAGTTTGAGTTGGTCTTGGCAGCTGGAGATCCGCGCTCTCCTCGGGCCACGTGGGCTCAGGAGCAGGGCTCCACTTAGGGCCACCGCTCGCAGGGAGGCAAGCTCACACCTCGCTCACCGTTGCTTCATTTACAGCAACGCCAACTCCAGCTCAAAGAAGCAATGCCATGTGCATCCGAGTGCTTTATAACAGGTCACTGCAGCCTCCTCCCTGCCACAACCAGCCCACCCAAGCGTGCCTGTCACCTGCTGCAGGATTTTGGCCACCTGAAGATGCCTTCCCCTCCTCTTGCCCCAAGTTTGCTCTGTAGCAGACTTAAGCCACCCCTTTGCTCGTTGGTGCTGGCCTGTCCCCTCACAGGGAAACCTGCCCCGTAATGCCCAAAGCCAGCTGTAGGAGCCAGGAGATGCTGCTGTCACACCCAGAGCCGCTGATTAACTCCTGCAGAAGTTTGGCAGGAACTGAAGGGCCCTGAGAGACATTGCTGCTGGCAGCCGACCGGGGACATCCCAGCCAGCAGTCCCGGCTCTTGCACATGGCCCAGGGAGAGCCCAAACCCACCATCAGCCGCTTCAATCTCTTCTCCCAAGTAACAAGCGACAGGACAAGAGGAAATGGCCTCAAGTTGTGCCAGGGGAGGTTTAGGTTGGATATTAGGAAAAACTTCTTTACCGAAAGGGTTATCCAGCATTGGAACAGGCTGCCCAGGGAGGTGGTGGAATCGCCGTCCCTGGAGGTATTTAAAAGACGGGTAGACGTGGTGCTGAGGGACATGGTTTAGGGGTGGTTTTGGCATAGGTTTATGGTTGGACTCGATGATCTTGAAGGTCTCTTCCAACCCAAGTGATTCTATGATTCTATGATTCCCTACATAGCAGCCATCATAGAGACCCATTTGACTTAAAATTAAAAGCAGGGTCTTTCTCTTTAATTTTTCCTATTTTTTTTCTTCCGACTTCAGTTATGATTGCGTCCACCTTGAATGGAAACTTCTCTTAATGATTGTCAGCTAGACTGAAAAGCACCTTACCTGCACAACTATAAAGTAATTAAAAACAAAACAAATGCAAGCAGAATTAATTTTTTGAAATAACAGAGCTTCCCGCACAACAAAAAATTAACCCCATCCGAGTGCGTTGCCCTAGTATGAATCAGAAAAGATTATTACATATATCATTTCTTCAATCATCATCAGACAATGTAATATAAAATTGGGCTGACAGCTGCATGAGGGAATTTATAGCATTTCTCCTTATTTTTTCCAGTTTTCAACCTGCGAAATGCTTTCTTAATACAGCATGAAAATAGGTATCGTCAGTGCATAGCGGTCTTCTTGCTACAAGCTCAGACAGAGGCTGCCAAGGTAAGTAGCACACCTTTGTTTTTTCTTGTCTGATTACACAACTACACTCTCCCTAAAGGAGGATCTCAGCCTAAAAGTGGCCGCGCTGTGCTAAGAATCTGTTACAGTTGTGACATTTGACCAAAACTGGAACAAAACAAAACAGCAACCCAGTGCTCTAGCTCACGCATTTGTTACAGAATATTTGCTGTTGAACATGTACCGATTTTATGTCAAGGTTGATAGCAGGTTGTATTCTTGTTGAAAAATATTATAATTTCTGATTGTTAAAAAAAGAGACATCTTTTGTGTCACAGAAATGAAGACGGTCAGTCCCTCCGGAGAAGTCAACACCAAAACAACCCCCTCTCACCCAACTCATATGCAGTAGTACTCAGATCAGAAAACTGCATCGTGCTCATCTATGCACAACACACATCTTGCCACTTCAGATTGAACAGATGGTATGATAAATTCCACTGTTATATAAATTTACCCCTCATTTTCACACCACATCGCATTTCTAGTAGCAGCGCTGTATATAACATCTGAAAGTGTGGTAGGCACTTCACAGAAGTTGGGGGTTTTTTTCTCCTGTAAGTTGGATTTCATTCTCTAATACTAAACACACAGAATTTTGGCTACCACTAATAGTAATTCTTAAAAGTAAATTGCAGTAGATAGAGTTTTTCAGGGGAAAGTAATAGGTGAATTCTTTCAATTTCCAAGTCACTGGAATGAGCATACTAGCACTTGTAATAACTGTCTACTCAAGAAGTTGTTACCTTCTCATGTTATTGAAATGTTACCGTTCCCTTCCAAACCTGCCTTCACACCAGATGGATACAATCTTCTCAATGGATCCCAAATTCTTCTTATCAAAGTAGAAAACCTTGCAGTGAAAGGTTCTTTTCACTTGGATATGGTGGCATTACTGCATTTCTTTGAATTTGGGCGCTCTGAGCCCTAGGAAAGGTAGAATTTCCAGCAGCGGTTGAATGAAGCCAACCACCTTATTTCAGCTCCCAAGAAGCCCAATCTCAGCATGATCAATGTATTTTTTTAAGAAACTTTGCTAGCTGAGATGAGCTCATGGGTTTAGCTGATGTGATTCTGCAAAGCAGAAAGGAAGATGATGTGGATAAGAACGATACCGGTGAGGACCACCGGAGCAGGCCATCAAGCTAGCTAAGCTATATCAAAAGGCAGACGACAAACCAAATGAAGCCATACGTGTCACATCCCCATTGACTCATCCCAAGCAGAGGGCTGTTGCGTTGGGAGCTGCCTCTTCGATCTCCTGCTTTTCCGTGAAATGCCTGCCTCGGCTCCCGGCTCCCTTGCGAGGGCCGGGCTCAGCCTGCCCCTCGCTGCCAGACTGCGCTCTGCCGCCCGCACGGGGAGCGCACGCCATGCGCCGGACCTCGCTGCAGCGCGTCCCTTGCCCGCTCCCACCGCTCTCGCAGAGACCCAGTGCTCAGCAGACACACGAAAACACAGACCCGAAACACGCTGCTGCTGCTCATCCCACCCGTACCACTGTCCTGCCCGCCCCGTGCCCCGCTCTCCTCCCTGAGCCTTGAAAAGCTCAGCAGTTTGAATCCTGCCTCCGGTGGGTCCATGACTGCCTGGCAAACCCCTGTGCAACCACCACCACCACCCTGCACGTCGGATCCCGCTCTGGAGGGGCCAGAGCAACCTCCCCATGCTGAAACCGGGCTCTGGGCTCTGCCAGACACACACAGCCTCTTCTCACGTCCCCTGCTGGGACTCCTTAGACCTGTAGGTCATGCAATTTCTCTCTCCAGCTTTCTATTTTTCAAAGCAACGTTCTTAACTTGTCCAGGGTGTGAACACACGCAAGAAACAACCAGCTGGGTCAATAACAAAATTTATGAATCCCAGCATAGCGTGAAGTAGAACGGGCTGCCCCTTCTCATGCGTTTCTACTCTTCTGCACCAAAGCTCAGTGTCTCTACACGCATTACAGCAGGGAGAGCAGCTCCCGACTAGGCAAAATCAAAACCCTGGGGTGGGAGAAGCACAGCTAGACCGTCAGCTTGTATTGCTGCCAACCAATTTGTAACGTCTAATCACAGCAATTCAGAGACAACTCAGTTTCTGCATCCCAAACCATCTGGACTAGCAAGGAGAGAAGGAAGATACCTATTTTAAATCCATCTCTCCAGCCATCACCCCCTGCCCTCACAGCTGGATGACAGCAGAGACAGAGCTGAATGCTGTCAGCGGGATGCTAGAAACTGAAATTCACGTGGCAGCACATGACAGATCTCGGAGGGGGACAGACCTTGTGATGCTGATAGCGCTGGGGCTGTCTTCATCAGAGGAACACGGAGCCCAAACTGCAGAGACAGCATTAAACTAATAAATATTACACAAAAAAGGGTAAAAGAGCCTGCAGCAAACTTTACTATTACAAACAAACAGAGCATTAAAATCCTACCTTCCAACCAAAAAGGAAATCTTCACTGGAAATCCCTGGCCCCAGACACAGATTCCAGCAGCACGTAGTGGCTTGAGCAACCGGGAGAATCTGGGTGCTCGGATAACTCACGTTCATTTCAGGAATTATGAGCATGGGCCTGAAGAAAGGCTAAATAAAACTAAAGGCTCTGGGTGTTCGTGTATCTGAATTACTGGAACTTTTTTAGATTGTGTTGGTTTACAAATTATCTTTTTGCGTTACAGAAAACATGGATGTCACAGATAGAAATGGCAATCTCCAATTACACCACACAACATGAAACCAAGAAAAGCACGGCTTTCTACTTCCCAGCTGAATCCTCGGAAATTTAATAATGTCAGCACAGCACCGACAGCCAGTGGAAGACTATTGTGGTGACAACACAGTTATTTCTTCCAGGACGCCTTAAATTTCTGAAGATAACAGATTTTTGACTTGACAAGAAAGAAGTGAGGAGTTTTGACCGTGGGATGTAGGAATAAACTGGAACGAGCCGTGCAATAAATGTATCGCTCTTGGGTGCCCCTTTGCTTCAGCCTGGAGAAGGCTCTTGCTGTCCACGGAAACTTTAATAAAGCTTGTCATTTCCTGGAAAGTGGGACAGAGGAAGAAACCTATGGTGGTGGTGAAAACTCATTCACCAGAAAAGTCTAGAAGGATTATTCCAAGATCATTCAAATTGTATTAATAAATTTCAGGAAATTAAAATTGTGTAGCCATAACTTCCAATAGTTATGCCTCTCTACCTACTAAACTATAATATCACAAGATGGTTTTTGCATTAACACTGAGCTTGTGGAAGCAGATCAGTAAAAACATATATTGTGTTGACTGCCCATTAACATTTAAAAGAGATTTCAATTTCTTTGAAAAAGCTCATAATTACGTAATAACATTCAGTTAAACTAGAGATGCTACAGAATATATAAAAAGAAAGAACAAGAGTACAGTGATGCCCTGCTTTATTGGGATTTTTTTTAACCTGAGGTTTTTGACCAATTTATTAACAGCAGATCCACCATTATGCATTGTTTACACCCACTGCAGCTTTTCCAGTTCAAGTTTGCTTCACCAACGTGAGTGTTCCTTTTCCATCAAACCATTCAATGCTTCACTGCTACCCCAGATCTGTGGTCCACACAGCAGAAGTCTTCCCATTAATCACTTCACTTTTCCCTCTTTTTGAGGCACTGGATGAGACACACGGAACAGCCCGAAACCGCTTGCCACGATGTTCATGCAGTTACAGCCACGAAGCAGCTCATCTTGGTGGGTGAAGCTGGGGAGGAGCAGGGGCAGGGGCAGCGCCTGAGCTCATGACTGGTCCGGTTGTGGCGTAGAGGTGAATGTGAAGTGAATGCTGACTCCCCCGTGAATAATGGGAACAACCGGAATGGCACTCCTACATTCTTCAGCACAGTCCTCGTCTGTGCGGCTTCTCTGTTCAGCTCCCCCTCAAATAATTTCTGACACTGAGGGGACATCCTAAGGGCTCACTTTTCTGCTGAGGGAGACTAGCTGGTTGGGGACAGAAAGTGGGAGAAGCGACAGCATCGCTGAGAAGTGGCTTTAGGGAAGTCCTCCCTTTCTTGACCCTGGCTAGTCTCAGGGGGTTAGCCAAGGATGTGGTGGTAGGTTTTATCCACTTTAGCTTGGACATACAAGCTCCGGTCTGGAGGCTGTACGTACGTCACGTACTTACCTGGTTCAGCACCGTCCAGATGAAACGCAGCCCCACAGCGGTACGCGTTCCTGCTCTTCCCCCTCTGCCTGTGATGGGCAAGTTTTTGTCACAGCTTCCCGGGAAAGGAAGAGCCGCTCCGGCTCCATGCCAAGTGGTGAATGCGTAAGGTAGGAGAGCAGAAGAGAGTGGAGACAGCAGATCTGCTCCGGGATACCACACAAGCTGCAACCACTCAGCCACAACTTGGCTTACGCAGCTGTGCTCCGTCTCTCTGACCCCAAGCCCAGCTGCACAACATCTCACACCCTCCCCCTTCCACCCCTGGTGCCTCACCAGAGCATCACAGCACCCAGAAACCAAGGCTGATAGGACAGGAAGGTGTTTCAAGCCCAGAGAAGTCACACCTGGCAGAATCAGCTCTGCAGCAGAAGTGAGCAGGTATTTTGCATCTTGTGTGTATTTTTGCCAAAATGACCAAGTAGTCCCAGAGAGTCAGTATTTCCTGGAGGCCACCACATCTCCAAGGAGGGCACTCCAGGGGAAGGAAGTACTCACACACAGGCTGTCTTTCGGGGAGACGTAAGCTCAGCAGTGTCTTCTGTGGTCTGAAGAGAAAGACGCCTCAGAAAGCAGCCGAGGCAGAAATTAACTTCCCAAGTCAAAATGCCTTTCAGAGGAAGCCTCTTCTCTCCGTCTTTCTCCACTGTCTACACAGAGCCCCTGGGAAGATCTGCTTCAACAGCTAAATGCATTTTTTTGTGAATGCCAACAGTGGCTTTGTCATGGGATGGATCACACACACATTAATCACCTGGCTTCCTTCTGCAGCACAGCTCCACCCTGGAAGGTTTCCATCTGACACGCGAGCCCTTCGGTAGTCTGAAGAACTAAAACAAGTGCTACTTCCAAGTCTTCCAGTGATGCCAGTTGTCCGACTGCATTGGATGCGCTGTCTGAACACAGCCGGTGACAGAAGGCTGTTAATTGAAGGTCGGAAACCCAGCAGCCTTGTGCAGTTATTGGGAATGGAAAAACTACTCTGAATTTAACCTGTGAAAAAACAGGCTTGAAAACCAGTCATTACCACTGCCTCCTCAGGAACATGAAAGCTTTTGTTGCAGCTCCCCACAAGTCTAAGAAACTGGAGCATTTAGCTTCTTCTTAGATGTGTGGCCTCCCAACAGTTCATTTGTAAAATGACATTTCCCCCATTTCAAAGTAGCTTTGCTGTGAGAAAAGGGATGAGGTAGTTTTGAATGACAGAACTGGTCTATTAAAAAGGTCTAATTTATTTTTTTTTTATTGTCATTAATCAGTCCTTTAGCAGGTTAGAAAACAATAATGACATTTCAATAACATTTCATCATAGTTTATACAGAACCGGTTGATGCATGGTGTCATCTTCTCACCCAAATCCACAGACGCCTTCCAAATCGCAGAGTTTAGGAATTACAGTGCACGCTGGACTAAATTCTTTCACAATGTAAGGCACAACTACATGATCACAAGTAGTAAACACAAACAAACACTGAAAAGAGAACTTGAGGGAACCGAACTTCAACTAAAAAGAAACAAAACCAAAACACACTCATGCAAAAAATCTATCTACCCCTACCAAGATGATATGATCCAGTTTAAAAGTAGTGCAGTACTCTGTAGGTAAAACTGCAACATAAGGCTGTTATAATACATTACCTCTAAATACTGGGTAAGAACTTAAAAGTTTTTCCATTTATATTTTATACAATTATACAGAAATCAAGCTGTATGAGCAATATTCACATCTGCAATCATAAACCGATCATTAAAATTCAGAAAAGAGGCAAACAAGACAATGTCATTTGTGGCACGCATCGATTACAGAATAGCATTCATCAAGTTCACATCTCAAGTACTGAAGAAAAAAAAAGAAGGCTAAATTAACGGTACATTTGGTGAATGAGGCTATCTATAGCCAAATGACAAAGCTGCATACAAAATTGGTTTTACCCAGCAGACCGCGATTATGAAAGCTTGTGGTTATGATTTATTTCCTGTCCAGCAGCTAGAGTTTGCAAGATTGAAACTACAGAAGTTAAAAGAATGTAACAGAGTTTACAATAACTTGAAACTATTGGATCCTTTCAAACACATTAAAGAAAGAAAAAAAAAAAGACAACCTTTTTCCTTTTTTGGTGATAAACTTTTGCAATTTTGGCATTCACTATAACTTATACATAACATGACAGTGAGCAAACCTTAGTGAACTTACCTAACGTTTGAATTTCACGCTGAGAGGTAGTTTAAAGGAAATCTGATGTAACGGCATCAAATGGTGGGGTTTTATGATCATTTTTTTTGTGTGTGATTTTTTTTCTTTTCTTTTCTTACAAAAAGTGACAAATCCTATACAAGCAGCATTTTGGACACATTACTACAAAAAGTTCTGGTATTTGCTAACCCGGCGAGATATTCTTTCAAACATTCCTTTAGTGCCAGGAATCAAGCTTTAGCGTGACACAACGGAGTACTTTGCCATAAAGCCAACAGCAGGAGCCTGGACCTGCCAGCACTGGCCTGTTGACGTATAACGATGAACGTTCTTTCCCAGCCCTCTTTACCCAAAAAAAGGCAGGAAATACAGATGAATTTGGTTTTAGTTTAGGTCATAGAGGGAGGAAAAATTAGAAAACACGCCTACCAGGCTTCTGCTTTCATAGTAACGTTGATCCAAAAGGGTTAGCAGGGCTTCAGTAATCTTTAAATGAGCAGATACTCCTGTATCTGCTGCACAGTGAGTGCATAGTATGTGGTGAGCTACAGACAAAAGGCAGAGTTTATTACATTAACTAGTACCTATTCTCTTCGTTATTGTGATCTTCAGTGGCATCTAATGTTCTCTAAAGATGCAAACCTCTTTATTCAGTGCGCCCCTTAAAAAAATCACCCCGGAAATACCCCCAAAACTGAGTTTCTGTGGAGGGACTTTACTAGCCAATTATTGCTGGTTTTGAGAAGTACATGACTTAGAGCTTTTGGAGAGGCTGTGGTTGGACAGTAACTTTAAACTTATCCGAGAAGGGGTGCTGAGGTCAAGACTTCAAAAATTAAGAACTGGACAACTGGCAAGACCCTTGAAAATACATAAAATTCATGTCTTCTCATTTTATAATTTATTATAATTATTTTAACATGAAGCTCTACAAAGACGACGTTTGCATGACTACGTGTTTTTTGTTGTTAAATATGCTCTCAGACAATGACCGCACTTTTGGTACAAAGGAATTATGAGTGCAATTCGCCTTACTTTGCAAGTGGCCAAATATCATAGTGAAAAGTCCAGCTGAAGATAAACCTTCTGTCCACTGATTACAGCTAACACAATGCCAATGATGCTATTCCACCTACTGTAGATTATATCAGTCAGACAGCAAAAAGTGCATAGTGCAAATGACAGTGTTGTTTCCTAGTCCTCCAAGAATACAAGAGTGGGAGGGGTGGTACTTGGAGGAGCAATTTATCAGTTTCAACATACTCAAACCATGGTATCATTCTTGTTGGCACAGTTTATGTTCTGTTCGAACTTAAGCTCCAGCAGTTTTCTGTCTGCCACTGAGTACTGGTCATAAATTTTTAAGTTTCGTAAAAAGCATTTGTTCCCACTTTGCGTTTAATTGACAGTAACAATCCAGAAAAGTACTTGAGTTGACCTGGTGCCTTCTTTAGAAATGTCACTTCTCTTACATTTAGCATGAGAGACTCAGTTGTTCTTGCTAATGTAATGCAAACACAGCAAGGTTACTTCATGCTTCTGCTTCCAAATTCCTTCTTGCTTCACCAAGAAAGCTTTTCCAGTGAGGATTCTCAAATAATGCTAATCATCCCAAGCCCAACAAAAATAGTTATTCATTGTTCGTGTGTACCTAGCGCTCCACACTCCATGGCAACTTGGTTACTTGACACCTTCAAAAAACAGAGGAAAAAACCCACACCATACCCTAGAGCCTCAGAATCCTGTGCCAGAGAATGAAGCCAGCTGAAAAATGAGATCCCTCTAAACCTCTTGCCTCTGTTGGAAGCTGCAGCAGAAAATTCCTTTTGTCTCCTCATCTGCAGACAGCAACTTTTCCTACTGTGACTCATTAATTTTATCCTCTGTTCAACCTTTGCAGAAAGGGGAAGATTACTGGAGGGAAGGAATACATGGGGAGAAGAAATAACAGCGAAGCACAGCCAGCTGAGATCAAAAGCCTTGCACTGACCTCTGTAACGCTACTTGCCTCCAGAGGGCTTGCAGGACTGAAGAATGAAGTATGCATTGCTGACACGAGGCTGGAGTAGAACAGTAGGATTTGGCATTTTGGAGGCAACAGCACAATGGATTGTGGCTCTTCGACTGGAAAGAGAAGTGATGTCTCCAGGAAGTTAAAAGAACCTCTCCCCACCCTTAGCAAGACTATCCTTTACATTTTTCCGATTGAATCCACCATAGCTTGTCTCAGGCCACAATAGCAGCTGGTCTCTCGTATTCTGTTCCTCAAGCAGTTCTGAATGTGGATGGAGTGTCCTGTAGAGGGGACAGTTTCAGGAACAAACCCCACACTTACTGCCCCATTCCTGATGCCATCGAAATAGCTAGTAATCAAAGGCAGCCTGAGGATCCCACACACCTGCTGGTTCGAGCGCTGGTTTTACCGTTATTTCCACCTCTTGCTCTATAATGGCCTCTCTTCAGTGAACCAGAGCAATCTGGTTCTTTCTAGAGGCTGCTGAAACACATCACTGTGCATCCTCTAGTTCCAAGACTCTAGTCTCTTCTGCCATTTTATTAGTTTTTCCCCTCTGTTCCTGTGTTTCCAGTCTGAAAAATCAGTGCATTAAACTATTTTGTCTGGAATCCCTTAACTCCGTGTGGTAAAAGTTACCAGGCTTTTTACTAGGTTTTCCTATTATTTGTATTTTAAAGCAGTGCAACAAAAATCCCACATTCCTACTGAAACATGCCCATCAAAACAGTCAGACTCTGCAAGCAGATTTATAAATCCAAAGCTTTTCACCTTCCAGTTTCTATGTATCTCGTAGGTCATTTTACTGAGCTTGAGCACAATTTCCAACCTGGCAGTGAGGCCAAGAGCATTACAGGGTCTATTACACCATCAACTTGTCAACAAATACAGACCAGCACTAAGAACCATAAGCACAAAAGAAGGAGCATAAGATTTAGCAATGGAGTCATAAATTTACCCCAGTGAAAAGCTGTAGAAATCCTGACCTATTGCTGCAGACTCAAAGCTCAAGCATGAAAGCTTCTACCCCACCAGTGTTCCTCCAGATTTTAACAGTCCCTCTTTTCAATAAATATGTTTTTGAAAAGCATTTCCATTCCCTCAAAAAATTGGTCATACAAACCGGTCAGCAAAACTCAACCTTCAGAAACTGAGCTGGTTTTGCCCCTGAAGCTGAGGAGCTCCAGACCAAGATCTGATCTGCGGTCAAACAACTGCACCTCTTCAGCAGCCACCCGAGTGAGGCGACTCTGCTTGTCTTTACACAAAGGCATCCCAAAAGGCTGAATTAAGAACAACCCTACTAGAGCTTCTACCACTTCCTCTTTACTGCAGATCTCTCTCCTCAGCTTTTACACGTTCCCATTCAAAAGCAAAATGCCTGAACACAAGTGAGTCTTTTAACCATCTTCCTAGCTCCCCATGAGAGACTTCCATCTTCCTCTGCCTCGTGCGCTTTGTCCTTGTGCTGTCATGGGAAGCTTCTCTCTTCCCTCTCTCCACGTGGTTGTCCTTCACCCCAAGAGCAGCACGAGGCTCCGTGTGTTACACAGCTGGGCAGAGCCCATCTAGGCTGGAGCACAACTGTCACATCTTTACCTTTCCCGCATTTCTGAAGTGACGTCAGGCAAAGAGAGGCTCAAAAGCAAACTCTTCGGATTCTCTCAATAAATAAATCAGTAGAAAAAATAAATTCCCAGAGGCAGAGATTCTGTTCATATTTTCTATTCAAAATATTCTTATGCCAAACAGTTACACTGACAAGGAGAAACAGTGAGTCTAGAGGTTCTGTTCATACGGAATCATTGCAGCAATTGTTTCTTTTGAGCAAGCAACTCTCAAGTTTGAACCAGAAAAGCAGGTCAGTATTTCACACAAAGCACAGATGTATCCCAAACCCTTTTACAGCGAGGAGAACCAGTTACATAATCCAGCTGGCTTTTGGGAAATAAGAATTTAACTTTATGAAAACTCCTTGAGGAAGACCCCTTGAGGCTGCAAATGTAGAACTGGACAGGTAAGCTAAGACGAGATATGAAACATATAGATCACTACTTCTGGAGAAGAGGGATTAAGGAGTTTTTTCACTTGAGAGTTCATCAGGACTAGACAGCTTTCATAAAAGAGACACTTCTTCATTCACAGATAGAGCTGTCTATAGATAAAGGCAAACAAACCTGCATAACGATGGCTAAGCTTCCATCATTGTGACAGAATTTGATTCCTTACCTCGGGCAAGAAATAGAGGGATTCAGGACACAGCCCTTTTCTCTCAACAGCTGGTAAAATTTTGTAAGATGCAGAAGGGCTTGGGGTGTGGAGAATTTATTAGGGTATTTAGGACAAAGGGGCCCTAGATATCAGAAGGTATAACCCCCACTCAGAAGAAATAACCTTAGCAGTTTTGAAATACCAGATACAAAGGGAAGAAAAATTAGAGACAGGCAGGCAAGAACGAACAGGTGTGAATAAAATCACAACAAAAAAAAGTCTGGAGCCTACATGAACTCTACAAGAAAGCTCTGTTGCAAGTACAGAAAAGAAAATACAAATATATATCTAAAGACATATATATTGGCCTCTTATTTAGAGCTGTTTGGCTTATAACTAACCCAGTAGCAGGAGATTCACACCACCATTCTGAGCAAACTAAATCATATCACTAACATAACATTTAAGACCCCCCAGTAATGGGGGTCAGATGGAGGAACGGAAAACTGAGGTTTGTTAGGTGTAGCAGGAGTTCAGCTTCTTCCACCAAAAGCTGAGAGAAGAGACAAAAGAAAAGGCCAGATAAACTGCAGCATCTCAAATAAACCTTTTTCTTAGTAGGATAACTAGCTTGGAAGGTCTGGATGTCCCTTAGAACCACAAGGACCTCTCAGGGCTTCCAGAATATGGGCAGGGGGAGAGATGTGCTACAGGCTACGACCAGTATTGTTTGTTTGCTTTTTAAAACGCACATATAAAGGTTTCTGGAATATTAAAATCCATCAACTGAATATGTGAAAGCAAAATCAATCAATACAGGATGGAATACTGTAACGTATCATGTAATATTCCTAACAATGCCAGCTAAACTTTGTCTCACCGCTTGTTCACACATACTGTCTCTCTCAGGCACACACACAACACACAAATTATGCAACACAGTATGTGTAAAGATGTTCCAGTACCCAAGCGCTGCAGTTGCATAAGGACTCGAGTGCTGATACTACAGTAAGTTCTAAGTGGGCAAATAAAAGTGAGTTGGAGTTGAGCCCAGCCGTTACCCTCACTGTGGAGTTCGAACTTTAGAGAGAAAAATCCAAGAACCACAGAGACAGAAAGAAAACAAAATCACATGGGGTTATAAAGAACATCAGATATGCAATCAAATGCAACAGTTAGTTATGCTTTTACAGCAACATTTGATACATAAAATCCTCACAAGTTTTTGCATCTTCCTTTTTCTTTGAAGGAAACAAGAATAAACTGCAATATCACATAAACGCTGTTTCTCTTGAACAAAAAAATAAAAGATAAAAAAATACATTGTTACTCCTCTGTTTAAACTTTATTTACAAATAACTGGGTATTTCTAAACTAGACATAGAAGCTCTTTCCAGGATAAATGGCAATAAGCTATGGATGATCTGAGCCCATGTCTCACAAAAAATACAATAGTTTTACTTGGTATCAATAAACATTTTAAAATATACTAAATTTTGCCAAGTGTTACAATCATTGTCCAAACTGAATAGTAGTCTGAGTGCTGAACGAAGTGCATCAACAGAAATCGTAAGTTTTAGTGTAACATTTCTTTGTCACTCACGATAGCCAGTTATCCTTGCAAGTCATTAAAGCAAGTATCACAGACTCGGACAGGCTTCTTAGAAGAAGGAGTTAAGGCATTCTTAGCTGAGCACTCGGCACAAAAGATATTTCCACACTGTCTACAGTGATGCTGTGAAAGAGAAGAAACATATCTGTTGAACATCAATGACAGGGCATCGATCACTAACAGAGATCACTATCACGTCAAATCAAATCTCATGTTTCAGAAGTCAGTTTGAATTTTTAAATAGTAGTTACATAGTGCACAGAAGGCCATAGGAGTAAATCCTTCCTAAAGGATATAGGAGTAAAATATTCAGAAGTACTTCACTGAGTCAGGAGACTGTACCAGTTTTAGAAGTTAACTGCCTGAAGTTAATCTTCCTCTTGAATTTCTCCTCTTGGACTTGTTCTGGTCACATAAAACATGTTCTTCTTACATGTAACTACCTGCTCTCACATTGAGAAGTATCCTTGAATCAAAGGATCCAGCAGCCTTTGTTTAAAGACTACTCAAAGAACATGACTGAGGTAACGCAGGACAAGGAGAGACACCAAAGACCAAGTCAGGAAGAAGCACTGCAAAATTAACCCTATGAATATCCCTCATCTACTTCGTTGCCAAGTTACTCGTTGGAGGGATGGTAATCTCTGGATGAAGGGCAGACCCTGCCAATTGAGGGACGCTAACATCTTAGCTGACCACAGCTGCTTCTATAAAGAAGTTCTGACTACAGACCTAAAACACATCCAGTTGTTTCTTCTGTTCATGTCTAGTTAGTATTTAGAAATAGTCACAAAGCACCAGATCATGTTGATGCCTCATATTTTCACATATATCTAATTTCAACAAATGTACGTTTCTTTTATACCTGTAAATCCAGTTCAGACTAGTTATAAATAAATTTACTGTAAATACCCTTACCCTTTGCTTGCTCTCTTAGGGAAGTGAAGTATTTTAATACTCTTTGTAAACTGATGCTGTTAGAACAGCAAAAGAATCATGAATATACTAAGCTCCACAAACTTTATTTTTAATATTTAAGGCACTGCAAGCAATAACTGTTTTCGAGATGTCCTGCACTATTAAGGCCATTTTCTGAACTTTGTATCCCATCTAAGAGTTTGAAAACAACAGAAAAAGAAAACCCCCACAGACACACAGTAAAACACACCTACCCTTCTCACTGTTACCGAAAAACCTTTTCCACAGGCCATACAATTCTGTACATCATTGTCTTCTGCCCACTTCCTGTTGAGAGCTTGGGTTTGTTTAATCTATATAGAAGATATTAAAAAAGCAGGTTTTTTTTTTTTTTAAAAAACGTATGTCTAATTCCTACTAATTTCCTCTGTTTTCACTGCACACACTACCCAGTGGGCCATAAAAGCACCAATTCTGCCATGATTCTGAGAGCTTACATTTGTTCAGAGAGAAAATCTTCCAAGTTTCAAAACTATGAGCAGATTTAAGAACCCACAGACAGCAATGTGGCCCTCATACACCACAAGCATAATACCTTAATCACCACCACCACCACTAACACAAACTTGAAATTCTCTTAAGTTTCCCACACAGAGAATAAACAGATTTAATTGCTTTAAACAAAATTGTACCTGCAAGGACTGGTTTTCTCGGCCAAGCTCCTGCATTGCAGCCGTAGTGTTGTCCAACTTTTTCTTCATTTCTACAAGTTTGGCTTGAAGCTTTTCAATTTCTCCCTCACTTTTTATACACCTGAGGGAAAACAGTAACTAGCCAGGCTCAAAGCATATAAGGCAACACATACTGCCTCCTTTGGGCAGACTGTCATGTCTGAGAAGTTACTCTCATAAAATCCAGACAGAAATATCCTTGCTGCGAAGAGTTCTTGGATGCCTTGACTGGAAAAATGTTCTGTTCTAACAATCAGTTTAATATTATCTGGCACTGCCCCCAAATATCTGTGGCTTATTAATACCTGGAGTTACTCCCAAAACCAGGGACAGGACTGAATGCAACAGCAAGCCCCGATAAGTAGTACCCCTGTGCAACAGGGCACTCTCACAAACCAGCTGCAAGCAGATCAGGTCAGACAACGGAGCAGAAAAGAAACCGTTTTCTTTTAGCAAGGCCACATCCCATCAGCTGAAATTCAGTTAGCTGTCGAAAGCCAAATTTCAAAGGGTGTTTTTCTGCCAAGCTGTAAACGGCTACTGGATGAGTTCAGCACAGTATGGCAAGGGATTGCCAAAGAAAGAGGATCTCCCTTGAATTGATCCCATCCTTTCCCAAAGGCTACTGCTCAAAAAACAAATCAGCAAGCTTAACAGTACTGAAAAAAGTTTTCCACTCTGCCTTCACCAAACATGTTGTCAGAAAATAAGGAAAAAGAAAGTTTCCTGTCTCACAGGTGTTTCTTCTACCCCTGTAATCATTCCTTTCAGGTAGGTAATGCGGCTGCCTTGCATGACTCTGGCTGCCTGAAGAAAAGGCACTCTGCTTAGCTAAGATATAAATATATTGTAGAGACAACTGCAGAACTGCAGAAAAGACAACTGTAGGTTTTCAGGAGGAAGAAAATATTTCCTTCCTTTAGCCTATATAATCCAATTACTTGTTCAATCTCCTAACATTGAGCAGTGGGCATACCTGGAAGTCCCTAGGCAAATTCTATGCTATTGGAGGCACTAAGGAGTCTCTTGCAGGTTTCTGGATGACTACTGCATCCACTCTGATTGAGCCAAGGCAGGGGAGCCTCAGAGTGATGGAGAAGGATAGTTAACTCAGGTAAGAGAAGCTCTCCCTGCCAGGCCTTGCAAGGTTCACACAGGAGATGATACGAGAAGCCACAATGTACATACCTCAAAGTTCAGAGGAGCCCAAGGGATTTAGAAGGCTCTTACGGATGGGCATAAATCTTCAAGCACAAGCAGAGAGCTGTGGCTTTGGTGGTAAGTGAGGTCCTGATAAGCCTGCCTGATTTTCTACAAAATGATCACCCTATCAAAGCCCACAAAGAGCACAGTTGGTTCCCAACAGCCCTTGCTGTGCTTTGGCAGGGACAACAGAAGGTCAAACTTTGGAAACTGCGCCCACAGCCCAGGCACTAGGAACAAACAGGGATTTAAATAAACCACACATAGAGAATTCTGAATCAACTGAAACAAGTTTTCAGTGTGAGGCTATCCATTTCCCAGACTGTGCTTCCACATCATCATGATCACAGCTTACCTCTCCAGCAACGCCCTCCTCTCATCCTGATTATTCTGTACTGTTGCTTCCAAGACAGCAATGTCCCCACGTAAATCATCCGTCTGTTTCTCCAGCTCACTCACTCGCCTCTGGCTGCTTTGCCACTCTTTCTTCATGGTAGCCAGGTTTTCATTCAGAGCTGTGACCTGCATGGTGAGCTTCGTCTCTTTTTCCTCATGCTTCCGGTTTTCTTCTTCTTTCTCTTTTTTCTCTGTGTGCTAAGAAAACAATGGAACAATGAAAAACAACCTTCCAAGTATTCTTTCCCTATTCCTACATTCAATTGAGGCAAAGAATCTTACTGTACTAGAATAATTTTTAATCAATAAACTCTAATAGACAAGGCTGTCATCCCACTGAATTTTCCTGCACCATTAAATGCCTCAAAGATTTCTGACTTTGTCATTTAAAAATTCATGTAATATGAAATTGAAGTCAAGTCTTCACTTCCTCTCTGTCCCTGAAAGAATCCAAAGGCATGTTCACAAAACAAGAGTCTTATACTCTCTAACATACTAACCAGTTTAGCTTCAATTTCAGCACATTCTTTCTTCAGCTCCTCTTCTCTCTTTTTCAGTTGATCTTTGACAGCTTGATGGTTTTTCTTCTCCTGTTCCAGAGCTGAATTTATCTTATCTGTTTTGCCCTGCAGCTCTAATTTCTGTTGAATCAATAACTGTTTTGCATCCTTGAGATTTGCCACCTCCTGTTAGGATACAGAGGTCAAAGTTAAAGTAGCAACATTGAAAGTGTAAATGATTTCAATTCAAAATTACTGTAATTCTTTCTAAGGAGAGGACAGCAACCATTTTTAGTTTCATCAACAGAAGTAAGGATGACTTTATAGCATCAGTGATTTTCATGATCAAAGATTTTAAAGTTATACCTATATTATGAACAACATCCAATTTTTAAAATAAATTTAATATACGTTTCTACTAAAGTAGTGGAAGCTCTGTTGGATTATTTTCTACAGTTCTTTGAAAAGATAGGTCCATTGCCATTTTCTAGAGTCTGTTCTAAAATTTGCTTCACATTGTTCTCTGGTTGTAATACTGAGGTTAAAAGCATCATAATGACAATGTAAAAAACACTGACAGAAGAAAGCTAGTTTCTATTAGTCTCAAATGTGTAAATAGTTATTCTATGTTTTAAGCAAGTAGGATGATACATTTGGTTTTAAACATTAACTTTACTAGTTCTTTTGTAATAAAACATTAAAAAAAAAACTAGTGTAGAACAGTTAGTTAATTTTATAGCAATAATTTTCCTCAAAATTGCACAGCCAAGCATGCAGGTACTAACAGACTAATAGGAGCTGCCAGTTTTCCATAAATCAAAATTCACGTCACAAATGAAAACCAAACTAAAGACATCAAGAGAACATAGACTGAGAACAGGGGGATGGCCCTATAGATGCATATCTACCCATTCCATGGAAGGAGATGGGAAACAGTGTAAGACTTTAGGACACAATTTGTTTTAGTCTGACTGCTTGTAGGGAGATTGAGAGATGAATATTAAGCTGGCATTGGTGTGCACACATTTTATATACAACTTTATAAATTTTATTCTTTAGAAAAGAGATTTTAGGAATGACAAGAATTATTTTTCCCCAAAATCCAAGAAAGTACTAGACATAGATTGCTTGACAGAAACAAAGTACAGACTTCTACCTAAAAATAAGAGGCCATTTTCTAGACACTAGAAAACAAAAGAACATCTAAAACTTGTAAGATACCATGTTACTTTCTTTTTATTAGCGTATAGGGACTGTACCTTCATTTATACTCATGCAGCAACTTAAACCCTGTGTGTTTAACAGATGCAAAAATAACTACTAGTAGTATAATATGGAAACACAAACTATGGCCTTTTATGAGTGTTTGTTTCTACAGAGAATAAAAACTGAAATATATAGAATGTGGCGAGAAATAGTTTGTTTTACTGAAGACTAGAAATTATTTAATTAAAGCCTCCAAACTTTTACTCTTTAGAGAGCTCATTTGATTTTATGATTTTGGAAGAGAGTCTTTTATGAGGCTCGTGACATTGTTTCTTCCCCAACTGTGACTTTTTAAGACATTTCAAGAAAACACAGCACATCAAGGGAGTTTCAACTCTACCACACATTCTTGAGAAGTACCAGATGTGCCTAGAAAATCTGGGAAACTTCACATTCGTGACACTTTTGGACATCTCTTCTGCACTTCAGAATAGTCAAGCAAGGCACAGTGAATCTACAGTGGAACAGAAGAAAAGCCAGGACCTACAACCCATCCAGAACCTGAGACAAGTTATGTGTTCCACCTGGCCACGAACACTGGGCACCGGTGCTCCAGGATTATCACAAATCCAGTCAGCATTGCTCAGGAACCTCAACAAAATCTGTGCTTTGATTCCCTTGCTGTAATACTCATTTACAGCAACCATCTTTGCAAAGCCATTCCAGATCAAATCTACTGAGTAGGCACGTATTTCTTATCAGATAACCAACCACATGAACACTCAGTTTGTCTCAATATACCTTCTCAAATTCTTGCTTGCAGGTTCTAAGCTCTTCACCCAGCTTGGCGCTTTCTTTTTCAAGTCTACTCCTTATTTCCTGGAGTTCTGTTGTTTTACATTTTTCATTAGCCAAGTCTTTTTCTTTTAAAATCTTGAAGAGAAATAAGAAATATTAGAAAAGTTACTTTTTCCAAGTTCACAAAACAAAAAACAAACAAACAAAAAAACCAACCAAACAAAAAAACATTCAGGGCCCAAACCTACTTGGAGACTTTGTAATTAAGGGGAAACAACTGCCACATATCTCTATCCACAGCCTGTAGTGCAAACAATCAGCAGCATGTTTGCAGTTTTAGATTTAAAACTAATAATGTTTTTCCACCTGTCTAGCCACTTAGAACAAATTAACAGCCTATTTTGGACCAAATTCATTTCAAATGTCTGTGAAAAGTATTTGCACCACAGTTTCAGTAAAACTGCCATTGCTATACACTACAGCTTTGTGATGCTCTCAAAATACTCCTTGTTTCGAGATGTAACAGAAATTAATAAAGAGTGCCTGTGTGGGGTGGATGTGTCTGTGCGAAGATTTCAAAAGACAGAGGCACTTACCCTGTCATTTTGAAGATCCTGTAACATTTTGGTCTTCTCGCCCAGCTGCTGCTCCTTCTTTGATGCATCCTGCTCCAGTGTAGACTTTGCTTTCTTCAGTTCCTGAATCTGCTGATTATTGCTAGCAATTCGATTTCTGCTGGAAACTAATTCTTCTTGAGCTAGAGCAAGTTTCTCTTCTGTGGACTAATTAGAAAGACAGTCCTGCTAATTATCTGTCAGTATAGGAGTTTCAGATACTCAACAGTCACTTAAACATTTTCCACACGGAAAAATCATTATCTAGCGTGCAATATTTAGCTTCAAATGTTGAGAAAGCATAGTTACAGAAACTTCTAGGTTATGAGGTTACCCTAAGTAAAAAGAAACTACCCCAGTACCATTTCCAGCAGCAATACCTTACTGTACATATTCCAGCTTACATCCTTCCGTAGAGAAAATGGGAAAACACACAAAAGGGCAGAGAATGAAAGGTGGCTGATGAAAAGAGAAGGAACTTGAATTCACTCACACAAATTTATTTTGTTCTCTGGGACAATCAACTGCTCTGTAACAGATAGCTGTTACTTAAGAGACAGTGAAGCTATACTGTGAAAATTTCAAAAGTCATAGGGCAATTGTAAAACCTTTGAAAATCCTGAAGTGAAAGGTACAACCTAACACCAGGACAAAAACTTTCACAGTCTCAGCTGCATCAGCATTTTAAACACAAAATTTAAACTTCCATTCAAAATCTACTACAGATTATATTTTAATTTGCCTCCCACTCTCCCCATTACTTAGAAAAAGAACTTGGATTTCTCTCTCTACAACATGTCACAAAAACCCCAAGAAACAACATAAAACTTGCACCGAAGGCTCATTTTATATGCTCAAAGTGAAGTCAAACTTTGGGGTTCTACTTGAGTTAGTATTCTGGAGGGGTTTTTTTAAAGCCTTCGGCTTAGGCAAGGATGAGCTTCACTTAGAAGCATGTTCTTTCACAAAGAACCAATGAGAAAGAAAAATACCAAACTCATACTCCACTCCTCCAAAATATTGGTATTTTATAGAAATTTTTCATGCCAAGATACAGAATGTGAGGTGAGATTTATTAGTAGTAATAAGTTTATTAACTTCAGTGCACCAGTAAGGATTTAAATTCTTTCAAAACAAACTAACTTCTTTTTGAAGCTCTTACTTAAATCCTAATCAAACCTCTTATTGAAGGTTAGTGATTTTAAAAAGAACAATAAGCACAACTTTGACTTCACTTAATTATGCATATGCTTTAGCCACTTCCATGTTGATTTAAAAACAAATTGATTTCCAATGGCTCCTAACTCTCCCTTGTAATGTCTAAAGTATTTTGCCTGTAGAGTCAGACTTAGTTTGGAACACCAATGATGGAACACTACTGATTCAATAGCATTTTCAGCAACCTCAGTGGCTCTTAAAAAGCTCACATTGACTTTTAAAATTAATTTGCAGACAAATTATTTCCTTTCTCAGTCGTGAGAGTTTACTACTTAACATTTCACAAGGTGGTGACTCAGAATTTTTTTTAAGCAAAAGAGGAGGTGCTTTTGCAATTTCAAGCTTTCAGCAGGGTGGGTCTTTTAGAAAGCAAAATTATCCCTTCTCTGCACCACTGTGGGCAGTAGAGTACGATATTTTCCTAACAATAAGAAAGAATGGGAAACGTAGCATCATCATATAACATCTTCACAGGAAAACCCAACAGTGCCTGCAGTTTCAGGAAGAAACAGAACGAAGCCACAGCTTTTATTCAAATTTGTTTCAAGTAGAAGAAATCTAGTTACATCCAATTTGTTAGCACAGGGTGATGAAATTTGGTGAAGTGGATAGCAACACCCAAATTAAAAGCCTCACCCAGGGGATATCCCTCTAACAGCACCCCCCTCTGCCCCCCAAAGGTGTCTACACGGGGCAGGTTATCTCACTGTGACTATACACAGCTTAAGACAATGTAAATACTCTTAGAAGGGGAGCCAGTATTCAGCCTGCTCTGCACTGTATTACACACAACAAACATTTTTATCATTCTATAGTTTGCAATACAACAGACTCGGAATTTTTGCATACAATTTAGCATACCGTAGCTTACATATACAAGTGCCTCTTCATTGTGCTGTGATTAATAATGATGCTACCTACCTTAACTGGGAAACCATTCAATAAAATTTTAACAGTAATTCAACCTTCTATCTGTTTATGCCTTTGTTTCTGCTTTGCTCAAAAGTCCCTCACAGTGTCCTCTGGAAATGAGCAGAAATCTTCTGGCACATAGACAAACGTTCCAGTTATTATCCTTCCTCCTGGCCCAGTCTCCACCGAGACCGTAATTCAGCACGATTCATTTGGACTGCTGAGGAGCTCATATCTTTAACATAAAATCAGCTCTCAAAAACATCTGATGCCATTTACCTTATTTAATAACCATTCAGCTTTGCCATTGCTCCCAGGATATGATTGTTCTCCCAACAAGATACCCTCAGTCACGAGACTGCTTTTTAGGATGACAGACAAAACTGAATGCAAGGAAAAGGTACCGAACAAAAGATGCCAAACTGTATTTTTGTAAATAAAAACAGATGCTAGGATGACTGGTATAGAATTTAAATAAATAAATAAATAGATACAAAGATATCACAGTCTGATTCACTACAGCTTGGGCTGTTGCAGTGGAAATGATAGTGCCAACAGCAGAACTGGTCCTAGCTGGGCAGTAAGACCCAGACTTATTCCACCTACATGAGGTGCACAAATGAGCAGTTTAGTCTGTGCTCTCCCTGGTCACAGTCCATAAGGAGAGACACGAAATTATTCACAGATGCTAACCTCATCTCTCTTCGCTTCCTAAGAAGAAGGGTTAGACTGACTGTAGGCAGCTAGGCTCCTGACTTACAGACCTGTGGTTTGGCAGCATGAATATTGTCCCAGAACATCCACTGAAGATACACTGACAGTGATGCCAATATTGGAGGCAAGAAACATTCTTTTGAGAACACAGAGGAAACCAGGGCTAACTACAAAAAGCACAAATGCCAAGACTGAAGGATACTTGGCAGAGCTCAGGAGAGCAGGATTCACACAAAGTATGTTTGCACTAACTCAAAATCAAGGCAAAAATAACAGTTCTGCATTTTTATTAACTCTTCTATATAAAAGATGCCTTTCCACACAAAAAAACCCATTAAATAGTGTATGTGTGTACACAAAATATATATTATATGCATACATATATATTTGTATATATGTGTGTCTATATACACACAAGAAATATTCAGTGGTAGTCTTTCTTTTAATATATATTCTTTTTTATCAAAAACTATAGCTTTTACAAGCACTCAAATCCTACGCAATTTCTTTTTCCAGTCTCAGAGACAAAAATGTATGAGTGTAGTTACAGTTACAGATGGCGCATTTTTAAACCAAACTAAATTTGCAGCAAACAGTATCCATAAAATTATAACTATGTTCCCGCTTCCAATTTTGTTACGACACTTCTCACTTTTCCTCTGCAAGACTTGCAGCTTCAAAGTTTGCATCTGGCTACATCTGCATAGCTCGGATCTTCTGTTGCTGAACCAGAAATGAGGATTCAGCCCTGCCAATGGCACCCCAGAGGGCAGCTGCTCGCTCTGCGGCTTGCTCTCATGCTATGCTCTACCTCCAACTGTAAAACTTCATTTTTCCATCACACCCCAGTCTTCCAGCCGGAGATGAGCCGGTGATCCCAGCAGTGATATTCCGAACAGAATCCAGCAGATGGTGCTCTGTGTACAGCCCAACTCCTGCCATCCCTTCCCAGGAACTGCACCTACCACCCACCCTACTCGTGTCACCCATACGCTGTATGGCCTTTTATAATCTACCTCCAGGCCTGAAACCTCGGCCTCGCCAACAGCACAGTGCTACACCACGTGAGAGTATTTAAGTTTCCCCTGGTAGTATTTTCAACGAAAGAAAACCTAGCATTGCTAGGATCTCATGATACAGCCTGGCCATGCCTGTCCCGGGCAATGCTGGACTTCCAACTGTGCTGACTCAACACAGCTGTGCAGGGAGTCCTACCTCTACTGAAAATACTGCACAGACAGACCCAAGCTCACCTTACACAGAAGCTTTAAAAACTTCAACCACTGCCTACTAATAAGATTAAGGCCAATCTGAACCCTAGTCCACCCATCAGCTTCAGTTCCAGATTTTAATCAAAATCCATAGCTCTGGTTCAAATTATCTGCCTTCATTAAGTAACTCATCCAAGTCAAAACATAACCCAGACAAGTGACTTATAATTGGACTGTGAAACTCTACCATAAAGTTCTTCTGTCTTGAGTGGTATTTTGATACTCAGCTCTCACGACTAACATTATTCTGCTGAGAGTTTCTGAATGTGCTTTTTCCTTTGTGGTCATCTAAAACAAGTCACCACTGCTTCTTTAGGTCAATGTTGCAATGAGGCAGCACATCCATGATTAAAGATCAGCTCCCCACCTTTTCCCTCTTCTACATTTTACAGAAAAAAGCAGTGGCTAGCAGACCTTGCTAATACTGATTAATACATGGGTTGTTTTTTGGTTTTTGTTGGGTTTTGTTTTTTTTTTAAATTGAGCAAACAGCCTCCAGGTTGGTACATCAGCTCAGTACTGAGGACCCCAGTCTTCCTCAGGCTCTCTAGGTTCCACAGAGACTCACAGTAAACCAAGTTACCTGAGGGCTCGTCTTGGAAACCTTGTCTTCCCATTGCCATCACCTTATTTTGCCTTTTTGCATGGATGTACTCTCTCTCTCTCTCTCTCTCTCTCTCTCTCTCAGTACCTCGCCATTCAGGTTTAAAAGCATATGGGACGCCTACTGTCCTATTTTATACTTGCCAGAACTAGAGGTCATCAAGCTGGTTTAATAATACTTATTCAGAGCTATTTTTGCAACAAGCAATACTTAAATGAAAACTATCCCAAAAACCTCAGTTACTGAGTGCGTCCAATGCTTTTACAGGTCATTGCATTACCAAGCGTTGATCTAAATGCATTGTAGGAAATTAACTCACAGAGGTACATGTGCTAGAGTAACTAACTGTACGAAGCAATACGTTGAAACCGCCTTTCCCTGTTAATCGTGCTGAAGTTCTTCACATTTTTACATAGTGATTCAACCATGAAGCACCGATAAGTAAAGCTTCTGTAACCTGCAGGGAAATGCAGCAAGTAATGTAATGCTACAGAGGAGGAGTATTATTAATATAATTCCAATGGCCTGTATGTAAAGGATCTATTTCTCTTTTTCTTAAAATCCTGGAGTTTGGCTAGGGCTCCACAGCTCACATGGGCCTATCTGAAACGGCCACCAGACCTTTAACAACTTCAGTGGTGGGACTGCAGTGCCTCCGCTGGGACAGGTGAAAGGGAGCTCTGAAATCTAAGCAGTCACCAATGGCTCCCTTTACACATAACCAAGCAAACAGAAGATGACATCTAAAACAGATCAGATGATCGGTCCTCCCAAAATGCCTATTTCTCTCCATGAACTTCAGAAGAGCCTAAAACGATGGTGTCAGACAGACACAGGGAAAGCTGCAGTGGGATTAATCTGAAAAGCACCAGAGCTGCACATCTGGCCAGCAGACAGGCAGTCTCTGCTGCACCTTACGTCCTGGGACTAGCTGGAGCACCGGCTTAGCACTGGCATGAAGGAGGATGGCAGAAAAAAAGGACTAAAGGATCCTTTACTGACTGACTCAACTCCCACCTATACCCCTTTGAAGGCACTACACCCTAATACCAAATCAGATAAATTCATTTTAGGAATAGCAAAAACTTCAAGTTCAGGCACCTGTATTCCAGGCGGGTCCCTAAAGCTACTGTTTATGTATTAGTCTGATGTCTCTGAAAGTCTACAGTCAGCCAGGAAGAAGCAGAAGGGTCAAGGATATGGAAGAAGACTGACAACTAGAATTGTAGTTAAATCAGCTAGAAGACAGTGGTTACTCACATGCTGGCAGAGACTTTGCCCTAATTAGCTAAGCTGTTTAAATTAGTTGAAAGCTACAATATATTTCCAGAAAAAGCACCACAAAAAATTAACTCTTAAAAGAATATGGAAATAAACCATTTGTCACTTTGCTCACACTGCTCAGATTGCTGCTGCACAAATGGAAGAGTAGTTCAGGTAAGCTGGCAAATACCCTTGGCTTTGAATTAGTTTTGGGATGTCATTTGTCCCAGGGGAAAGGATTGAACAGCACTGAATTCTATATATAGCAGAAGAGGTTTTTTCCTCCTATACAGTTCTTGTGCCGCTTCTTGTTCTTCAAAATGGATATAAAGAGATCTACTAAGTCACGTACGACATTAAAATGACTGCAAGTACCTTAAGGTCTTGCCTGGTTGCCAGCAGCTCAGACTCTTTCCCATAAAGGTCCAGCTGCAGCTTCTCCATGTTTTCCTTATCTTTTTCATGGGTCTTCTGTAAGTCCGCTAGCTTGACTTTCTCTGCTTTAAGCTCCTGTGCTGACAAAATAGACTGCTGTTGCAGTTTATTCTCCAGTTCTGCCTGAAACATAAACATAGGAAGTTTCAATTAAAGTTACAGACAGTTAAGTAAGCCTAATAATTTCAATAAATTGCACTTCTACAGATGAGACTTTTTTTTCCACTTACGAAACAGCAGTTCATCTTATGTTTGTGATTTTACAGTAACTAATTTAACAACAAATTTAATTCGTGTCAAAAGACTAAGTGAAACACATTAAGACCAAACATCAAAAATCTAAATAATGTTTCCAAGTCCTCAGGTTTCCACAGACTGACTAAAGCACAAATACGATCATGTAGCATAGGGCAGCCAAAGCTGGAGCAACATTTAACAGTGCATGGCACACAACACAACACTCCCTAATGTTGTAAGACATTTGAACTCTTTCCACTATAATTTATGAGTTTCATAGTGTCAGTCAGATAAATTCTTTTGGTATAATAAGAGAAGACTTGGTTTATAACTGCCATGGATATTCCAAAAGAGTGCAGAGTTTGTCTAAATACTCTCAGAAAACAAACACATTCAATCTAGTCATTTTTTATCACTTCATTGAAAGTCAATTCCTACAGAATCTGTATTTCAGCGATGGTTCTTTTTACATTGTTGTTGTTGATGATGTTGTTGTTTCAATCTCCAACAGCACCTGAAGACCTTGTTTCCACATCCTGACCTTACGATTTCCAACAAGACTACAGCAAACAGCTGTTTATCACAAAGATATTGACATAAAAGCTGCAGCATTTATCAGAGAAACGTACATTCATTTTCTTGAAGGAGGAAGAGAGGCCAGCCTTACCTTTTCTAAAAGGGCAGTTTTTAATTCAGCTTGCAGTGTCTCACTATGTTTTTTCTTCTGCTCAAAAGATTCCTTTAACTCTCTCAGCTTTCCCTGAAGATGCTGCTCACTTTTTTCTTTCTCTTTCAGAAGACTCTGAATTTCCAGTACTTGCGCTCGTGCTGAATCAAGTTCTATCGACAACTGCTTAGAAATCTGTATTCAAAAAATATTAAATAACTGTATCTAATTTCAACTTAAATCCCTATTTGTACACATGTTGTAGTATGTGAAACTGCCTGTTGAACTGTGTGGATGAAAAATTATGCAGAACAAAAAGCAAACAGATAATTTCACAGATGAAAAATTGTGTTAAAGCGGTTAAAGCTGAAGATGAAGCTCCAGGAAATCAGCTCCCAAAGGGCTGCTAGAAGTTGTGGAGAAACCTCTGATTGTAGGAATCTGAAAGGCTTGCCCTAGTCTACTTCTCTCTAGGCATCTGCTATTTTCCTCTGCCAGAGACTAGGTAACAGGCTATACCCTTCTTCTTTTCCAGTATGCCCGCTCTTATATTTTTGCAAAGAGCTGCAGATCATTCTCAGCAAACAGTTTCCAAGTATGGTCCTGTTATTTCTTGCACACAGAACCAGACCATCCCCCAGTGCCACTGCTGCTACCTTCTGCTTCAGAGCTAGGTGTTCCAACACTGGCCAAGTAGATTTTAAGAGCTAAAATAACACATTAAAAATCATCTGTTATTCCCAATTTCGTACCCCTAGAGCAACTGCAGTCTTTTTTCATCATTCAAAATTAAGGGCAGGCAACTCTTCTCAAGCCAGCAGTGGTCTGGGCTCTCCTGCTGCCAGCTGCAGCAGACACCAAACTCATCCCCCTGCGCTTGCTACGGAGCACCATCGTGCTTTCCGCTGAACGGACGAGGAGCCAGGGGAGTAGGAGCAGCAGTCACAGAGTAATTACCATCACATCTGCACATCCACAAGCTCTTTTGGACAGTAAGAGTGCATCACAGTCCATCAAACTGTGTCCACTGATCATTTCTTTTCTGATTCCTTTTGGGAACAGGTGACAGCTTTGGTAAAGAAATCCATGAAAACGGATCTGGCCTTCAGGCTGCCAGATGGACAACATGATTTTGCAGTCTGAATGCTAATGTTCATCTTTAAAAAAGAAGTACATTCCGTCCTTACGCAGTCACAGGCAAGTGACTTACACAAGTTTGCAAAAGCAACTAGATCCTTCAAGGATATCTGAAAACGTCCCGTCAATCACACAGAGAACATACTGATCAGGCCTGTGACTAAAACAGATTTAAGGATACAAGATAACAACTTTTATTGTTCACAAACCATAAGTATAGGAAAAAAAAAAAAGAGGACATGATAATACAAAGTAACTGCTTCACTAATGAAAAAACATGAAGGGCTAAAAATCACCCACTAAGGTATGTGGGGCACAGAAAGGCAGGAGTAAAACCTGTATGTCAAAGCTTCACATTAACATCTAGGAAATTTTTAGTATCACCTTATTTCAGTGCCTGAGGTAGGTTACAATTAGAGAACTACAGACTCTTTATCTCTTATCAGTCCCAGCACGTGAGATTAAAATGAATCTTGTAAACACTTATTTTCTAGATTTTTAAACTAAGTAGACAGCTTACCCCCTCCTTTTTTTCCAGTGAGTTTTTCAATTCATTCCTCTCTTTAGCTACAGTCTCAGTTTGTACCTGGAGCTGGTGTTTTACCTCTTGACAAGATTTTTCCTAAAAAACATAAAACAAGGAAATATATTCCTGTGAGCTTCTAAAACCGGGTACCAGGTATTTTTGCAGGATCTACAAAGCCTTGAAAAATAATGCTTTCCTTTTCAGTGAAAAAGTTTTCCTTCTCAGCTGCAGACATATTTTCAGCTCAAAACTTCTCAAAACTTTAACAGTGGTAAATGTAAGCTGAACAGAGCTGACACCCTGTACTAACAAATGCAGCCATGTGCCAAAGATTTTTTCTGATTAAGGACAGTCTCCCTCTTTGAAGCTGCTGTTGGCAGCCCTTCTCCTTCTTGTGGGAAGCAGTAGGCTCATTGCTGTCCTCAACATCCAAAACTTGTACGCAAATACAACTACATTTTAAGCCCAAATACTACGTACTTAAGACAGTGGCGAGCCTCCAAATGACTACAGAATTAGAAGCAGACTCCGGACTCCTATCTTTAAGTCTAAATTGGGGAGAAAATATTTCCAGTTTTTAGGAGGAACAAATATTTAAACAGCAGTAACTAAGTAAAGCAAACAAAAAGGCTTATCTTCAGAAGGTGAAAGAGCAAAGGAAAAAAAAGTTATTTTTAACTAGGAGCAGAATTTTTTTTTAGATCAGAATAAAAGCAGCTATGAACGGGTTCTGGGAAATGGTGACATGTAAGACGAGAAGGGAATGAGAAAGGCACCCCTACCATGTCTGAGGCAGGAGTGTCAGAAAAACTGTGTAAGAAAATCTCTAAAACATGTATTCGTATAATGCCCATTCATACTACCAGCAAAGCAAAAGAGGGAAGAACAAGGTGTATTTGAAGGTTAGTGAAAGTTCACTTTCTTTACCACAATAGGTTGCCTTGGTGGTCAAGCAGTTGTAGTTATACTGCCACTTCCGAGACCTTTCTAAAACTCAGATAGTTCTAGTACTCTGATAATACCTTGACTAGTCATCTCCTCAAACAACAGACAATGTTACTCTGCCTACAGCATACCCAGATAAGTGCACAGAAAGTTTCTATATACCAGGGCTCCAGAAAAGACACTAAAATGGTATCAGAAAAGTCACATCATCTTCAATATGGTGTCAATTTAGCAAAGGGTTTGTAACTTTGTTTTGTTATAGTAAGGCTGATGTACTTTTAAAAAGGGGGACATTTCCCATCAAATTCTCTCACCTCTTGTCTCCATTTAGTTTTTTTCACCATACTAAAGGCATGCAGCAAGAAGAAAGGATCCTGTTGTGTGATATGACTGACGTTTACTACTGTAAACATCCAGACAAAAATTTAAGGTAGGACTTATGTATGAACTACTAAAAATCACAATCTGGTTTTCCTTAAGGCAATTAATTTCCATGCATTGTCATTGGATGTATACTGTTTTCAGGCAGAAAGCAAAGTCATTTTATCAGTCTGTATATACACAAACTTAATATCTAACGAAACAATTACTAACCATTTCTGCCAGAGCCGCTTTTCCTTTTTGTATTTCCTTTTCTAATTCTTCCTTTCTTTTTTTGAAGGATTCAGAACTTTTTGAGAGCTTGTCTTTGGTAGCTGTAAGGTCCTTTAATAGATTATCCTTCTCTAGTTTCACTTGTTGCAGCTCTGATGTTGCTGCTTGCATTTTACAGTCTAATTCCTTGAGTTGTTTACTTGTATCTTGATTTGATTTCTCAAGGTTTTGTTTGAGGCTGGCCTTTTCCTCCTCCTGCTTTGCAATTTGCTGTTTCGCTTGTTCAAGGGCCTCAGATTTCTTCTGTAAATCCAGTTTAGCACTAGACATCCTAGAAATACAAAGAGAAAAAATAAAGTGTGTTGAGGGGTTTTTTTAATTGTTATTTTTCATGGGTTCTATTGTATCATTTGTACTGTTAAATGACTCTATTGTTTAATATATTAACTGCAGAATTACTTCAAATAATATCTTTTTCATCTTGAACATGGGCATTTTGTCCCTCTGATGAAGACATACCAGCAACTCTAAATACTATTCTGAGTTGGATTTTTCTTCCTCAAACATTATGAACAGAAACTACCCCTGTGCTGCTTACGCATTAACTGTAAATCAGTCTTTGCAAGTTACAGAGCTATGGATATTTAAAGATGGACCTCAGTACATCAAACTGTTCAGATATTTAGCTGACAACAAGCACGGTGAATAAACTGAAGAAGTGTATTGAATCACAGTAGTCAGTGATTCACACGGGACAACATGGTAGATGGAGTCTGCATGGCATATAAAGTGAATGAAAACAGGTGGGATATAACTCAGTTCTTGTAGCAAAGGGAACACATCACTTTAATCTATGATTTTAAGAAATCACAGGAGAGAACAAAATTTCAACTCTAGTCCAAACCACTGGTTTTTATGTCTGACTGAAAAGTACTATAACACAGGAAGTGCATACGCTTCTCTTGCTGCTTCAAGTTGTTTATTCAGTTCTGCTGTTTGGAGGTCTAATTCTGTAGATTGCTGTCGCTGGTGCCGTAACTCCTGAAGAGCTTGTTCTTTGCTTGCTTTAGCATCAAGAATGTCAGCTTCAAGTTTCTGAGAGAGAAAAATTAAAAATTAGAGCCATCAGAACACAACCAACAAAATGAAAATAGCAATAAAAAGCAGAAGTCATCTAGTCTGTGGGCAGCATTTACTGCAGAAAGTTTTTACTATAGAAAGCAGTCACAATTCTCACACATTGTCTACGTATTTCATTAGTTTGCTATTTATCTTTCATTATTTAGTTCCTGCAAATCCCTTGCTCCTCCAGAAGTGAACTATTTTGGTAAAACATTCTAAAATCATCTTTAAATTAAATGTCAAGCAGCCATTTTACTGCAAAGTAATAAATAAAAAGCTGAACTCTTTAAAAAGTCTATCCAAAACACCTATATAAAAAAAGGCCATACACAGCGCTCGGCTCTGGGGCCAGGTTCTCAGCCACCACCGAGCAGTTTCAGCAGTTTCAAATGACTGCCGATTTACATATCCCAAGAACTCTGCCCTTCTTTATAACACAAAGACCTGAACTACAACTGTAAAGAAATCCTACGCTGGCCTGGAAGAGTTTTGTTTTGTTTTCTGAGGGTACTTGTTCATTTACATGGAGCATAAAAAACACAGGAGCCTTCAGCAAATGGGGACTGCTTAGACTCTTCAACACACTGGCTGTTTTACAGGCATTTCTGCTTTCATGTAGTGGCCAGAAAACAAAATGGACAAGTTGCTCTGAGAAAATTCCTGAGGGCTTTTTGTTTCTATTTTTTAATTTATTTAAAAAAAAAAAATACCATGCATTCAACTGGAATAATCCCAAAGAATGGTGATGACACCAAGATTTTACACAGAATTGCATTCCTGTTGACAGCATCAACAATCCTGTTCAGTTTCACACTTCAGCTACCAGGAGCCTCATAAAATCTTGCGCACGCAAGCACTGTATTCCTCCCAAGCATTTGTGTCTGTTGATTACTTGTGAAACTTTAGGAAAGGATGAAAAATAAAAACACAAATGAAAGTGGGGAGAAAAAAAACAGTGTGCAACCAAAGAGAGAGATGGAAGCACAAAATGTTTACACTAATAATCCAAATATATGGCTGCTTTATTTTTTAATAGCATTAGATTTGAAATTTCATATAGGGCAAACAACCTCTCTTCTCTTCTATAAAGCACATAAGCTAGGAAAAACACCTCACTCAGTCTTAAGCATAAAGACTGTTAATCTCCCTCAAAACAGACAAACACTGCAAAACCAATTCTGCATTGCTCCTAAGATCCCCGTATCATATGGTTTTATGTATCATGAATTCTGACCACCAAGCACGCTTAACAAATACTGAACAAAGATTAAAGCCCAAATTAAAAAGCTTTCAGGCATTCGAACTCATTCATATACTTAACTGAAAATATTAGTATCTCAAAACACCAAAAGGTTCTGCAAACCTTCTGCCAGAATTTATATACTTTAACAGAAAAACTGATTCCAGAAGTAAAATGCAAAACTCAAGATCAAGTTAGGGGACAAACACTGACAAAGGAATCTTGATAAAACCTCTGTAGAAACCTACTGAAAGACTTTTAAAATAAATTAAACCAGACAGACGATGTTAACTTGGGCTAACTAATGTAACACATATTCCCTGCTACTACTTGTAAAGTGTATAAAGTTGAACTTGAAGACTCTAATTTCAGGGAGTATTCATGTTCCCTCTCATAACACCTTCCAGGTAGCACAGCGGTTTGTAGAAGCCTACATTAGGAAAATGAGAATATAGTGGCAATGTCCTAAACCTATCTTCTTAGTCTGATATGCCAGCACGGAAGAAGAGAATAGGATTAAAGAGTGGATCAGGAAACACTAGTGAAAAAGAAAACCTACGAAAGTGGTATTGATATAATCCTTTCCCCCGTAACTTGAGCACAGCTTTTACCACATACTACCAAACAGCAAAGAACATCAGTTTCTGTAAGCTCAGATACCGTGTTCAATACAAACCTTAAGCTGTCCCTCTAGCTCTTCAGTTTTCTGTTCTAAAGAAAGATACTTCTCTTTGTAGTCCTTCAGACTGGCTTCCAGCTGAGCACAATATTCCTGCTTGTCATTCAGCTTAGCCGTAACCTGATCCAGCTGAACGCTGACCTTATTTAACTCCTGAGGTAAAATAAAAATACAAGGGCTGCTGGTTTTTAAACAACTTCCAAAAATGACTAATGTCACATACACTTTAAATGATCTAACATGTTCAAATTAAAAAGGAAAATAGTGTTTCATTTTTATTCTGAGGGGCAGGAAATTGAGTGGAAACACAAACACGAGCACAAATTCTCTCTGTTAAACTGATGAAATTTCTTTTAAAGCCTCAATATTCCTCTTAAACTTTACAGGCTGTGGGCTAAATCTTAACAAAGGTGTTTTAACTTATAAATGGAAGAGGAATTGCAGGTAATAAAGGCACTAGATTTTGCAATTAGTACAACAGTAACTAGAAAGTAACACTACAAAACCTTAGAGAAAATTTTTGCTGTCTTCATGAAGTCAAGCACCACCAAAGAAGAAAGCCAATACCATGGAAATAGTCATTTCTCCACATACCAGAGATGATTTCAAACCATTTGGTTCAACACAAAACAACTTAATTTCCGCAAGAGACATGAATGCATTTGCCTAGTGACCACTATGATGACAGCTACCTCAAAGCTTGTTGCTCTCCAACCATTATTTAATTATTATTTACGTATTTAATAGTTGCAAAAAGAGGTCTTCTGTTTACAGCAATTAATTACATTCCCACCCTAAAAAACGGTGGTACATTAGCGTCTGCTGGATGTTTCCATGAAGACGACAGCAACACTGATTCTAACAACGCAAATATCTGATTCAGCAGCCGGTGGAACGCTTCACTAGGATTAACACACATTAAAAACATGCAATTTTAACAATGGTGTTCTGGGGTTTTGGGTCACTTGGCACACAGATAATTATGCCTGAATATAGGCATCTGATTATGAATTTATCTGAATGTGCAGTAAGAGTTTAGAGTTTTCCTTGTACCCAGTGCGTTCTATAATCTTTTCTTACAGGTGAGAATTGAATTATACCCCAACAGAACAGTTTATATTCTGAACCATAATCGTACAGCAAGGAGTCAATTCCCAAGTAAATTCTTTACACTGAAAAATACATCTAGTAAAGATTACACCAAAATTAACTGAGTACATATCACATGGCTAAAAACCCCGAAATTATGATTTCCAAATGCATATTCACATATTTATTTAGTTTGTTATCAAACTATTCTTAGGTTTTTAGGTAGTTTTTAGGTAACATAGAAACTTTATGTTTATATGTTGCTTATAACCTGTTGCTTATCTTGCAGTGCATGCTGGGCAGTGTCCAGATGATTCTGAAGATCCGCTCTTTGAGCAGTTTTCGATGCTTCTGCTGAAAGTAGCAATTCAGTCTTTGCTTTTACCTGAAAGGCAAGTTGTATTTCAATAAAACATTTATTTTACTGTAGCTCCTTTTAAGTTTTTTTATACTCATCAGTAAGTTTAATAGTAAAATTGGCAGTTTTCATGTGCTACTTTAAAAAAGAAAAAAGAAAAAGGAAGAAAGATTTTCAAGGTTCAGACTAACACCAAGATTTTAAGCAACAGT
Organism: Chionis minor; assembly: GCA_013398295.1. Taxonomy (NCBI): domain Eukaryota; kingdom Metazoa; phylum Chordata; class Aves; order Charadriiformes; family Chionidae; genus Chionis; species Chionis minor. The sequence continues at coordinate 448,189 of VZSF01008264.1, forward strand.
TAGTTCTTACTTGGAGCTAGAAAAACAGACAAAAAAACCCAACTCATCAGTCCCACTCATCTTCTATTCTAGGAAAATATTTTTACTTACAAACAAGGAACAATGAGATAGACTTACTGTGTTTGTACCCATGCATACCTTGAAAACATCAGACTACAGGCACATTTGAGGGCCTCCGAAATTTTTAAAAGCAAAAAGCATAAGAAATAACAAAAGTGTGCTTCTACATACATACTATCTTCCTCTGCTGCTACCAGCCTGTTAGGGAGCAACCTGCCTCCCTCCCTTCCTTCCACAACACTCAGCAAATAAAATTTAGAAGGTGGGTGTGAATGGTGTTGGTGCAGAGTGGCAATATTTAAGGTCACCTGCTATTGTGGTTCGCTCTTTTTCCCCCTAATAGAAATGTTACTTCTCTGAAGACTGTAAGGAAGCTCACATTTCCTTAAAAAGCAGTTGCAACAGCCCATACAGTTCAAGTTCTAGCTCTAAAGTCTCGGTGAAAAAGCAGCCCAGATAGACAGTGTAGTGAAGCTGAGTAAAAACACCACAAAGCTACATCAGAAGAACTTCCTAGAACTGCCTGGAAACTGAGTAACACTAATTCAAAGGACAGTACAGTGTATTAATCCAACAACAGCACTACTAGCTGCTGGTACACTGCTTGCATAGTGTACCAATGCAAGAACTTCTGATCAAATATTATTTATTCTTTGGCATAGCTGAATTTAATTAGCAGCTTTTAGCTTAAGCAGCACTTCACAGTAGGAGAGTCCGCACTCAGTCCATACTGGGGAATCTCCTTTAACAAACTAAATTGACAACAAGGTGGCCCACAGCTTTTTTTGGTTTGTTTTTGACAAAAGATTCCAGTACAGGAAATTTCTAGGCAACAGCAAGAGCTTAGTGACTGGACAGACTTTCACTCTGGTGCACAGAATCCAAGACTGGTAAGAGCAGGGGTTTGGATGGCTAATCATTACAAATACAACAAGAGATGCTTGAGGACAGATTTTCCCTACTCAATTATGAACTCTGGGGGGTTTTAATTAAAAAAAAACCCCAACAACAAAACCCAAATCCCAAACAAACAATACAGACAAAAACCACAACAAAAACCCCAACACTTGCCATCTATTGCTATTCTGAATCCACTTACATTTTCCTCAATTTTATCTGCCTTATTCTACTTCATTCGCCTGTTAGTAAAAACACGCAATTTTCCCCCAATTGCTTTGTACTTTCTCTGGAGAAAATACAGAAATCACAAGCGGGGTTTATCATCAGCAGACAGTATAGAGTTCCATTACCTGCACATCAAGTTGTGAAACTTTCTCTTTACTTTCATTTAGCTGGCTGGTTAGTTCAGTGATATTTGCTTCCAGGGAAAGCACGCGGTCTTGAGCAGCTCTTAGATGTGCCTTTTGCTCCTGCACTTGCTCATGCAAATTCTCTTGGGCTTGTTTATGACTTTCTGATTGATTCTTCAGCTTTTCTGTCAGCTGAGTTACCTGCAGTGAAAAAAAAGGAGGTAAGTAGAAGAGCAGGCTGGAACAGCATGTCCAAGGAGGTCATAAATCTTCTGAATTTTAGCATGTCTTATCATGGCTCTAGAGACTCAACGCTATCACATTTCTTTTTCTGAACTATTACAGTAAAGCTATATTGTACATAATACCAGAGTTTAAATAGGTTACCAGTCGAAAAAGGAAGCAAAAGGGAATTGTCTATTTGGCCTTATTGTAACAAAACCAAAATACTAAGGAGACTACAGATGCAGGCTAAAGTGAATTTTGGTGTTGAATGCAGGAATTAAACCTCTTCTTAAAATAAGAGAAACAAACATGTAGATGTATCCCAAAATTATTTGAAAGCACATATTTCTAGCATACGTACACAGGAAACATCTACGATTCCTTCCCCTATGCTGATAGCAAGGAAGTCACCAAAACATAAGTCCTGAGAAATTTACAGTAAGATCTTCAAAGTAAGTATCAAAGAAACAGTAAAGTACAGAAAATATTAGTGTCGTATCTGATGAAACAGAAAAAAAAATAAAACAAGATTAAAAAATGAAAATGAAAGAAAAGAAGCAAGTCTCTGAGTTCTTACCTGTATTTGCAATGCGTGGTTTTTCTCTTGCAGCTGGTTAAGAACTGCAGTTTCTCCTTCACCAGCTTGAATTTTTGCATATAAGTCCTCTCTTTCCTTTTCTAGCAGAGAGATGTTTTCCTTGCTTTTTTGAAGCAAAGCCTCGAGATTTTGAATTTTTTGGTCCTTATCTCCAATTTGCCGTAGTACTTGCTCCAAATCATTCTAGAAAATCACATTAATAGCTTCCTTAATTATAAGGACCTTGGAAGTTACTCCTAACGCATAAAATGTTGGCTAAATTTATTAAACCCTTTGTGTATATTCTGCTCTAGATTTACAAGTTAATTTATTGAAACGAGTATAAGACATGCAAGCCACTTTAACAGAGGAAACATATTTAAAATAATGAAATCTTGAAATACACTTTCACATGAGAATACATAACTTTGCTACCTGGGCTTCTCGTAGTTTTGCTGTAATATTTTGCTGAAGTGTCTGCTGCTCCTGGTGCTGCTGTTTTGCCTTATCTAATTGATGTTGCAGTTCCGTGGAATTTGCTGCTTTTTCCTTTAGCTGAAAAAAAACAAACCAAACCGAACAAACAAACCAACCAGACTAATGAGTGAACAAGCACCACTCAGTATGCCGATAGTGCTCCGTGGTCATTCTAATGCTAAAAGATTTTAGTCTAAACATGAATATTTGAAAACTGGTATGAAAATAAAAGTGCGTAATGCTAGCTAAAGACTCAAAATCTAACCAAAAGCATTCATTACTATTAATAGGTGAGATTCTATATCACAAGCAAGAACTATAAAACAACTATCATACATGTATTTTAGCTCTCAAAAATCTAAAACATGTTTTTTTCCAACAGTTGTTAAGGTGTAACATGACTGATGATATAGATACCTGTAAAACAACATTATTATTATTACTATTATTAGCAGTTTTAGTAGCGACTTCAGCTTAGCAGTCTCTCCACTTCTATATTGGTCAAGGTTTTGCAAATTAGCTACAGAAAAGCTTTAAAGCTTTGACAACATACCACTCAGATTTTTGGGCAATCCCCATGCAGGCAGCAGAAAATCAGCAACATACACAAGATGCTCATCAAAATAAATAAAAATTAATAAAACAAGTGTTTTCTGCCCATCCACCCCACACAGGTTATTAACTATGAATGACCTGCTGTGCCACGGTCACTTTTTCTTCATGTAGGGCTTTATCTCACAAAAACATCTACACAGAAAACTTCACCCATATGGGCTTGGGTGTACCTAAGTCTTTTTTTCATAAGATCCTTAGACAAAGCATGTAAGTGCAAAAAGCACATCATCTACTCATCTGTAAAGCACTGTGAACACACATGCATTCAATGAGCCTTAAAAAATCTGTAACGCATGTGGCATTTAGGCAGATTTTGACAATTAGTCAAATGAAATTCCCGTAAGGACAAACTTTATAAACTGCAACATCCCAAGAACTGTACATACAGGCTACTATGAGAACCAGAACAAACTAGAGTCTCCATAAAAGCCCCTACCTGCTCTTCAGCACGAGAAAGTTTTAATTGCAGATCAGCCACCTGCTGCTCTTTGTCCATCAGTTTCTCACTAGACAGCTGCCTCTGTTCCTTGAGCCGTCCATGCGCTTCCCCTAGCTGGCGCTCTGTTTCTAGAAGTTTACTGTGCAGCTGCAAAAAAAAATCCATCTTTTCAGTCATTCTTTAGCCAATAGTGCTGTATATTAGACTCCCTTTGTGCAATGTTTACCCTAGATTTTCATACCCCAGAGTAAAACAACCACATGAGCTCCTGAAGTTATGAACGTACATCGTACACGTCAGAAACATGAATTGTGTTTGTGCAGCATCAGCTGCACAAGCATGAATAAATATTCAAAAATGCACGTTGGAGGGACTCGAACATCCTCATTTATCTACAGAAGCCCTTCAATACGAGTTACAGAGATTTAATAGAAACACAAAGAGGGCAATCCTTCAAAAGCATGAGGACTGTCATGTAAAATAGCGATGCCTACAGCAATCTCATCTTCGACAGCGCACACCCTCACTCCTCGACCACTCGATCCAGCGGCTGAAGCACTGTGCCTGCTCCGCTGGCGCCCACAATATACTGTTGTGCATTGCTAAGCGAGCAAGAGGGTAATTTTTAGCTTGACCTGGCTATTGTGGTGGCATGCTTCTGCCTCAGGCACCAACGTGATCTTTACCTCCCGTAACCCTGCCCAAGCGATACCACACCGGTTGTGTGGTAGTCACAACAGGCACTTGTAGTCGTGATGGCTGCATCTGGCTCAACATGGTTTCAGGGAGACGGGTAGCAACACAACAGACAAGGGCTAACTGGAGCAATGCTGGTGCTGTGGTCAATACACAAATAGGGCTATAGGTCAATCATCTTACCCCCATAAATAGTGAACAGCCCAAGAGCCCTTTGAGCTTTCCTGCACAGCAGCGGGCTGCATGCCAAGGTCTCCCCTTGAGTAGGGACACCTCTCAAGGTTACTTCTCAAGATTCAGCGATTCCTTGCCTCAACAGATCCTCACTAAGTGACTAATAGCATGCTAAACTTTGAAATCTTAGCTAAGTGATATAAAGGACTGATTGCACATATATAATCCTTTTGACATAAACCACTGACCAGGTCTGGGACTAGGATTGGATCCAGCTGCACCTAGACTCCTCCCTGAGAAGTAATTTAGAAGTCAAGGGGCTTCTTTCTGAACCTCATGACTCAACAGGAGGGTCTCCCTGACAGTTCTGTCTGGCCCTGTCCTCCACGCAGTAAATAACCAAGTATGCCTTGCCATCTCAAATCTTGTTAAAACACTGTCACCTTTAACATCAAGCTTTGTTAAATCCCTGTTTTATATCAATAAATGTATTGCTGCTTCTCTCTCCAAGTGAAGTGCATCACTCCATCCGTGACAGCAACATCAATGGCATTCATGCCCTGCAGAGAAGAGATACGTGAACCTTCAATGTAAATTACATGTAACTTCGGTCACTTATAGTCCAGCACCTCTCAGCAGCAGAAAGTAAGGTGACGTGCTCTTCCAGCAGGACACAAGCCTGCTTTATCATTTTTTCAGTCATCAAAAGCTGTACTGCACCACGTTCAAAGTGCAAAGATGGCTTTTTACTATTCACTGTTATAAAAAGCTCTCTCCATAAAATCAGCTGTTCTTCTATTTGAAACTGTCATTGTAGGTCCTGGGTTACCTCCTGCCTACTTCTACGTGAACAGAATCACAGATACACAAATGAGCTTTCAAGTGAATGCAAAAAAAGAGAATGGATCAGGCCTTGCAACACAGCAAGAACTTTCTACAGGTAGCAGGATGAATGAAGCTTGCTTCCCTATGAATTTATGTTCAAGACCCTTGAACCATTCACCTTTTAACTTCAGATCCTCCCTTCAATATCCCTAAACCTTTCTCACACTTTCCTCAAATTCCTACTAAAACCTAGGCAAAAGGCAGCACAATCTTGTTGATCACTGCAAGCTACCGCTTGTTGACCAGCTGGCTGTCTAGTGGGACAGAAAAAGGAACAGTGGTTTTGATAACATTAAATCTTCCCTCCAGGCACTGAGGGGGTGAGGCACGAACATAAGTCTCTCTCCTTTACCCAGCTGCCTGTTTCCACAAGAATTGAACACTGAAGAATCTAACACTGAAGACCTTTGGGCAATCTGTCAAAATCTGGCTGAAATTACCAATGCAAAAGTTACAGCCAATGGAGACAGGGAAACGAATGTGTCTATGCCTTATTTTCTGAGGAAACCAAATTAATTTTTTTTTTTTTTTTATGTCCACAGCCACGAAAACTGTGAATGAAAAGCTGTTTGGCATGTGGCTGAGATGCTGATTGCTAACTGTGACTGCACAGTTAAGACAGAAGTAGGAGAAAAGGGAGGACAGGGTGAGGAAAGAGAACATAATCTCTTCTCCACTAATCAAGAACATTTGTCTTTTCTGCAGGAATCACTAAATTATTAATACTTCCTCCTCACTAAAAATACGAACAAGAGCTGGAGGACAAAAATCTAATAAAGAAAGGGTGCAACAAGGTAACTATTATAACTATTCATGGCTATGTTGATACTGGGAGAGAGTATTTGGAAAGGGGAAAATTAGCAAACAACATTATATAAAAGTAATTTTTATTACAGGCACAATTAAGTATTTTTTAAGACTGAATTTAAGTAAACAAAACCATAAAATCCAGGATTAATCTATGTTACAGAATACAAAAATAAAAAATATATTTACACTTTCAAAGATATAATCAAGTAGATTCAAATTTTCTCAATTATAACAACAGTATTTATTAGCAATTAACACTTCTTCAAGACTGAAGGAGTCCATATTTTCTTGTGTTACCCTCTTCCTATTGCTGTTCTGGAATCAACATTATCACTGAAGTTTCCTTTCTGTTGTGAAGATCACTTCCTTAATATCACCCGATTTCTAAAATATACAAACTTAACTAGATATGCATCTGTTCAAATTAATTTTGGCATGGATTCCTTGAAAATGTGGCTTGACTAGACAACTATGCATGTATCTTCATAAAGAACATTCATTGTGTCAACATAAGCTATTGGACTATATTCATAAAAAGATAATACCATTAAAGTGTTAAGTGCACAAATATGAGAAATTCAGGTTTTTTCATTACAATAGTAACTGAACTTCTTTGGAGGGAGAGAGAGGAAGAGAAGTTTTTGCTTGGCTTTAATTTTATTTTTTACCACTTATGAAGGGCTCTTTTTTCCTCCACTATTCTTTTATAATACAATTCTAAAACACATCCTGAGATCCAGCAGCTTGTTCAGGTTTTCTTGCTTAGACTGTCTTCCTTCCCAATGGTATCACCAGAGATTGTGCGATGCCTCCATTCCCTTTCATAGGAATCCATTCAGCAATACATTATTCATCTTCCTCCTCCTTCATTTTCCCAGCCCTAAAATCCATCCTGAAAATGCCCCCTCTGGCTGAAGACAGATTTTAGCTCAACCTTTTGCCTGTGCTTCTGCAGCTTGCATACTTGTTGCCTAGACAGACTGAGGCAATTTTACCAAGTGAGCATTCCTAAGCAGATAACTAATATAATTACCTCCCCTCCCCCTGGCAGAAGACTGATGGGAGAAGGAAAGTCATTCTGGGGATGTAATGCATACATAAATGAAGTTTCGCCAAGCCACAGTTCTTCCAAGATAAACTGTACACGCACAGCTTGTAACTTAATCTATTTCAAACCTGACAAAGGGCTGAAAGTTGAGAAACACTCACTTTAAAATTATAAAGCTTTAGCAAGAGATTAAAATTAAGTACGTCGTACTAACAAAAAAACAGCTTATTTTTAACATCTTAGAACTAGACATGATTCCTTATGCACAAATATTTCTGCAGTCTAACACACTACTCTCCAAGTCACGAGATAAAACAGAGTTCAACCAGCCTCAAATGTCAGTATGCTCAATGTTATACAAAAGTCCTGCTTCCATAACTCACTGGACACAGCAGAGCAATACGTAAATGGTGGCAAGAAGGTACGCTCTGGGTGTCCTCATAGCCATCAGCAACACAAAGAAAAGGTGTTTGTGGAGAGACACAAAGGAAGCAATATTAAGACTTCATATTATCCCTGCTTTTCACACTAAGTATTCCCTACTGTATTCACTGTTCAATTTTAAAGCAAATCAAGCATTATTCAGTTCTAACGTAAAACAAAGACTCACTTTTCTCAAGCTTCCTATAGACTAGTAACACTAATAGAAGAGAAACTACTTCTGATAATCTACCTGAATTTGTTTTTCTCATAACCTGAATTCATTATAGCTTCAGCTACCTTACTGAACCAGAATAAACACCCTTGCTGACTTCTCAGAAATTGTCTATTACCATATTTGTCATGGAAACTCAATATTCTGGGTCGCTCTCTCATTTGACAATACTTCTCTTATTTCAGGCAATGCATCAACAAAAAAAGGGGAGGGGAAAAATTGTAGGGTGAAAGAAGAGTTCATTTAATACTGTAAGAGAAAAAGAGCGGACAAAAAATCCATCTTAGATCAGCTAAAGCCTTTTTTGCTCATGTACAAAAAAATTCAATCAGAACATGACAAATAAGCTACAAAGTTTATGCTCATTCAACCTTACCTTTCAAAACTTAGTAATTTAGTGAGATGTTTCCCTTTCAGAAAAAGGGGAATTACACTACAGATAGACAGATACTACATTAGCCTTTCCAGAAATAACAATGTGGAAAGATGGTTATAACTGTAAATCTTGCCGAGTTTGATTGTCACACAGGGGATACAACTATCCTCATTTGCCCCTGACAGGAGTTTGGACCTACTAAAGAGATTCAGACGCGATGACAAATATCAAAGAATTTCTGCACTCTTATCACATCTTTGCCTGTTCTTGCCTTTGCTTCTCTAAAGGGAAGAGGTGATTGCATTTCATTCTCTGCAGTGTTAGGAAGAATGCCTTATATTTATTCAAATACCAGCTAGCTTTATATTTATTCAAATACAAGTACTGGTTAGTTACTCCGCTTCAATAAGGAAATGGAAATGCACATGCATGAAAAACACGCACACACAGTTTAAAAAACAACCCTAACAGGATGGTTTAAGGAACCATTCCAATAGGATGGTCTGGGAGGCTTAAGGAACCTTACCTGACTGAGTTCACTTTGGAGTTGCAGGCCATGCTGCTCTTTTTCCTCCCTCTGCTGCTGGAGCTGTTTACATTCCGCCTTGAGATGCTGGTACTTTGTCTCTACTTCAGACAACTCTTCTTTAAGTCTCTGGTTTGCTTCCCCCTTCTCACCCAGCTCTGCCTGCAACCTCTGCAAGGAGGCTTCAGAGGCAGACAGCTTTGCCTGAAGCTGTTGGCAGTCCAGGTCCTTCTGGTGAAAGCTTGCCTGCACGTTCTTCTTACTCACAGATACTTCATTGTGTTTTTCTTCTAGCTGAGTGTAGTCCTGTTCTTTCTTCAGCAGCTTCTCAGCAAGGCTCTATGAAGACAGTTACACAGCAATTCAGTTGCAATTCTGCTTACAGCTGTTCAATGCATTATTCAAATTTCTTCTCAAGTGTTGATACTGAACAGTGAAGAACTGCTTAAAAACATTATAGGAAATATTGACCTCTATTTCGTATTGCGCAAGTCAATTCTGGAGCACGTGCAGCACACAGTTTCAACTGGAAATACTGTTTTTCATATTCTCACATAAATCCACTTCCTTTTACTGAGACCACCACATAAACTCTGTTTCTGTATCCTGAAGACTAATTTGCTTTCCCTGAAAGTTCAAATTCTAGGTTATTACAATTGCATTTGCTTGGGGAAAAGTTGAAATAGTAATTTGAGTTATTAGTATACAGAAAGTTTTCAAATATCACTGTCCCGCACACGATTCCCTGAGCAACATTTGTGGCTTAATTCCTGTCTAATCCTGTGCAGTCATCATGCTGGTAATTTTCAGAAGTATCCTAATTTTGCCCTGTCGCTATACTTACAGCATGATCTGCTATCGAAGTTATGGAAGAGAACCTATGAAAACTAATGAAAACTGTGATGTTGATAAATCATGGAATAAAACATTTCATCTTCATTTGAGAAGGTGATGTTTTTACATTTTCATTCATACCATCTAATTTCCTTGCATACAAATCAGCTCAAAGAGGATGGTTGCTTGAAAACACTGAAAATTGGGATTCTTAAAGGAGAGACATGAACATTGCTGAGCATCAGATTTTTCTTACCACATTAACAACAGTAAATATTGTATGGTCTAAAGACATACTATCAAATTTACATGTTGAGACAAATACTGGAAACAAAATTATTTACAGATAATTTTCAGCTATTACATAATGCTTTTTATCAAATTTCATTAACTCATCAAAACTATGTTCAGGTAGAAATTAAATATCTTAATGGACAAGATACCATTCCAGACAGTTTAGGTTTTCCCCCAAGCTTAGTTGAGGCACTAACTAGAATTTCAGAGATCTCCAAGCAGGACAAAGAAGCCATGAAAACCATTTCTATTTTCCAGTGGCAATTTCTGAAGCATAGAAATACAGCTGCAGGGAGGCCCTGGGCATCATCCACCCCAGGTAATTGATTCCATCTCCTGGACACATACCAGCAGGTTCCATTTATCACAGCATCTTGCTGATATCTATCTCATTACTATGCACACCTTTTAAATGCTTGCGTTCTTCCTGCAGTTTCAGTGACTACTATATTCTCTAGTGATCCTTTCAATTAAAACAGAAAAAAAAGGAACACTTCTATCAAGTCAGCCTGAAAAAATGCCAACACTGAGGTCAGTCTTGTGTATCAAAACCTCAGACAGTTCTGCAACTTTGGAGTAACACTGTTCCAAAGATAAGATAGATAGTGCTGCAATTCCAGCTATGCCAGGCATCTTAAAAGTGCACTTCTGCGCAGTATCCAGGGACAAAACTCATTTTGACAGAAGAAAAAGCTGTAAAATTATGTGAATAAGTTGAACAGTTTTTTTTCTTTACAGATTTTGACAAATGATGACTATAATGGTTGCTATAAACAATATACAGACACTTCTATTTTACAATCGTGATAAAATAAACAGAAGAACCTATAAATAAATAAAAAAAGAGAAGTTAGAAAACAAGCAGTCTCACAAATGACAACTCTAGCAGTCCAGCAACTCATGTGAGAACAAATATAATTAATACCCTACACGTCCATTTAAAAGAATATATACTACCTAAAGCATACAACTTAGCCAAAAGTTCTGGCTCAAGACTAAAGTTTAGCTATTGAATTCTAGCCCTGAAGTAGTATATTTTGAAATGTTTCTTGCAAATAAAACAACTTGTTGCTATTACAGGTATGTAGAAGTTTTTATATATGCATATATAAAGTGTAGGAATAGAGCACATAAGAACATGCTGAGGCCAGGTGCCACCTTTACCCTCCTGAAGTCAGTGGCAAGCCTCCCACTGCTTTTAAAATATATTCGACTCTCAGAATATAAAATAAAGCTGCAGTTCCCTTTTCATTAAAGAGAAGTGACCAGACGGGATTGGTAACATTTGTACTGAATAGTGTTCCTGAAATACCAGCAGAACACCACAGAACCTTTTTCATTACAGCTGGACAAGTTAGAGCTGAGGTATTAATCTTACTACTACATCATAACTAGATCCACAAGTCACATGTAGACCTGCTACGAGCAACTTTATGATGTGTCAGTACGAGGCACTAACTTGAAATTTCAAGTAAAGAGGTGGGGAGGGGAAGGAAGGAGTTACGGTTGTATTGAAGCAGACAGACTCTGGGAAGCTTTCAGGAATGCTACGTAAAACAGAAAAGGAGTAAAGCCTCTTCACCATCACTTTACAGGCTATCCGCAGGGCAGACAAGAGCAGCAGCTACACACATTTGGAGACGCTGCTCCACATCCTGCACTATCCTTCTCTCTTCCTCGCTGGGCCAATGATAAATACAGCAATGAATACCGAAGTTTAAAGCCACTGACCCTGACAGCTGAACACCCTCTGCAGCCACGAATGGCCAGAGCGAGCCCCAAGCAGCTACTTTTGCTTTCACGAGAGAAGAGCTGGGTTTGCCCGACAGCCTGCTACCACCATGCACAACTGAAGCCCACGAGCAGACTCGAGGCCACAGAGCTGCTAAGCTATGGTCATTCCGGTTACACTAGTAGACCCAGCAGCATTTCCTACCTGGATGCATGTCCCAGCCGCATCCCAGATATCTAAAGGAATATGTGGGCACAAACAAGCCACCTCTCTTCCCCAAGCCTCAAATTCCACACGGAAGAGGGAACGACAGTATGTTACAGCACTCAACAAAGCCCTGAGCCTTCAAAGCTTACAAGATACAAGGGGGAACACCACACTGATCCCTTGTTTTATAACTGCTCCTTGGAAAAATACATGTAATACATGTTAGTAGTGACAGTGGCCAGGCATGAAAGAACAAACTCTGTGGTCACCGATCAAATTGCAGAATAGTTATAGTCAGCAGAAGGTTAGAAACTAAGCTTTTTTCCCTGTAGACAATGCATCACAATTTTCCTAAAAGAAAACAAACAAAAAAACCCCACATGTAATACGGTTTAGAATTACAGCAAGTCTAATACTTCAGGGAATACGCTGGTTTTACACATTAGGTCTCTTCTGGGCTACAGGCCATTGCTGGCCTCTGCAAGGCAAGCCAAGCCCCACCCCATAATTACAGCACTTTATAAATGAAGGAAAGGCAGTTCCTGCTGGTCTGAGAGAGCTGATCTTATCTACTTGTCATCTGCTCTTCTCAGTATAGCTCCTGAAAATATAAGAAAAAGCTTGCTTGCTTGAGGTTGTACATGAGCTTGAAAAGCTCCACGTCAATGCACAGAAATACCTTCCTGCATTGCAATGGAATTATAAATGGATGTACATATCAAAATGCAACAGATTCTATCCTGCATTAATGGCTCCTCCTCCCTCCCTGACAGCTTCTTCAAGGATGGCAAACTGTTCGAAGTGGGAACAATTTATGTTCTTTGGGAAGCTAGTCTTACCTTGTCCAATTCTAGGTCCACGTCCTGCAGGGACAAGATTCCTTGGCTGGAATACCATTGTTATGGATATCGCCTTTCAAAAAGCTGCATAAAGAGGTGGCTGTAAACTGCTTTAAGTCACTGAAACAAAGAGGAAAAGCAGCTCACTGCCACTTCTCTTCTTCCTATTCCTCAAGTGGTGTTCGGCAATAACCTGACATAGCAGAGGACTCTCTTAAAATACGGTTATCGTATGCATCAATTTGTTTCACTCCACACTATTAATGGAATAGCAGTATATTCAGGCAAGGGCTCTATAGTGGATTGCAATAATTTTCCCAAAAGCTCGTTTCAGTGTTGCTGGTCTATGGAAAAGATCAGCATGACAATTCTCACCATCTCAGTTCTGCCCCTGATTTAATAAATCAAACCAAGAGTCATCCCACTAAAGGCTAGTTTAATTTACTGAATTTTAATCGCACCTTCTTATATTCTTTGCAAATGTTGTTTTAATATTAGATTACACTAAATACACACTGTTTGATCCCCGTCCTTTCTAGTTTTCCAAGACTCACAAGGTTGTTGATAAATACACACGTGGGGTACAGTTCATATACAGTGTTACTCCCACACAAACAAAAAACAGCATGCATCTTTCCTCTTTTCTCCTTACCTCCATTTATCACCCCACAACACACGCCTTCTTAATGCACATACAAAATGCAGCAAGCTCAAAGGGCTTTGATAAAAGCTATCAAGGAACACATATAAGCTGAGAAGCTCCTGGAGTTTATTTCCATTTTCTACCGTTCATGACTCTAATAAACAGCCAGAATATACGGCAAGAGTACAATCTAAAAACTAAGAAACTGGAAGAACAATGAAGAGAGCTCAAAATGTCTTCTGAATTATGATTTTTAGGAAAACATTGTAGTATTTCAAAGGGTAATGCTTTTTCTTTTAATGCTGAGATGACAATACAGCTTAATAATAGGTAAGCATAAACCACAGCAATTAGAAATCTGCAATAACAATAACCCTCAGGATCTCAGTTGTAACATACTGGTCATTAAAATACAGTGTTTGCTTGCACATTACGATGTCCCTCACAGTAAGCAAAATGCTAAAGGAATTCTCAACTTCTCCAACACCAAGAAGTGGGTTTTTTTACAGTCTTCAGCGCTTCCCAAGGCAACGTGTTACATGTTTCCATTTTAACATAAGCTGACAAGTACAGGAAATAGCAGCTTTCTCACCTGGTTTTTCTGTTCTAGATCTTTGACTGAACTTTGAAGTTTTTGCAGCTCCTGAACATACACAGCTACCTCCTGAGGTCCTTTGGCAAGTTCAGCTCTTAACTGGTTAATGGTAGCCTAAACAGACAAATAGGAAAAATCCACATTTAAAAAAAACCTTTGCATGCATAACCCAAACAAAAGCAGTATGTCTGGTAGCAAAGTAAAAAGCATCTTGTATACAAATGAACAGCTTAAGAGGGGGGAAAAAAAAAAAAAAAAATCACCTGCAAACTCATCTCAGAGCACCATCAGCTGCAGAAGTACCCCTGAGCATAATTTCCCAATTGAGATCCATTCACGTCCTATTTCATAAGACATAAATTTGCCCCAGTCCAATAGAAAATGGCAGGTTGAGCCCACAACCGATGAAAATCACAACAGATTATCCATTAATCATTATCACAGTCCTAGCTCAAGGTGAAACCCTCCCAAGTCATTGCAGTTATGCAGCCAAAAGCTTTGCCTTCCCCCTAAGGGAAATGTACTGGAAAAGGCACTAGAAGCGAGTCTGGCATCTGATGCAAACTTGGTGTGTGACTTTTGGACACATCAACCCTGCAGGTCAGCATAATCAGGGCAACGATACCACTCCATTAAACAGGATCGGTACAAAACAGAATGTATCAATGACTGTACAGTACTTGAATACAGTAACGAAAGCAAACACGAAAAGCACTTTAGATGGGTAACAATGGCTGCCCTAAGGCATGCTGTGTGTGAATGCACTCACTTTGAATACACTATATAACAGTGACCTTTAAAACAAGTTTTCTTTCCTATTGTTCTCATAACCACAGACTTCAGCACAAAGGTATAAATACTGAATTCAAGAATGAACTAAAGCTCTAGAAGAGAAGTAGCAGACAATAAACATACTATTTACAACCTTCCTAGAGAAAAAGGAAGGCCAAAGAGAACATATAAACCAAAGAGAACTGTATGACTACATATAGTTATTAATTCTGACTTTCTGTAATGCTGTGTTTTACAAGGCTGTTCCGTTACAGAGCTGTTAGCTAAAGCACATCCTGGGATCTGTCTTTGGCAGAAAAAGAATCCAGGATGTTCTTAAAACACAGAGTACGGATATTTCACTACTGAGAGAATATAATGCAGAAAACATGCAGAAGATTGCCAAGGACACCAGTGCAGCCTCTCAAACTAGAATCGTAATTTATATGCATAAAGATACATTTCTCTCATTCACAATTCAATAAGCCAGTCCCGCATTTCATTCTTAACATGGAAATATATCATGGATGAATATTCACCCCTGATATTGTCTGGCTAATGCGTTTGTATGATTAATGAACCAATAAGCAACCAGGAATGCATCTGTTTAACAAACTCTTCAAATTATCTTGATACAACAGAAATCTACTATAAGAATAAAAAGCTTCCAAAAAAATTTACCTCAAATTTAAGTATCTCCATTAGAAAGCAGAAAAAATAAAATGGATGGATGAAAGACGGAAATAAGCAGTCACAAAAGCAGTTAGCAGACACACTTCCTCAAATTTGTTTTCCAATATTCCAGTGTTTTTAATGCCCTTGCTTAATGAGAAAAAAAACTCACAGTCCTGGCTTTATTAAATTTACCCATAATTTAATCTACTAATCTTATTATTTGGGCACTCAACAATCAAGTCCAGGCCCTGTATTTTATGAAGATTTATCAGATACAGAAACAGATCCCAACCTGCAGAGATTCACAGAAATGCTTAGCTCCACAGCAGTGCAGTTGTTTTCATAATGTGTTTACTACACAGGAGTCACTGTAGTGAGAAACTAAACATGGAAGGAGTATCTCAGAATGAATACTCATCTGAGATATCTAGTTTCAGATGTAACTCTGAAATAAAGCATAAACACACACACACCCCCCCCAAAAAAAAATGGACAACAATTAATACATTTAGGCAACAATCATAGAGCTATACTATTCTTCACATCCCTCTCCTGCAGCATTTGAAGATGCTCATATCGGATTACAATGATCTTTGTTACTCTCTTCACCCACCCCACACATCTAACTTATTTTAAAGACATCTCACTTTGGAAACCAATATCAATATACGTATCCTCTGGCAGCGTGGCAAAATAGCCAAGGATGGCTTAAGAACCACTTTACTCTTTCAGCCCCTGAGGTAGTCTTAAAGAGCAAAGATGAGGTGAAATGTGGCCAAAATTTTATGGTCAGGACTGGTCACTGTACCTATTCTGCCAATGATGGACTTCCATTTTTTGTCTTCTTATGGCTAACACTTTTGACAACCGTGCTTTTTAAAGGAAAGCAGAAAATTTTTCACCACAATGACTTTGAGTAGGGTTTTGGGGTTTTTTTGAAGTCTGATCTGTCACTTTACATTGACAGCAAAGCTTTTATTTCAAACATGTCTTGGGTTATTGTTGCCGTATGTTGGAATTAAGCAGAGAGGGCAGCATCATTTCTGAGAAGAACCAGACTGCTACTGCTTACCATGTTCTGCCACGCAGCAACTTGGCCTTCTCTGGTTCAGCCTACATACTGACACTACACAGACATCTGATATTATTATAGTTGTTGCGATGTAGTTTATAATCTTTCCATATGCCTAAGATTTCTTATACAAACACATAGTAACAGCTAGGGGCATTATGCAGCCTTCTCCCCCATCTGCTATTACTGCCAGGACGACTGAAAAAACCTTGGGTTTTTTTATTCCTGTTAAAAGCTGTGCTTTAAAGCTACATTCTAAAATGGCTAGTTATGTCAAAACTTAAACGTATCTAATTTGGGGTAACAGGAGCAATTCATGGTTCTGTGAGAATGTTTTAAGATGAAAGATTTTTTGTTACACCCGTGTCACCATGTCATTTTATCTTCACATGAAAAATAAATATCCCAAACCACAAAAGACTACAGAGACAGTACTTTGAAATGAAGTTTAAATTCTGCAGCATAGTTGTGGGATCTCACAGTTAAAACCAAATTACAATTATGCAGCAACTTACATGGCCACATAACCACATTATATTCATAATTCCAACTGTGATATTCTTTTTTTCACATCTGATGAAACTCTTGGCGTACATAAGTTTAACTTGAAAACAATGGTAGATTCATGTTTAGTACAATACTGTACCCTTGTACAATTCCTGGAGCTCAACATATCTGTTGGGGGAAGAAGGCAGGAGAGAAAGCCCTAAGGAGTTTAGAATAATGCTGGGCAGCGCTTCTCTAAAGCTCTGCAGTGCAAATGAAGAAACAGAAAGTTAAAACTGCAGTTCTGAAATCTAGGGCACATGAAACTCCAGAATAACAAGATGTCAGGAACCCTTCACATCCACAAATCTCACCAGGACAGAGGATATTAGGGAGTCCTACAGAAACTCTAGGCGTTCCCTCATGTAATCTGGGGAATTCTGCAAGGACCCCACTTCACCAGGGGCCACAGCCCTGAGCTGACAAGTTTTGCTGGCTTTGCTGCACTGGTGGGGTACAACAGAAAAGGGAGAGAGCAAAATTAAAAGGTCTCAAACACAGCTGACAGCCTTCAGGGAAGATCATTACACTGTCAAGCCATTCATTAGTAAAACTATACCATCCAACCCACTAGTGAGATGCAAAAACACCCAACAAGAGAATTCTTCTGCAGGTATGGATTTACCAACTCCTTAGTAGAATAAATTGTATGTTAGACAAAAGCCTTTTTGGTGCTGCTGCATTTTTATTAGGATTTCTTGCCATTATCTCTGTCAGAGATTTCTATCACTGTCACAGTAAACAACACCAAACAGGCTTTAGCCAGGAGGGATCTGAGACAGTTTAAGGAGCAAGATTCCCTCTTAAAGATCCAAGTCAGAGCTGTTATATTCTTTTGCCTCCATTTTGCATGGAAGTGCTCGCTGGCAGAAAAGCAGAGGAACCAAAACACCAAGAAAACTGAATATTTGCTATGGGAAAGGCAGTTAGTTTTGCTTCCTTAAACTTAAGAGTTATTGTCAATTCTGTATGTTTTCAAATCTCTCCTCAGCAACTGGAAACGTCTTCCAGTGACTCAGCCAAAGCAGAGGGAAGCCTTCACAAAGCATTTCTGAAGAAACCAGCGTATTCTACAACTCAAGCGCACAGTGAGGCCTCTTTTAAATGGGGTGAATTTAAAAGGCTCAAATCCAGGAAAATATGGAGGAAATAAATGTGGGGGTTTTTTTTAAAAAAAAGACAACTAACATGAGAACATTAGATTTTATTTTCTACTTTAGACTGCAACAAGAAAGAGAGTAAAACTAAGATGCTGTTGCGTGAAAACAGATTACAGGTGACATCCTGACATCTTGACCTTAAGACATGGTGAGGCCTGGCAGCCACTCACTTTCTGCTGGAGCAGGTGACAGGCAACACTTGGAGGCCATTATGCAGTGGACTTGTGGGATATATGTGTGCAGAACAGATTTATCCTTTACACACAAAATACTCCTACAATAAATAATAGGTGTAAAAAGGCTTCCCATTTGATAGTAAAAACTAGAAAAAACAAAAATTAAAACCTTTTTGCAATATCCATTAAGACTTTTAAATCTTGTGTAAGTTCAAGAATCAAATGTACTATTAAGAACAGTCAAATTATATACTTTGTATTAATAATTTCTTTTTATATTTTAATACTCTAGCATCCATTTTCAGACACATCAACTCAAATACTAACCAAACCCATCCTTTTCCGTAACAACTGTTTTCATCCACGTGTAGCTCAATAAGGGAAACAAGTCTTTCAGTCTCACATATTGCTCTATTTCTCTCCCCCAACAGAAAGAGCACAGCTCTGTCAGATGGCTTTTTCCTCTGCTGTTGGGCTCTTGTAATAACTTTTTATGCCAAGGAAAGCTGCTGCAACAAAAGCCATATGTACCTTTTTGGAGGGTAGATATTGACAAAATTATGCAATTTACCATAATCAAGAAATACGTCTACTAGATAAGTTAGAAGATTCAGTTAAGAAAGAGGCTTTTTCATTATGATATATTAGTATTTTCCATTTTAACATGAAAATCACAGCAAAGCTAACACACACACATCTTTAAGTATGACTAGTACCTCCGAGTTAGCCTGCTCTGCCTGCAAGTGCTTGCACTCGTCTTTCAGCTTTTCAGATTCTCTCTCACGTTCCAGTGTCATTTTGTCCATCAGCGTCTGAACTTGGACCAGCTCCTTTTTCAGGACGGCCACATCTTCCACACCAGGCCTTTGTAGCTGAAAAAGTGAAAAAAGCAGCAATGAGCAACATGCTGTTGGCAGAAATGCTTCTAGTGTCAATGTCATCTCTAAAAATCTTTCAAATCATCAATGTATGGACAAGGGGATATATACAGTATTATAGTTGGGGGGGGGGAAGGGATGCGGGAGAGGAGGGAAAAAAAAACCCTAAACCACAGAAAAGTACATATCATTCCCAAAGGAAACAGGATTTAATAGCTGTTTGTCACTTCTTTCCTACTAAACTCTGAACCTGTTGATTGATTTCAACGAAATCTGACAAATAGGATAGGGTCTTAAAGATTAAATTTCTGCAATTTTCACATAGGTAGATGGCTAGGTACAGGAGGAAGACCTACCCTGGGAGAAAACGCCAAAGTGACAGGGAATCCATGCAAGAAATTTATCTGAAGTCACAATTCCCTGAGAAGTAGGCTGCGTCGCCTCCACTTCTCTACAGAAGGGATTATTGTATATATTTTACAGCTGCAATACTCACAAGCCCCTCTCAGGACTGAGACACATAACAATCCAGTACTACATGGACTTTTATAATGATACTGCCTCTGTCTTCAAGAACTATTTGAGAAAGCCACAAGAACAGACAAAAAAAAAAGAAGCGTAGCTGAAGGAAACTTCTTGAAGGAACTGTCAGGCACGCCTCATAGCAGACCCATAGGTAAAATCTGTTCATAATTACATCTTAAACATAATAACGTCCCTCAAAGCAAAAAGCTACGGAGGGAAAAAGGAGGGAAAAGGCAATACTGGTCACTAAAGAGAAGTAAGGAAGAGGAAGTGCTAGCATGTAGAAGAGAAAAGGTACAGGAAAGAGGTAAGAATGCAGATGGAGAAAGGGAGACAAGAAACAACTAAAGAGATCAAAAGGAACGGATGGGTCCAGTGAGTAGGCAGGGCCAAGAGGGACTTGTGAGCCCTTCAGGACAGCAGATTACAGGGAAGAAGTGGGATAAACAAGTCCTACTTTCCTCCAGAGTCTAAGCAGTGGTTAAGTGGAGGAATGAAGACAAACAAGAAGCTGAGAAGTCCCTTCACTATTGCTTTGGAAGCAGCATGACCACTGAGTCACTGGGATTGCTCCCTGGTGCCATGGCTGTATATAAAAGCCACCAGAAGTCAAAATCCTGGAATACACACACATTAGTATTATCGTCCAAGCGCAAGAGGGGCAACACTAACATAGGCATGGTGATGACAGCTGCCAGCCTTTCAGCCACCATGTCACAAACCACCTCTCTGAGCAATTCTTATGAATGCAGCTGTCCAGGGACAGAGCATTGCACCTCACGGAAAAAGGGTGATCTAAAGGCAGCTGTGGAAGTCAGCAATGGCACGCTCCAAGTACAGGCCTGCACAACACATCTATGTGTGTAATCCCCTGCAAAATTGCTCAAGGCTAGAGCACCAAACAAGCGGACTATAATATAATACAGGGTAAATTTGAATATATGTCAGAAACTACATATATTTCCTCACTGGAAAAACACTGAAAATGGAGGTCAGATCAGAAAAAATGGTGTTCTGAACTTTTTCAGCCCACAAGCAGACATCTCCAACAGTTTTGACTGCTTTAAAACTGCATTTGCAATTGTTTAAGTATACCATTCCCTTGACTTGAAAATAACAAAAAACATTAGTGGGATGTGAATACCAGCTCTGTCTTTAAGTCTTCCACTGTACTTCTCTCCTTCTGCAGTTCTTGTGTCAGGTTTGTCACTTTCTGTTCTGCACCTTCCCGAAGGCTGATTTCTTCATCATACTTTGATTTAAGATCTAATAAGAAGGAAGTTGAATAAATGATCACTTGCACAAGTTGCACAAGTAGAGAACAGAATCAGATCTCATGTTAATATACTTACCCACAATTTCAGTGGCCAGTTGTGCTGCTTTTTGCTCAAATAAGTCTTTCATTTGCTTAATGTTAAAATTTTCTACTTGGATCTCTTCTAGTTGCCGTTCTAATGATTCTATTTCCACAAAAAGAATAAAATTATTTGCTGGAAGAGCTATGAAAACACAGTTACTCACACCCATAATGAACCACAGCAGGTAAATAAGTAATCTAAGTTCACTTAACAGCAAATTAGCTTAGCAAACTGAACAACTTCACTGAAGTTAAAGACCTGCAAGCATGATGCTGGAACCTGTCACTAGTTGAGTAGTCTGTGGGATTAAGTACGTATTGGTTTTCAGTGGTCACAAATAGACCTTCGGATCACTGCAACATGCTGCTGAATTCCAAGCTCTGAACTGTGATTAAAAGCTCTTCAATCATAATCAGTCAGATACTTTACGCACACATAAGGAAAATTTTATTCTGCAAGTGCCCCATGGAGCAAAATATAGAGCAAAAACCATTGCTCTGCAAAACAAAAGAAAACAACCCCTCAAATTCATTGTGTTCTTTGCTAGCAATGAGTACAGAAAAACAGTAAATAAAACCAGCACTGACAAATGCTATAGTTTAAATATCAACAATCACTGTCTTTCTCAGCAAAAGACTTGTACTGAATGCTGGAATATGTGAAATTATTAAAAACATGTTCAAGACTATTCATGAGAACTGGTTTTACAGTGAGGAGAATGCCTGTCTCACTTCTAGAAATTACAAACTCCAAGCCTCTGGAACATTTCCCCAGACTATAGCTGTCAAGAGGTACCTATCTTAAGCACTTAAAATGAACTTTTTTTTTCAGTAATTGTACCATTCCAGCTTTCTAGCTTTTTAATTTACCAAAAGTGCTTTTTCACAAACCTAAAAGCTCCAATGAAAAAAATTTCAGAAACTCCAAAACAGTGCATAAAGTAATATAACGAAATGTTAGCCACCTGTAGATGTAGCCGTTGTCAATCCATCAGATTTAGAATCCTTAAGAAAACAGAATAAATGCATCATTAGACAGCAGGAATAAAAACTACTACTTCCAAAGTTCATCTCATTTTTGGAAAAGACAGGGAAATAAAGACTTCTGTGCTGAAATACTGCACAGCAGTATAAAAGTATCGGATTTCAACAGTTATATCTGGAAGACTGGAAAAGGCCAGGATGATTTTCCATTTCATGTACCACTACACTACCAGGCTTCCAGACTTGCAAGACTCCAGTAACGATCCTCTCCCCCTCCCTTTCCTCAATATTGAAATCTGCCCTAAAACCAGACGTTACAGATGTCATTCTGAGAAGGCATTCTGTCAAAGCAATTTCGGAGGTTTGTAACAGTCCAATATCTAAGTAGCTCATAGCAATAAGAGAAGTGAGAGCTTCCTTAGGGCACAACACACCACAATTTGCCTTGCCTTGTTTGTTCAGTTCATCTGGACATCTGTGAAACCACACTACGGTCTCCAAAAGTTCTTACAAGACAGACCCCATTGCCCTTTCTCGTAACAGATGAAACACCACATTCAATTTATTTTCCTCAACAATTTGAGTTCTGAATAAGCCCAAGAGAAGGAAAAGTCTGAACTGCACTTGCAGTAAGTAGTATGGAAGAATCATTATCTATTCTGACTTTGTTCTTCAGATTTATATACACAGTTACATTGTGGAGAGATAACTAGCTTTGTTTTCAAGAACATGTCAATATTCAAATTATGGAACTAACTAAATCAGGCCACGTGCCTTACAAAAAAGGTATTAATCTTCAATGTCAATGCTGACGATAAACCTGCTTCAAGTATTTTAAAGCAATTACTTGCTGCTGCTGCCCTTGCAATTTCTCTAGTTCTTTCTTCAGCTCTTCTGAATACCATCTCTCCTCCTAGGGAAAAAAGGAAAAAAAAGGTCGGGGAGGGGGAAGATGGGGAAAGAGAATGGTAAATTTCATTGATTTAGACAGTGGAACATTGCAATTTGAAACAAAGAAACAAGTGCAAGTAAAATACATTTCCAACCTTCAGCGAAGCTTGCAAGTCTTGGACTTCTTGTCGGAGCAGTGATACTTCATCTCTGAATAAATATATCCACGGAGTAGAGAAAATGAATACGCAGTGGTTATATTTTGTTAATTACATGTAAGTTATAATGTGTATTAAATAACTGGAGTGAGAGCCATGTACTACATAAACACAACTTACATAATTATAAATAGTTATTTTTAGGTTTTTTGAAACTTGGAACAAACAGGATTCATCGATACTTATTAGTTCACATACATCACTGGAAAAACACTGAACATTAATTAGATAAGTTAAAAGATAGATATGCAAAAAAACCTCAAGAAAACAGAATGTAAATCTAAATCAGTGCATCAGCACAACCGCATGACTTCAGGATAGCAAAGCTGTGCACTGGGGCATATAACTGTTTTGTATGCCTTTTTTATAAAAAAGACAGGTCTATTCTCCTTCGCTTTCCAGATCCCGTAAAGGAACACTGCTAAGAGACAGCATGCTATCTTACTCCTTTTGAAATATGCAGTTACAATTATCTTTCATGCACACAGCTATTTGGTATGCCCCACAGATACACTCACTTAATGGTCTGAATGTTTAAAGCCTTGGGATTTTAAATTCTCAAATTTCGTGCTCAAGCCTCCAGCCATGCAAGAACATAAGATCCAAGGCTAAAATTGTCACTAACTGATTTAGACAGCACCCTTCTAAATCACAGGTCCCCTTACAGAATTGCACAACTATACATACAAGGATAATGTTGGATTACTGAGAT
Source organism: Chionis minor (assembly GCA_013398295.1). Taxonomy (NCBI): domain Eukaryota; kingdom Metazoa; phylum Chordata; class Aves; order Charadriiformes; family Chionidae; genus Chionis; species Chionis minor. The sequence goes on from VZSF01008264.1 coordinate 472,111, forward strand.
ACAGCCACTCCAAATGTACCATACCGAAGTCATTACAATAATGCAAACATACCCTTTCTTATTGTTTGTGCAGTGGCAACACTGAGGAGTACACAGAATATATGTGTGTGGGTGCCAACTCCAACAAATTCTCTCAGTTTTATACCACACAATTTTATCGCTGCTGCGCTGCATTATCCCCTCCTCCACAGCTGTTCTTTTAAATTATCTCACACTTAGGCGAGAAAAACCCAAAGCGAGTCATTCTTTAGCTAAACTTTGAAGGAATAGATTCAACTAGATTAGCATATTAACGTCGGGTCAGGGTCATCAAGAAGCAAGTGAAACACATGCACTCAAACCAGTGAAGCAAGAACTCTAAGGTGGACCAATTTTAATGGCAAAATAAACATGGGATATTGAAAGGCTAATTCTTTTCAAAGGAAGATTTTCCTCTATTTACACATTATTCTGCCTGTGTGAGACATTCCCTGGAGCTGCAAATACAGCTTTACTGAGAGGTGTAGCTGTAATCCAAAACCCATACATTCGTTGTGGGTGGAGAAGAGGGAACAGCTTTCTCACCAGCATGAGTAAGTAATATCAGCCAATATTCACACCTAAGATTATAAATGAAATCTCAGGCAGGCAAAACAGTTAACTACATTGAAGTTGTCCCTGAACATGTACCAGCTCTGCACTACTAAAGCATTTAATATGTTCTGCTCTTCATAGCAGAAAAAAAGGTTTTGAGCTGTAAACAGCTTGGAGTAGAGGGGAAGGAGGAGGGGAAGAGAAGCAGAAGAGAGAGAGTTTGTAATGTAGGGACCTTCTACAGTAGCTGCCTCAATATTTCCAACAGTTTTGTTTGACAGTTTTAAGACAAAGCGTAAATTCAGCTTAACTGACTGATGGAAAGTTAATCAGGGGCGGGAGGTGGAGTGTAAGTGACACTATAACTTTATTTTTCTTTCTGCCATCCAAATCCTTACCAAATCTCCCCCTTTGCTCAGGCTGTTAAAATCTTTTCCTCCTCTTAGCACATCTCGTCAGCCTTACCATCTGGCAAACCCTTACGACCTGCTCCTTATGCTCCACCCTGTTCCCCACCCGTAATGCCAGTGCCTCCATCCTAGCACTGAGCACCAATGGCCTTGATAAATCGCACTGGGAGAGCTACAGGATTTACTCCTGGCACTTAATTATGGTAGTTTATTGGCGGGGGGGNAAATAAGGAACTTCATCTCACAATCTTGGTCCTATGAATTATGTGCAAGCTCCACTCTTAGACCACTATCAGAATGGCTCCCTGCTGCAGGCTGCAATATTTCTTTAATGTGGTATTCCAAGTCTTGGAAAAACATATTTATGGTGAATGAGAGTTTTGTCAAGCAAGCATGCAACTGAGAAGCACTGAAGAATGACACACTAATAGGAAGAAGTAGCTCGTGTGTTACAAAACAGCTCTCACCAGACTCCCTTCGCTCCATCCAAACTCCCTGACCTTGTCCACTTTTTTCAATTATACAAGAGAAAACAAAACCACCTGTCCTTCAACTGTCAAGACCCAGGAAAAAAATAAATAAATTTCACCAGCCAACATCTGGTTGACATTGGAAACTTGAAGGCATAAAAATAAATCTTTCTAAACTATATAAACAATACAGTTATGACCAGTAATTCCCCCATGTGAATGCTATTATTCTACTACGCGTACTATTTCAGGTCTAAGTTATAGCACTCTGAAAAGGCTTAATTCAGGCAGAGAGGAAATGCTCGTTCTTGAATAAATTCGCATGTAGGAAAGCCAATATAACTCCACTACTATCCTACCACTTTCTCCTGTATAAACGCTAATTTTGATTTCTTTTGTTGCAGCAGTAGGGAGAGAAGGCAGCTGTCTGCAAGGAAGGGCACGAAGATGCTGGCTCTTTCTGGCTTGCCAGCTCTGCACACTACTGGGGAGGACACGAACCTTCATTCAGGTAACAACTGAAATACGTTACCTTCCACACACTTTTCTCGCCAAAGAAGCACCCTCTCCTGAGTCACTACGTAAAAACATATATTTCTTTCAGTGTAATTATTTAGCATTTTGGGTCACAGTTCTTGCTAGAGACACAACTTTTGAGCCGTTTACTTCCCAGCCTTGGCAGAAGCCAGCTCCGTTAGCAGGCGGCCACCGGCGGGGTTGTGCGGTGTGTACCTCTGTCAGCGGAATGAGGCCACAGGCAGCCGCTGGCTCTGACAGTGCTGTATACAAACCAAGAGAGTTTGGGGAAGTGTGACAGAACAGCAGCAGGACTGTCATTTATAACTGTCCAAAATAAACACTGAACAGAAAAAGGACTAGCGGGAAGCAAAAGGAAACCTACGTAAGTTTTACACCTAAGAAGAAGCTCCCCCAAACCAATACAAGGGATTACTCCAACACAGACAGGCTACTCAGTCAAAACTTTTCTAGAGAATGTTTGACATTATCAGTTCCTGCTACATACCGCTGCTCTCAAACAACCTGAAATGTTTCCTAGGAGTGTATTTAACCATACAGTTTTGACCAAACTGTTAAATAATATAAATTAGAGAAGATTTCTGAAGATCAGCACGGAGTTTCTGGAACACAGAAGGAGAATTAGTGACACAGACAGAAACTTCTCAGATTTGCAAATAACTAGCTAATACAGGAACCTATTTAGGCAAATAGTGATGCTATAATTACCCAGTAAGTACCCTAACTACCTAGGGACAAAATCAGGTTTCTTCTCTATCTTCAGGGTTGTCCTCCCCCACCCTCAAAAGACGAATTTCAGTTCTATGCCAGAAATTAGGAGGAACCTGGTTTTTTTCTGTCACACTCCTAAAAATCATTCCAGTCTGTAATACTGCATTATCAGCTGCATGAGAAACAGGTGATTTATTTAACAATATAAACATGTGCATCTGATTTTCATTTATTGTCAGATCAGTACCAGCCAATGTAAGTTTCAAGCTGCTTTTTAACTGCAGTTAGAAATGGGGCATGAACATTTAAATACTTGACTACATAATTAAGTATTCAAATTAATACAGCCTTCAGTGTAATCAGAAGCAGCTCAACACTGACACAAAAGCACATGCACAAATGAGTACTGTTGCACCTTTCCGGTGACAGATGACCTTCCCCTCCATGCGTTGAATCAATGCCAGAATTATGAACTGCTTCATAGTGCTTGAAGAGCTCCTCAGCTGATCCATGGGACTTCATACACAGAGGACAAATAAAGCCCTATTATAAAAAGAAAAATAAATTTAAAAACATTAAAAAAAAGTGAAAAGTAAAATTTCATTTTTTTCCATCTTGTTTTTCCACAGAACTCTAAATTTTGTTTGTGCATCTACAAGGTAGCAGATACAACTGTTAAGATCCATACTAATTATTTCATGCTCAGTTTTGGCAATCAAAAAAGTTAGAAAATGCCTACAAAAGTCTTATTCCATTATTCAGTGTGTTTTTTCAAAACAGCATTACATACTAGCAACAAAACCTTTATGTAGAAAAATAAGAAGGACATTTCAGAAGGACTGCTCTGCAATTTCCCCCAAGAAAAGAATTTTTCATACAGCTTTTCATAAAATCAGATTCTTCTTCCAAAGAGGAGGTAAGGTTTGGAATCTGGTCTTAAAAGAAGGAGATATAAAAATCCACTCCAAAGCACGGCATTTCATACACCTACTACCACCATATTTAGGCTACTGATTTTAAGAGGGGCCAGGAGATTAAGAACCACTTTTTATGTCGCATATAATTAACTAGTAAATGCAATTCAGAGAAATACTACCTCAAGAAAATCACATCTCTACAGCCTAAAGAATCAGAAATCATCCATTTTCATTTCCGCATTTTTACTGCAAGCTTCCCAAAGTGAAAATTCAGCAGAGCAATGCCCTCATTCTACCCATTAGCACACAGGCAAATGAAAACAGTAAATTTTATGTACCTCTAAACATTTGCGGAGTGTCCAAACTGCCACTTATCAGAAGTACTATGCATCTTATTTTATCTAGCAACCTATTACACCCGCTTTTAAGGGCTGAACTTTATATTGACTCTTCACTTATTTGGTTATCATGCCCACTCCGAACTCAATTCCCATTTACACTACAGCCCATATGCACCATATGCACAGTGGCAAAACAGAGACATTAAAGAGTGAGAGGAAACAATTTACTCTCAAGTTGAAGGCTCCCTGTAATTCCAAGCTGTGCAAAGAGAATCTCGTGCAAGTGAGATGAAGGTCCCCTGTTTCTTAAATTGATTTTAAATACTCTTTTGCATATTTACATGTTACCCCTAAGTCCCTTATGCCAGTACAAATTGGAGCACACTCTAGTATCCAAGATGAGAGTACCCCTGCAGGATTATCACACTTGATGTAAAATGCTCCCATACAATTTCTGATGGACACATAAAGAGTTTCTTCTCTTAACTTTGCCTTTTGATGTTACGAGACAAACCACAGACTTTAAATCTTAGCATAAAATGAACACACTGAACGTGTATGTTGATAACCACAATAGCACTCATTTTCTAACTTGACATTCATAGTATTTTGTCTCATTAGTCACTAAGAATTCAACAACCAAACACTTACATGGATTTAACCCAGGAGAACTGTCACGTTCAGCTACTCAAGCACGGCTGGAGCTTCAGAGCACTAAATGGGAACTTCGTAACTGCTATTACTTGTTTAGTGTTTGAGAAATAAATAACTGTACACAGTTGCTCGTCAAACCCACCACACATCATATTGAAGACTAATTCTGGCACAACTAGAACGAGCAAAACAGTATACTCCTTCCTAGGCAGCCAACAGGCATTTACCCTTAAAAACCATTTATTTATTTCCAGAATTGCTCAGCAAAGTTTCACGCCAGACTAAACCAAGTTAACGCATGTGGAGGTATACATGCTAAAATGAGTATAGAAAAGTGGTTAAACGACTAGGTTCCCAGACATGTTTATCTGAAACAATTAGCATATAATTATATGATGGCGGTGACAGTCACTCTGAGCAAAAGAACCAGAGGGAGATTCCTGGCAAATAGCAATGGCAATGAACTGCATGAGGGGTCAAAAAGTAAGGGGTTTATTTTTCCTAGTAGATGAAAGCAGTCAGTCTCCTACAGTGATGCTGCAACAGCATCCTTTCGGGATGAAATGCCACCGAGCAGTTCTCAATGGTTTAGGATCCCGGAGATGGGAAGGTCTGCTGTTCACAGAGAAAAGCAAATGTTCCCCTTGCACCAGTAAGTGCTTCTGGAAAGAACAAATGTAGAAAATTGCTCTGGCCTCTCCTCCTTTCTGCCCTTTATTTCTTTCCATTTAAACAGTCTGTTTCTTTGCTTGGGTTTTCGTGGTTTTTTTGTGGTTGGGTTTTATTCTGTGGAAATAGGAGGCCTGGAGAAGAGGAAAGAATAGATTACATGTGCAATTAGCCCAAGGGGACAGCAATCAATCATATGTCTCAACCATTAGGCAAAGCCAGCCCAAGATTTCCCAGGCAGGCAGGCAGATCTGAAAGCAGTGGCTGCAAGGACAAGGAGCCAGAGGCAGAGCAGAGCTGCTAAGCCAAGGGAACATGCTGCAGCTGAGAGCCTGCAGGCTGGATGGCAGCTCTGAAGAGGCAAGCATGCTGTCACTGGCCAAGGGAGAGAAGCATGGACAAAAGCTCCCCTTTATGGTAGAAATCCCCTTCCTCTCAGGCAGGCAGGGGTAAAAAGTGCATCTCCTACCAGCCCCAGCCTCTCCACCAGCACTGCCATGACCACGGCTGGCCTGGCTTTTGGGTGACCCAGCACTGTTGGAGACACACACCCTTACTCTAGCGCAGCGTTTCCTAGAGGTCTGACGCAGAAGGTCTAACAGAGTAAGAAGTCACCCTTCTGGCACAGGGGCATCCTCGCCAGGGAGAACGTCATCCTTCCCGTGCAGAGCTGGGATGGGCAGGAACACCGGCTCCTACAGCTGCAGGCACCACCGCTCGCAGCCTTAAACTGCACAAACCCAGGAGCCGGCTGCATCTCACAGGCTGGTAATATTCAGATGTTGACTCTGATATCAGCAGCATTAATTCAGTTCTCTTTATAGTAAGGAAACCAGAATCATCAGGATCTTCCCAGGCACCAGACAGTAGCAAACAGAAGTGTAAAGGTATCCTGGACCCACAGCTATTAGTCTCAGGTGACAATCTTGTTCGGGGACTTGGGTTGGTGGCTCTCTTGCTTTATCACTTTAAAAAAAAAAAAATGTAAATACAGCAATAAAAATATATCTCTCTCAGCATCACCTGGAGATGAATTTTGAAAATATACGCAAAAGTATGTTTTACTAGTCTAAAACCAAGTATGTGAGAAGAAGGAAGGGATGGTCTGAGATGCTTAAATCTTGTAAGCATTTTTGTTAGTTTGCGGAAAGCGCAAGATATGTCTATATCAGGACCATGCCTGCCCCGGGTAAAGAGATTGTGTAGTTACAACCACAAGATGTAACACTGGCCACCGCAACTTGGGGGAGCTGAGCTGTCCTTTCCAGTAAGCCTGCACTTGGCTCCCTTAACTAAGTCTCCTTTACAGAAGAAGCAAGTGTGACAGCAACATTCTTGTATTTGAAGAAGGAAGCCACCCTATAAAATACGCACAGTTTTACTTTTCAAAAGGCTGTATTTGCCAAGACATGCTTGGTAGGTTTCATATTAAAATACATTTAGGAGTTACTTTGCATAAAGCACAGCCATGGAGAAGTGAAAGGCATTTCACATTCTTCACTTATTAAAAGCAAAGACATCACTTATAGCCCCTGCAGCACTGCACCATAACTCCCTAACTGATGTTTCTAATTAGGCATTATCTTTCACTTTACAAAGGGACAAAAGAGCCTAAAAGAAGTTAAATGACGATTAGTTGGGGTTTGTTTTTATACAGAGAGAATCTTTTCACCAGGAAATGACAATTTATTGAACCCAAAGCTTTTTGCAGATGCCTGTCAGCTAATGGAAAACAAAAAGAAAACCACAACTACCACATGGCAAGTTTTTATCAGAGAGGAGTTCTTAAGATCACCACAGAATTGCTGAAGCAAGACAGAGCAAGAACAGTGAAAGAGAAAAGCAGTCCAAACCAAAACAGGCACAAACAAGCCACCAGGAGTCAGCACACAATTTACAGCTCTGAACAGCCCCTGGCCCAGCAGTCAAGGCACTCCAATGAGGAAGAGAGAGGTGCTAAACTTTAAATCCCAATATTCTGATCCTAAGGGAAATGTTTCTTCTTCAGGCGGATGCCTGTGAGCCATGCCAAGCACCAAGCACCTCCACAGCACCACACAGTTGGCCATGGGACAGGCCCTCCTCGGTGCAAAGACTCAAACACACACCGGTTTCATGCCAAGCAGAACAGAAATGGCTATGGAGAAGTTCTGTAGGAAAGTGTCTTGCCTCAGCTTGAGTTATAATGTCAAATTTCACCAAAGATCTCGGACTCCATGGAAGCACCAGAGGCTTCTACTTGCCTTTCTCAACACAGACTTACGGATAAGCATGCAGAAGAATGCTTGTAGCTATTTTTCCCCTCTAATAGCTAAGATTTAATTTCAGGCCTGACACAGTTAAGCTTCTCAGTGCTCTCTCTGCCAAAAGGCATGAGGTAAACGACTCCTTTCGGGTAACATTAATATTTGTACAAATCATTAATACAGTATTCTTTGGGAAGTACGCCAGGATGCTAAAAGCAACACTGGAAAGAAAATCTCGCCACAAGAACTATCATATTTTTTTTTATTGTACCAATATAATTTACAGGGTTATTACCTGCTGCAAGAACTTTGGCCTCCCACATGGAAACACACTGCCCAGGGACAGCAGGGACAGGGACCCACAGGCACGTGGCACACAACCTGACTGACTGCAGGCTACCATAGAGCCCTCCTAATACTCAGAAGATTTTAAACCTCATTCAGAAATAGTTTACGTAACAGAAAAATTAATGTATAGGACTGAATGGACTCTATTTCACTGTCTTCTCCTTATACGACTCTGTAGGACCCGCGGGTAGTAGGGCCGTGGTGTAAAAATCTATTTCTGAAAATTTCAGCTTTCTTAGAATATTGCCTTACTTGTAATGTTTTGTTCCTCACTGTTCTGCACAAACCTGATTTAATGAAGTTGTGTAGTGTGACAAGACAGTTTGAAAAGCAGTACTTTCTTCGCTCACTAGCAAAGAAAACTGACATTCCCTCAACAAGCTGAAGGCTCCCGCTTCAGGTTTCAAAAATAACCAAACGTTTACATGTAGGTGTCCAGTTCCCAAGCGCTACCAATGGAGAGCTATTCAACACAGTTAACAGAGGAAGAAATTAGTCAGCTGACCTAATAAATGTGTATACCATATGTAGGGTCAGTGTTAACAGCTCCCTGGGCTCCATCATCAATAACTGGAGCCTGAGACACCTACATATACATGCATTAAATCTGTCTTCATCTGCCAACTGCTCTTTTTTCCCCAGAGCTTTAATGAAATGGTCTTTGTAACGCTAATATGAAATCTTGTCTTAAGTAATTCATGAGTGAAAGTGCAGCTTACTTTATTCGAAGCTCCTTTTTCACAAATTAAGATTGGAGTTTTCTGGCAGAAAGATGATGCTTCTTGAAGGACAGTCCCATGGGAAAAATGGTTTTTACAGGATGGAATTCAGATTTGCTGATCGAGTTGGAGTGCAAGAAAAAAGGTACCCTATTTAAGTTTGAAAGTCACAGCCACACCTACCCATAGCATTTTCTTGAAATATCTGATAACTGTCTAATCTATTCTCCAATCCCATTTTAATACTGCATAGAACTGAACAAGTGGCCCCATTTAGACTGCTCTGATGGCTGCTGATCTACAGCTGTATGTGGTAGAGCCATACAGCACAACTAGCGTGCATAGAGCTCTATTTGCTAATACAAACAGAGCTTCTGCAACATCTTAAATTTTTATCCCAACAATTATGTCATGAGTCAAGCTTAAAGAACCAAGGAACTTTGCTATTTTCCACTGAGAAGTCAATTTTATTCCACAAGCATTCTTCTTGGAAAGTACTGTGGTTAAAAAAAAAAAAAAAAAAAAAGAATAAGACACACAACCAAAAACAAAACCAAAACCTCAAAAACAAAAAGCCAAAAGCCACAGAATTTCGGTATAATTGATACTTTTACCATACGGAAAAGATGAGTGACTACTCTACTATACATATGCTACAGGACAGCTTAGCCTAATCCTGTATGCACTTTAACATGCTTTGCGTTCACATGACCAGACTTTAAGATTAAATAAATTTGAGTTTCTAGGCTTCATCCTTCACCTTCCAGAAACACTGGCCCAGCACTCAAAATGCGAACAAAAAGCAATAGCTGTGATGCAAGCCCAAAGCTGTAACACCTTCCAGCCATGACCAACGTTTAACCATGTCTCAGAATCCAGACTTACATTAACAACTCTTCAACAACCATATTGGCACGATAAGCTTTATGCTGTGAATAAAGTGCAGCGCGTTTAAAAACTGAAAGTAAGTTCAAGAGCTGTAGGGCATGTTCACGTGCTCAGAGACACAAACACTTTCGTGGAGTTGATCCTAGTTTTTGTGTGTCATGAATATTTGGAAAAATTCTTAATTCACTGTTCACATTTTTCCACTAGAGGTGAACCTCCACAACCTTCCCCGATACAAGATACACATCTTAATTAGCATTTAAATAGTAAGTCTAAACTAAAACTTGGATATTATGCAGTTACACAGCAATTCAAAAGCTGAAACTTTTTACAGGACAGAAGGTTAGGAACTATATACACTTAGGCGCAGAGGACAGAAACATACTGATGTTTCAGAGCTGAAATATTTATCAAGTAGTTTCTAGGCTTTATTTCCCAAATATATGTAGAATCAATTAACTGAATCCGCAAGACGTTCTCAGAGGCAGATTAAACTGTCTACCTAGACAGCAAGGGCAAGGCCACATTTCATAATGTATTTCAGAAGTCTTACATACTGATAAAAAAACCCATGAGATATTTTAAGTTAAAGAACAAATAAATTAGGTCACTTTATACATGGTTAAAAGGAAAATACAGTTGACATTTTTTCCATGCCTTCCACCGTAAAAACCTCTTTCCTCTGTGTTTACATAAATAGTAAGATGACAGTGGCTTCCTCAGATAACTATTTAATCATTAGAAAAGTAGGTAAAAAGGTCAGGTTTTATATAATTAAGACCTGCGGTCCACTTCAATTTTACAAATAAGTATTTAACTTTCTGGACAAAAAGCAAAAAGACATCTTGCTACAGTATATTTTATACCAGACTACAGACTATGTCTTTCTTCAGCAGAAAAGAAGCTAGATTCTTCCCGAGAAGAACACAGCCTATATAATTTCTAGTTCAGATATCTTCTGGTTTTATTACTATTGACGAGTAAGACTACAATTCTGTCACAACCTACAAGACTACAATTTCGTCATGAATTAGAAATTCTAATCCAGTGGATTCTCTAATTCTTAAAGAAAAGCCACATTGCATGGCCAAGTCAAATCATACCAGTATCTCTGATTCTTCATTCTCTTAGTATTGTTCAGATGTTGCTGCAAACTAATGTACTCACGTAGCTCAACCAATTATTTTTCTTCCTGTGCAAAGCAGGCAAGTATCACTGAGGTGAAAACAGCCACTGCAACCTAATTTGAGGGGCAACTGAAAGAGCAGCCAAAGAGTATAAAACACCGGCATTAAAACACTGACATGACGTTCTGTGCAAAAACAGTCCGCAACGTTCCAAGGGCATCCATAAAAACAGAAGATGCAATCAATTGCATCTACAATAAGAGACAAGGCGGGGCGGGGGGGGCAGGGAACAGACCCATAAAAATGAAGTCTTTTCAAAGAAAGACAAAAACCCCCCACATTTTTGCACAACTAGTATGCCGATTTACACTCTAGGCAATCCTGCTACGAAAAGTCTGTTCAGAAAACATCAGGGTTGAAAGTTATGAAGACTACCCAAAAGAACTGTTCAAAAATTGTCTTAGATTTAGCCTAGTTGTAGATAAGACAATAGATATTAACAGCCACTACATTCTAAACACTGCACGAGGTTTTCTGAATGCCTGAGGACAAACCAGTACGGGAAGTCTGAAACTAAGCCTCTCTAACTGACTCACTGTTTAGATGTCCCAAATGTCCAACAGAAACAGTCAGAAAATGCTGGAAACAGTTTAGAAATGTATCATTCCTTTAGGAAAAAGAAAACAAAACAGAAGAAGCCACACAGCTTTTGTTAGTGACAGCAGAGTATACATGAAAGTTAGGAAACAACGTTCCTGTTTGGGAACATGGTGATACATGCAACTTCCATAGGGCATTTGTTTGGTTCAGTTGGCTACTTATGGACTGAGACAGTTGCCAACGTCTTGGTGGTTGTTTCTGCAGCTGAGTAAGCCTTTGTCTTTTAAAGTAAGGCTTCATCAGTGCTTGGGAGGCAGGGGAAAGTATTTAACTTCCATTTTCACCAGTTACCTTACAGTGCAATCCCCAGTTTGAAAAATGCGTAGAGGGTTGTTTAAGAGGAAGACCATACACAAGGCTGTAGGTGAGTAGCAAGGATCCTTCCCCACAACAAGACATCAGACAACTTCAGAAGCTGCAGGAGTGGACGCCTGTGACTGAAGAACAAGACCAACTTCCATTGCATGGAGGACAGAAAGCAGGGAAGGGCAAGGTGAACAGAGGCAAATGACCTGACTTACTAAAATTTTCATCAGCCAGGAGGGTGTATTAGTGGAAAACAGGTTAGTGAAGAAAGCTACAGGCAAATTTAAAAGGAACATACTAATGCTTTTGTCAACCAAGTGACAATTTTTCTGGCCTCACAAAGTGTGACCAAACACTGCCCTTGCAACATGTCCTATCTCCATGTTTGAGGAGAATGCACTGGCAAAACAACTGAACTCGGGAGCTTCCTCAGGATTGTTTCCAACAAAATGTACTTGGACTTTTCACAACAGTGTGCAGAAGTAACAGAAAGCCAAACACCACCAAACTAAGTAAGTCAAGCTCAGAAATGTTTCATGTCTGCCACATATGACGACACTGATAACAGATTATATTCTTCTTATAATGCTGACTCAGAAATGGCAAGGATGGAACAAAGGATAACCTGGTTGTGTCGCTGCTTCAGGACCACAACATGCTTGTTGCAAATGCAAACTATCATTTTCCGTCAACAAATGCAAACCATCGGCTTCTCAGCAGTCAGGTATTTTAAATTTCACGTATTAGTATTGATGAGAATGATCAACAGATTTCCCCACTTTTTCAGTACTTCTATGCACGCTGATATAACAAAAGATCAACCTGGACAAAAAATCTATACATACTAGTATTCTTTGTTTCTTACCTCTTCCAGCTATTTACTGAATCACAGCTTTAGCAACAGAAAACAGCAACAGCTAGAAACAACTGAATTTGCATTTCATGTGCGACACAATACACAAGTTTTATCAAGTTAAGAAGTTGTAATCAGCTATTGACAAGTAAAAATTACTGACAAGTAATTGATGGTGGAAAAACAAAAAACTCAAAGTGGGCAAGAACCTGCAGCCAACTCCATGAAACTATGTTAAACACAAGCCCAGTTAAATAAGAGAGTAACTTCTTCAGGTAACCAAACCACCTCTGATGGCTCACATCCCACAATCTACTGATATCATCACATCAGGGATGCCACAATTTGTCACTGATAAGTCACAGCTTATTCAAATAAGGCACTTGCATTGAGACCACATAGCGAAGAAAATGAAAAGTTGACTTGACCACTAACAGAGCTCTACAGATGGTCCCTGCTTCAATGGGAGGCAGCAAGGAGTCAATCACAAGCCAGTTTCCAGTTGTCCGGGCTCTGGGGAGGTCCCCCAGAACTCCAGGAGAGCAGCATGGACCAGTTTTACCACAGACCCTTCTCACTTTAACAGGTGACACTTCACCCTCAAAAAGAGATCTCAAGTAACTCTAGGATAATCACTGTATTGATGGCTTTCATCATGTTTGGGAATAACATCCCACAATTTGTAGTTTTCCCTTCAAAAATGAAGTATAAATACACGCTGAGTATAGGGAAGGAAAAAAGCACTACTTCGCAAATGCGTACAGCAACAAACACAATAAAATCGCATCGCTCACGCAGCCTAAAATAAACACTTTGATTCCAAAATGCAACAAAAGTAATCTTGGCAGAAAGAATGCAAAACTTCACCTCCATTCAAACCCGTTTAGTGCATGGCAAGCTGCCTGCCCCCAGAAATCAAATCTACTTTCTGAAGGTTCACAGCAGAAAAAAATGCAGATAGCCTTGTGCTTTTGTTACCTTACAGAATCTAAATTCTTCCAATTGAGGAGAGTAAAACAGCACACTTTGTTTTAATTGTGCTGTTTTACACTCCACAACTGGAAGAATTTAGAAATGCACTACTATTTATAATGTCTATTAACTGAAACAGCTTTTGCATGTTGTTGGGGGCATTAAAAAAATCCAATATTAAAAAGTTAGGTTTATAATTATTTTTATAATGTTGCTGCAATAGATAAGGTTCTTAAACATGTTCAAGAAGCGAAGCTACTAAATTTTTTATATCCCTGTCCTCTGATCCATCTTCTACTCAATGTACCCATCTCTCACTAGAAACCTGCTTTAAAAATAGTTAGCTAATAAAAGCTCAAAATACTTCTTTTCACAAAGGATGTATCAGATCCAGTACTGTACTTATCACTACCCTGAGTCTGAAGTAAATCAAATAATGTAATAGTCTTATTTACAAAAAAATCAAGCAAAAGCTGATCAAAAAGAATACATGAGTGACGGCAAGTCTCCCAATACCACAAATGTTTCATGTGAGAGAACTGCAAACCAGAAAGCTAGACATAGATTAATTCTTCTGCTGAATGTATACTTTGGAATCATGCATAAGAGATCAAATAAGCAAGGAATCAAAAGAAACCATTAAAAAAGCCGACACCCAAGCCACGAGAAAAGATGTTCATTGAAAGCAGCCCGTTACCAAAGCTATTGAAACAAAATAAACAAGACCCACAGTAACAGCTGGGAGGTCACGAAGCTCCTGTCTTCTTTCTGTCCCAGTGTGCTCATTCTGGTAATGTTCACACAGATCAGTGGGAGTTACACATACTTTCATACATAGTGGACAGATGAAGCCCTGTGAAATGTATATTTGTTTTTAAGAAATAATAAAGACAAAAAAAAAAAAAACACAACACCAAAGAAAAAATATTTGGACTCAAACACTGATCAAATTCTTACGCTGACAGTTCTTTACAACCACCAAAATCAAAGTACGCTTTCCTTTTGGAAAGCTAGTTTTTGCAAACCACATATCAATACCATGGAGAAGGCAAGAATACCATGGAGAAGGCAAGAATACCATGGAGAAGGCAAGAATACCATGGAGAAGGCAAGAATACCATGGAGAAGGCAAGAATACCATGGAGAAGGCAAGAAGGAGCAGTTATTAAGAACATGTTAAAAAAAAAAAAAACCAAAACACCCTTTAAAACCTAGCACCATGNACCAAAATCAAAGTACGCTTTCCTTTTGGAAAGCTAGTTTTTGCAAACCACATATCAATACCATGGAGAAGGCAAGAATACCATGGAGAAGGCAAGAATACCATGGAGAAGGCAAGAAGGAGCAGTTATTAAGAACATGTTAAAAAAAAAAAAAACCAAAACACCCTTTAAAACCTAGCACCATGCTGCATACTGCTATGTGTCTTCCAGACACTCTTGGTACCCCCTTCATGTGACAGAGGAATAAGCTGCTTAACAAATTGTGAATGGACCATTACAAGGCATCAAGTCTGATCCATCAGGCAGTTTCCCATAAGGGTGTTCAGACGTTTCAGAGAGAGACAAGGGTGGTGCAGTGAGATTGCAGGAATACTCCTGTAAATTAATAAGCAAGTTGCGGCAGCAGGAGAGGCCTAAGAGCCAGTGCAGCCGCACGCCTGGCTGGCATGGTCACTTAGGAAAAAACATGCCCCTTCCTCAGCAGAATTTAAAAAAAAAAACAAACCTCAGCACACTCACCAGAGATTTACCAAAGCCAAAAATGAAATCGGTTTCTGAAGAACAACAACAGCTTTACATCAGCTAGACACACACTGCATACTTAAAACACCTACAAAAAAAGCAGGGTGGAGCCACATTACACTACTGAAAGCGTAAGCACGCTGGTAGACTCATGGCAAGCACAGAGTATTTAGCAACCCTGTACTGCAGGCAGAGTTGCACTGGGACCTAAGCTAAAAAAAGTAGCTTAGGCTCAAAGGTTTCCTCTTTGGGCAGATTGCACAGTGAATAAAAGATGTATCGAGACTTGATTACAGGTCTACGTGTGATCTGAAGTGCTGACATGGCCACAGATGGGACTAAAACAGATTTTCACCTCTCCTTGAGCGAGGAACAGTTGGAATTCAGGCTTCCCCACTCCTTTTGTTTCATACTGCAATTCTCAAAAATCAGGATTGATTTTCAACCAGGCTTGAGGAGGTAGGAAATATGAGAATTTGCACAGATTTAGTAATTCTTTTCCATTTGAATCTCTCAGCAATACAGGTTAGAAAATCTAGCCAAGAAACTGGAGTGAAGACCAGTCAACCCGATTTCTGACTTTACATCATACTGGAGAACCAGCTGGGAACATAACGATAAGAACAGACAGCGAGCATCCTGCAAAGTCTGGCTGTGGCGCTCCTGCGGAGTTCTTAGAGAGACAACACCTCAGGCCAGCTGTGTGGGAAAGGGAAGACCACCAGAAAGGCTCAAGTTGCGTGCTGTAATGCATGAATCTCAGGAGAACAAGATCCCATCACTGCCTTTGGAGCTCAGTTTCAAACAGACTTTGAAACTGTACGCTAAGGAGAACACCCCACTCTTAAGTAATGCAACGGATGGGGGAATTATTGACAACTAAAAGATACTTTTTCATATTGCACAGTATCAATCAAAAATGACACAGCAGCCCTTGGTCTGACCCAGTTTCGGCTCAGTAGAACGAAAAGCCAACAGTGCAATACTGCAGGCACACCACCACTTCGGAAGCTCGTCCCATGTCAAGAAAACACCGCTACATTAGCACCCACCAGCTCATACAGTCTGTGATATCACGCTCATGTTAACAGAATTGTGCAATTTTAGCCAAACTTTGAAAAGAAGCAATTATCTCATTGCACATTTTATGCCTTAACTACAAAAGTAAAGTGATTTTAGTCTGCAATTTAAGAATATTTATTTGCTTCGGGGACAGTGTAAATATGCATACAAAACAGCTGAGGACTCACAAACGCGTGACATGTATAACATGCAGCAAAATGCTAAGTAATGCCCGATTATACTGACTGTAATAAGGCTTCAAGAAATAAGGAACAAGCAGATGCACGGATGGAAGGCAATTAGGATTTTAAACACCACAGTGAAAGTTTCTCTTCTCTCTTATCATAGCAGACATAGGAGGAGTATTTGAATCATCATACACTTTATTCAGTAAGAAAGGGCACTTTGCTCCCTTTAATGCTGTAATAGGAGTAATTAACCTTGCACTGCATTTGTATGCTAAGCTTGAAACTATTTCAAGCTAGGTAATCAGGCGACATTAGCACAAACTAGCTTCAACAGCCAGTGAAGTCAGTTTGCATTTTTCAGAGTTAATATTTGACAACACTGTAAATCCAAAGACGTTGTAATATGGGATCAAAGCAAGAATAACAACTTATTCTGCTGGTTAAGTATGGCATACAGCACATAAAAAATGGATAGGATTTACAAGTGGTAGATTTATACACCAACACCAAACAAAAAACAACACATTTGATATTTCACAAGGAGGAGGAGTTTTTCAGCATACATTACAGCTTAGCAGAAGCAAAGTGAAAAGGGAGCGCAAGTGTGATAAAATGTTAAGCCTCATTTTTCAGAGCTTTCATAAAAGATTTATTAACGAGGAGTCTTAAGTTTATGTCTCATTGCTTTTATTTATAATAGTTCATCTCTAGGATTAGAAGAAGGACTGCTTGTGACCACTTAGATAGATAAGCCTAATTAACGCTTACACATAAATATGGTCTAGCCTTCCTTTTTTATTTAAATAACAAGCAATTCTTAGAAGATGACACTTCTGAGTATTGGTTTAGTACAGCTGTTATTCAGGTAGGGCATCAAAGTTACTCCCAACAGCTTCATGGTCACAGAAACAGTAAGCAAGGTTTAAGACTCCAGTCCCATGCACAGGGTACAGTACCTCGGAAGAGCCTTCGTTGTTCACGTCCACAGCATTTCCTGGTGTGGCAGATGAATCCGAATCCGAGCTCTGAGATCCACCTCTACCCGGAGTCTGAAATAGGGGGAGGAGAGAAAAATTAGTGTCTACAGACTGTATTCAATAAAGCATGGTCCGTATCCTATGCAAAGGCCTCTCTTCTACTTGCTGGAATACAGAAGTACTTTCCCCCAACAAGAGCAATGAAGTGAACAAGCTGACAAGCAATTATAGAATTTTCAGTGCAACACTTCAACAAAAGCTTTTATTCAAGACTCTCCATGCATCAAAAAACAAGGAGACACCAGAAGCAAAGGCCAGGATTTTAAACCACTTCCTCTCATGAAGGCTCAACACAAAACAAATTAGGCTAAACTCTGCCCTTATATTACTCACTGATGTGAAATTAGGTCTCTATATCCAATAGGAAAACACTAGAAATTACAATCCAAACAATTTCAGAAGTAGTAAACTACTATCATACTACTTTCTTGATAACTCGTCTCCAATCTGAACAAGCCTTAACTATTTGAAAGACAGAAAACTGAAGAGTGAGGACCCCGCTGATAGAATAAGCACACAAGCAGGTACACTGCCTTGATTTGGAAAAAATAAAAATCAAGCCTGTGGTAAATTTAAAACATGTTAATCAGTAAGACAAACTATAAAAATAAACTCCTAGGAATATGCTGAAAATAAAAAAAAAACTGTATTGATTCAAAACTACAGATTTAGAGAAAATAAGCAAATTAATTTGAAATATTACATGATTCAAAATCTGGATAGATGGATCGCACCTTATAACCCTTATTTAACTATAACTTTGATTTAAATTTGATTTTACTTCTCTTACTCATCTCCAGAATGCCACTGCTTGACCAATGGCAGAAGAGTTAGCATTCTCAAAGCAAACATCAATATAGAAATTATCTTAATACTGATATGCAATCCTAGTTTCAAGAAAAAATAAAAGCTCATTATCCAATTCCATGATGACAATTGCAAATTGGATGAAGTAATGCTACTGCTGTATTTTAGCCCATCTGGAAGTACTTGTAATGTTATAAAGGACTTTCTAATTCAATATAGGGGGATTAAAGAATTTTAAATACATAGATGGAAATCTACAGAGAGAGGGACAGAAATAGATAAATAGTTTTAAATTCTAGATCTTGGTGTCTCCAAAATTTTAACTGTTTTATAATCTTCTTGCTCAAATATATCCTTTTCTTTTTTTTCCAGAGAAACCAGCTACATAATCTTTTGTAAGATACCTGCAGCGTGCATGCTTTTCCATACTTTGAAAATTAAGTACATTTTCCTGCTTTGTTTTGTAAAAAATTTTGTATTTCCAACTTCCATAAAGATAACAGCCTTTTGTTACTAATCAAATTAAAAAAATATGTAATAAAAAGGTCAAGTTTACTGATTAAGGACTTAATTCCCAATGAGATACAGTTCAATTTTAGAATGGCTCCAAAGACTGGCCAAAGGGAAATGAGGAGGCATGAAGCAGCAGGCTGTCAGGGCTGGTGACAGTAAGTGAAGGAGATGACCATCTCTCCTCATTCCAGCCTTCTCTGGGGTCATCAGTTAAGTGATCACCATGCTCTGGTTTTCCTACTCCCACGTCTTTTTTATTTTAGCTGGTTTAAGTTTCTACAGAAAATAAGATGACATTATAGTTTCCTTCTAGTACAGCACACAAAAGCAACAGGCAAGGTGACACAAGCTCTCCAAGTCAGTAAAAATAGGAGAAGCAAAAAAGGGGCGTAAGCAAAGAATATGGTGCACATGCAGAGCATGTGGAAGTGAAGGTACTAGTACTTCTGCTTCTCCTCCAGGTCACTGATACAGACAGTAACCAAGGCATATCCCAGCACAGATCATGGCTGCATGCTCATCAAGCCTTCATACGACATCAATCTGGGAGGACCAGCTGATACATTCCAGGGCAAGGCTGCCATTCAGAGGGACCTAGATGGGCTGGAGGAACTGGCCAATGGAAACCTCATGCAAGTCAACACGGACGAATATGGAGTCCTGCGCCTGGGAAGGAAAACCCCTGGCAGCAAGACAGGACTCCCTGCTTAAAAGGACCTGGGGCTCATGTTGGACAGCAAGCTGGACAGGAGCCAGCAGTGAGCCCTGGCACCACAGAGGGCCACCAGCACCCCAGGTTTTATGAAGAGAAGCCCAGACAACCGACCAAAGGAAGGGATCATGTCCCAGTGGCCAGCACCTGTTGGACTACATGGAGGTCCCGCATCCCGTTTTGGCTCTCTCAGTCCAGAGAGAACATTGATAAACCACAGCAAGTTCAGGAAAAATGCCACTGAGACAGCTGGGGCTGGAGCACTTGACCTGTGGGGAGAGGCTGAGGGAACAGGGCTGGCTCAGCCTGGAGCAGAGACACTTTGGGAGGGCCTAACAGCAGCCCCACCACCACCACCTACGAGGAGATCATCAAAAAGAGGAAGGCATGCTCAGCAGAATTTTCTGTGACAATTAACACAGTATTTTCTTCACTTTACATCATAACTCATACACTACCTTGCATTGTTAATCGCCCATCACATTTCACCCCAGCGCTGACTGCATTTCGCAATGAGACTTGCATATTAAGTTCTGCTAGTTCTAGCATTACAAATTGGAGATTATTACAACCTCCAGGACGAAAGCTCTTATATTAAAAGTACAGTGTTATTACTACGTGGCTGATTAAAGTATTTGCTTTATGAAACACTTCAGACATGCTATAATCACAGTAAAAAGGCATCACATGGCATGTCTTATTACGCACAGTATACAAGACAGAAATTATTAAACACTACCTGGAAAAACTCTTTTAACCTTTCAAAAAACAATGTATTCTCTTTAAAAGAGAAAGCATAATTCCAAGCTAGATTTAGAAAGCTTACTACAAATAGGTGGCCTTTTCTGGTGAGTGGCATGCACAGGGAAGATGGGTGGGCAGGAAAGAGGTCATTAAGTAACTTTCAAGGTCAGGAGAAACATCCCATAGCATCCATTTGCTAAGTAATGCAGACTAGCAAGAAAAATTTAATACAAATTTGGAAGGATGTTATGGAAACCAAGACCATAAATGCAATTAACTTATCTTTCAAGGCTGCAATATAATTTAAACATCCTTCACCAGTCAAATAAAGAATGAGGGATTGGGAATATTTTTTTAATTGATCTTTACATGATCAAGTGTGTCCACACATGTTTAACCTAGGCTCCCCAGACCACAGTTCGATCATGTTCATAAAAGAAAAAAAATTTAAAAAATCACTACATATTGAACAACTCGGACTTTGTGATCTAAGGAAAGACTCAGAATTATGCTCTTTGTTTTCAGTTGGACTATACAGGGAAGCAAAAGAATGACTTACGAATCCCATAGGAAAAGTCAATTTTCACACAGGCTTCTGTATATGTATTTTAACAAAGTTAACATTTGACCCTTAAAGGCATACCTGGAGTTGAAAGACTCCTGCAAAATTAAGTCTCTCACCCAGAATATTTCTTTCCTAGTTGTCAAGAGTTATATTTACTTTGTAAAGAAGTGTATGTTTCTACTACCAGCGCCAAAGTTGTTGAAGTAATATGCTAAACTTCACAATGTTGTTCTCTGTGTTTTCTCAAAACTGCAAGCTAATATAAAGAAACATCATTAACAACAAAAAGGGCGACAACGATTGCAGCTTGTTTGCTGAAAAGGAATAGAAAATTATATAATGAATGAGTTGAGCTAATGCATTAAAATGACAGAGTATAAATATGGATCGCTATCGTGTCATTTTTGCATAGTCATTTATCTGTCTAGCTACACTCCATTCAGTTACGATACTCTTTTCAGCATTTTTAAATTCAGAATAAATTAAACCTTTGAAAAAACACGTTAAGCCTTGAGAAAGGCTGAGCAAACATGGCTTTATACAGTTTTCCCAGCACAGATTTAAATACTACAGAAGGGTACTATTGTCCAAACACATTAAGGTCCTGAAGCAACAAACAAGATGCAAGAATGAGAAGAAGGCCAAAGCCCTTGTTATCAAACAACCCTCAGTACCTGAAACAGAGTACAGTGCAATACAGAATACTGTTTACTTCTAAAGAAGTGTGATGCTATATTATCACTTCGTAGAACGAAATGACTCCTGACTTTACAGGGCATAAAACCTTTCTTTCCCATCGTGCCATCGCTTCCATGCGAGCAGACTTTGTGCCCAGGAAGAGCCACACACACTCCCCTTAGGCCCCACAGGGAGGGCACGAGCACAGCCGCAGTTCAGCATCCATCCCAGTGAACACGCTATCTAGCCAGCCCTGCAATTATAAACATAAAAAGAAAATTATAGGTAAGGCATGAGATGCCATGCATCCCAGACATGTAAGTATCCCTGCTCCTGAGCTTGGAGTAAGAGAAAAGGTGACTGTACTACCCACAGCTACAGAAACGCCTTCAAAGCCCTGTTCTTCACCTAGACCCCGAGATCACCAGACCAAGAACTCAAGCGCTGTTAGGAACAGAGCAAAAGGATCTTACCACACAAGCACAGCACTATCACTAACAGTTGTAGACAGCCAGTTAAACGCAAAGAATGAAGACAAAAACTAACATAAACAGTAGCCACACTGGCCCAACAGATGAGTCCTTCACTACAAAACACGAGCGATGGGAAGAAAGCTCAAAAGAAGGTCAAAGTAATCAGTTTTGCACCAGATTAAAATAAACGCCTCCTCCTCACAAAAAGTGGGGGTTTTTTTTCAAGTTTTGGTATCTTGCAAATATAAGAAGCAAGCTCTGCTTTAACAGGCTAGAGGCAACAGCCACTGTCCCACAAGTAAATGAACACTGGAGAGGGGACACAATGGCCACGAAGGGCCTTCAGAGTTCAATACAATAAAGAAAAGACAAGTCTCTAAAGAATACGTGTATGTAGGGCTGACAAAAATCAAAATATATGGGCAGGAAAGTTGTTGACATTCCACACAGGTGTCTTTTGGGAAGGACTACCTTTTTCTAAATCAGCACAACAAACAATGCATGAAACTGAAGAGGGCAAGAATGAATGAAAGAGGGGTTTCATGTGCAAATGTACAGAACAGATGGATCCCTGATATGTCACACTGAAAACATACGTAAAATTTAGAAACGGCTTGTACGGAAAGGACCTAAAATGAGAACCTAGTTGAATACAGCGTGGAGATACTAACTTCAAAAACCAAATGAGCACTGTTCAGTACTAAGGAACATATACTTTCTATTTGAAACATATGCCATTCAAAGTCACCGTGAAGATGCTTTTAAAAACAGGAACTACAACAGTGGAAGAAATAAAAATGTGATCAGGGAACAGAAAAAGTATAAAAAAGAAACATCTGATGTTTTAAAACTTCAGGAATCAGAATTTCAAAGAAGTAACTAAAACTATGAAGAACGGTGTCTTCTGTAGCTTGTCTTCCTCCCTTGCAGCTTGATGGCCAGCTAAGTTACAGAAAAAGGGAACATAATACAGAATTCTTTTTTTTCTTTTTTAAAAACATACTTTGGTAACTCAAGTTATATCACCAGTAATGACTAGCCATCTGGCTAGAAAGGATGGCATCACCTATAACCAAATAATAAACCAAATATATATACAAGAAACTATGTTTCAGTGACTGGAGGGTAGAGGGGTTTTGCCAGCTACATTAATGATGCACAAGAAAAGGGTCCTTGACCTTCAAATTACTGCCGCAGAGACATGAAAGATTTTGATACTTATGCTCTTTAGGAACAAATTTAACAGCAAGCTAAGGCTCACTTTTAACACCAAACTACATCAGAAGTTTCCTTCATACTTTCCCAACCACAGACTGTAAGTCAAAAAGGTATGTATGGGGTTGTGCATGCAATCACTACTTTTATAAAAGGCCTGAGCCCTTTTAATAAGAGGTGGACTTTTAAAAGCATAGTTATTTGCACCAATTAAAAGACTAACATCTTCAAAAACCTCAGCATTTCTCTATTTTTTGGGGCAGGAAGAAGTCTGTTTCACCTTTGTTGACAATTAGCTCTGCTGTAATCTTGTAATTTTTAGGAGCCACTGGGGAATAGTTACTTGTTTGAGCTTTTCAGAGAACATGGCTGTTTCTGACACACAAAAATTTTTCACTGACTTCAGATGTTTATAGGAAGTGTTTAGCTGTACCTATACTTAGGGGCAAATTTCCTCTGGCACTGTACCAAGCTTTTTCCCACATCACAGCAGCTTTCCTTGATGGCCTGTTATTCCTCAGAATCAATAAACACCCAGTTAAACGCTGCCAATATTTAATTAGATCTGTACTATGTATCCCCGCTTGTTAGCAGGGCTTCCCACCAAACTCCAGGAAGGAAGTTCTTCCCTGTAAACACGAAGCTCCAAATAGCCCAAGAGCGATCTTCACCTGCTCAGGGTCTATGACCGAAAAACAATTTGAGGCACGCTTTATGCCAAAAAAGTTGGCAGTACGCACACCCATGCACTTTCTTCCCGTCTGTTAACTCTCGTTCTTGTAGCAACGCTTCCCCGCGTGGCAAATAAGGAAAGCATGCCAACATTTCCAATAAAACACCCTTTTCACAGAAGACGCTTCGAAAGAGACCACCAGACAGAACAGGGAGGGCAGCTGGTTTCCCCCCCCCCCCATCTGCAAGAGCCTTCTGCTTGACACCGACGCCACTCTCCCCTGGTGCGGGGTCTGGAGCGCTGCGGGGTCTGGAGCGCTGCCTTCCCACCGCCGCCGTGACTCAACCCTTTTCGGTGCATCCTCCAGCCAAGCGCCGGCGATGGAGGACCGTGTCGCCGGGCCCTGAGCCACCCCGACACCTGCCCTTTGCCAGCGCCTCACCCAACAGCTTCCACCCACGCCACAAGCGACCGGCCAGGCTGCCAGCACCGCCACGGAGCCACGCGAGGATTTGGGGAGGCGAGAAGGGTTTCATAAACGAGTGTCACAACTCGGCTTCTTCAAACCAGCCTGAGCTGCCGGAAAAGCCGGTTCCTACAACCGGGGAGCCGGCCGGCCGCCGGGCTGGCTTTCGGCGCTGGGAGCCCGTTTGCCCGCTGCCCTCCCCCTCCCCGCCGGGAAACGACCCCCGGTCCCCGCGGCGGCTCAGCCCAGGCCGGGCTTCCCTTCAACCCGTCCCCAGGGCGGGCGGCCCGCAGCCGCGGCGACCAGCGAAGACGCCGCCGCGCTGCGTGAAGGAGCCCCGCCGGGGCAGGGCCGCCCCTCGCCCGGCCGCGGGGACCCTCCGCCGC